>OX463779.1:44997519-45376583 GCA_949825025.1 Siphlonurus alternatus
TATTTTATGTATATGGCTTCCTCATAAAAGTATCAGTTTACTTAAATGTATGGAATATTTTGATAAACAGAAACTTTTAATTAATTGATTTAAAATGGATAATTAGAAAATGTATTTTAAGTTATCTGTGACAAATCTTAAAATTTATGCGAAGCCCCTGTGAGAAAGAGGGTCGCGAAGGTGAGCGCTGAAGGGTCTGGGGGCGTGAGTCTGCCTGGAGCAGCCGTCGGTGCAGATCTTGGTGGTAGTAGCAAATACTCTATAGTATAAAGATAGACAAACTCTGATAAATTATTACACTTTTTAGAGGTACACTCAAGCCGAGGTGCCCGGTTTCACTAGATTTTGATGTATAGGCAACCAGCTAAACTTTGAAGCTGCAAAAATTGCCTACACTCGCGGCGCTTTCATTTTGGCTACAATGCCCAAAGGGACACAAAGTCTCAGTTTTTTGGCTAAACAGTTCTTGAAAGGGACAAGCTTATATAACAAACTTAATCTCATAAAGTAAGATAAATATGTTTGCAGTGTATATAATATACGCAATTAAGCGTACTTGGTGTACACTCATCAACCTTGGAAATTTTCCATTTTTCAGCTTTGTTAATCACCAAGACGACAAGTATATACATAGTTTTCTTTATTATAAGTAAAAAAAAAAATACAATCCAATATTATACCAAATTGAATTTAGTAATTTCAGTATTAAAAAAAAGTTTTATGAACCCTCTGAATTAAAAAAAAAAAAAAAAAAAAAAAATCCTTTACGAGAGACCGTATAAAATGTGCAGCCATCTTTAACGGTTTTCCATCCCAGTGTTGTTATTACTGTGGAGTAATCAGAACGTATCTCATCAGCACGTCGTCAGTTTATTGTCCATTTAGTCATTGTTGTTATTTCAAGTATAGATTACTATAGTGGAGTTTCTTCATTAATTGCATATTGTTTTAAATAACAATATTTTTTAATGATGATATTGTTAAAATATTATTAATGTTATCATTGATTTATTTTTTAATTAATGATGTATGCTAGTTAATTAAACAAAATTAATTTCAAAATGATACTACTGTATGTATAGTAATTTACAAAACAAATTGATAATAAAATAATTATTAGGTCTGTTTGTTAATGCACAATCAATTCATGAATCAATAATCAAATGAACCTTCTATATAGGGAGCATAAGGATCTAATTGATTATTTCCTGATTGTGTATATATTTATATTTACAAATAGACCTACGTTTTTAAAAATTATAACATTATATACCGTACCTATACAGTCATGTCCATTTTTATTCCTGTGTTTTTTTTTTCTTTTTGTTACTGTGCAGCTTGTGCTGATGTTTGTTCAAAATTGGGCTAATTTGTAATTTGAAGGAAAAAAAAAAGAAGACAATTATAGCATTAAATTCTTTCGAAAGCTATTATAAAACATTAAATCATAGTTCATATTAACTTAAAAATATGATCTGTTTTTAGTTTTCAAATGTCTGACATAATAATACAGCTTTTTTAGTGTTATTTTATTATCATTATAATAATTACAATACATCTAGTACATATTTTTTTTATATAATTTGCATTTTATTTCTATATAAAATAATTTACTCATAAAATATGTGGATACCATTTTAAGAATTTATTAAAAAATATACACTTGATATGTATTCTATTCTATATTCATTCTATTTATTACATAACTGAAATCAATTAATAATTTTTCAATATTATATAAATAAATGAATATATATACACACAAAAATAGCAAATGTCTGTCAATCAATTTATTTCACTGCATGTGTTATCGACCGAAATATTTTCCTCGTATAAGACAGATCTCACACTGCCTTCGTATATCGCATCGCATGATAAAAATTTATAATCGGTTCTAAATGAGAAACGTACGATCACATGCGATGAGATACGAAGTTGTGTGCGCCAGGCGCGGATCCAAGGGGGGGCGATGGGGGCGATCGCCCCCCCCCCAAAAGGTCCCGAAATACATTGAAGGTCGCCCCCCCCCCCTCCCACCCCAAAATTTAACATTGCGGGATAGGGCACCGCCCCTCCCAAAGCCGCGGGCTGGATCCGCCCCTGGTGTGCGCGCGTACCTAATCGCATAAGTTCTTAATTTTTCTTTTATTATACGCTGCAAAATCATGCGATCCAGTGTGAGACAGACCTTAAAAAGACTTTTCTGTAGGATTGACTATTGATTTTTGTTCTGCTGAGTCGATATCTTCATACCATCTTTATAATATTCAATATGGATAATAAATTTCAATATGAAGCTGAAGAATTTCATCTCCTAGTTTCATTACAACATATACTTATACATCAAGTTTGGGTTTGCTGATTCAGCAGCAATTTTCACTGTATTCATCTTCTCAGGTTGTGGTTTCTTGAGTTATGTAGTCAATGTTAAAAGAGATAATGCGCGAAGTGTTGTTAAAATAAGTGAGTAATTAGATCTTATATATGTACATTAGTAGTATGAGAGATTTAAAATGAATTAGCATAACATAATCTGACTTAAACAAGATTCTAAAATGTAATATTATTTTTTATTGCGTATAATTAAGAATATGAGTGTTTTAGAAACAGAGAGACAGGATAGAAAATGAGGTTAAGCTTGATATACTAAAACTTTATACTGGTATATATATAGTTTTGCATGGTGCGGTCACAATAAATGTCTCTAAGGAATTCTGGACATCTTAGCACTGAATTTTGTCTGGACGACGAGTGGCAAGTCTTGTTATTGCGTCTTGCAGGCAGGCAGAGTGTCTCTGGTGCCCTCTCTCTCTCTCTTGCTCTCTCTGTCTCACTCTCCAACTCACTCTCTCTCCTCTCTTACTCTCCATTTCTCACTCTCTCTTCTCTCCTGCTCCCTGTCTCTCTCTTTATCCCTCTTTCTATCTCTCGCACTTTCTCTCTCTCTTCTCTCTCTCTCTCTCTCTCTCTCTCTCTCTCTCTCTCTCTCTCTCTCTCTCTCTATTCTCGCTACTGCGTTCACCCAGCACCAGCACTGTTCTACAGAGTGTCACATATAACCACGACGACGCGAAGGAAACAGCACCACTCGAGAACAGCAGGCATTTAACTCTAATATATAACCACTCTTGTCAAATATGTTACAATTTAAAACGAGAATTTCATTTAAAAAAGCAAAAAAATATATTATATGTACGTAAATATTATATATTATATAAGTTATAATAGTATAAACAGATATAATATGAAATATAAACCTCATTTTTTATATTAAGGAAGTCATTTATGTCACAAAATATCTTGTTGGCTGCCAAAGTATAAAAAATTTATGTATATAAATGTAATATTATAGTGTTCATTGATGTTACTTTATTTTTGTTATATTATATAATATACCTGTTGATACAATAAAAATGATTTTTGTATATATAAGAAAAAATATAATTTATATTATTTGAAAATATAATTTATCTGTACTAATGGTTTATACATTAATTTTGTTTCAACATGGTGACTCGCAATTCATAATTTTTTCACTTAAGTTGCCTTTTAAATATAAAAAGATTGCTATTTTATATAATTATTACACGTACATATATTGCAAATATATTTTATCTTTCTCTGATATGTATTCTGGGTATTGAATACCATATTTCTGTAATTCTTTTGGATAAGAGAACAAAGTCATTTTTAAGCATAAGATAAAATAAAGGACCCTTATAACGTTAAAATTCTCAGTGTAAAAGTTCAAATTATGTTATACAAGTGAAGCGTGGACTCTTTATATCATGTATAATAATTGAGAAAATATCTCAGAATAAATTTGTTATGTTAATGCAATTAATATATACCACATGATTCTGTAGAACATTTGAAATTTTTCTTATCTAGTAAAGCTATGAATTTGAAACCATCTCCTACCTCCCCATTTACGGGTCTTTTGATAATGAATCAAGAACTTTATTTTCCTCTAAAAAAATTCTTTAATATAATACCAAAAAAGCAATTTCTAGCTGTTTTTTTTACATACTGTATATGTTTGAATAGGACGGTCATAGGAACACCGCAAAATCAGCTGACTTGAAGCCTCTTTATTAAATGGCTGACAATTTATTTTAAAAAATTGTCAACGAAAAAAACACGTTATATTCTGTAATTTATAATTTTAAATCTTTAAAATATTAATAAAAAAAAAATCATAAAAATATTTATAACATTTATCCGACTGCAAAAGTTTGCTCGTATAAAATTATGGAAAGTTTTTGTGTGGGTTTTGCTGATGTTTTTTTTTTGTGGGGGGGGGAAAGAAGAGGGGGTAAAGGTTGGTTAGTATATTACATGCTGTGTGTTCCAGCACTTGGCTATTCATTAGAGCGGTGGGACATGATTAACCAAACTCATGTAGACACCTAACTGGCCGTTCGTAATACGAGCTAACCGTTTTGCTTGGTTGCTGTGCTTGCTACTTGCTCTCATGCCGTATGTATATTCTGCTGTTGTTATATACCCAAGGGTGTTGGAGGAGGGAACATATACACACCAACTAAACTGGATGCTGTACTCATTAGTAAACCGCATCATAGACTGCAACATGCAACTGCGTACTTTTAGACACATAATTTATAAGTCTAGTTGTTGTTATTATATTAATAAAATGCTAATTAAACATTATAATATATAGAAACATGTATACGCATATTTTATTAAAAAATAATTATATACAATGTTTTTAAATATCATATTAAAATATTTTAAATATATTATTAAATAAAATAAAATGTGACAACACGAATTTTAAATTAATATTATAATTTGTTTATTTTATCATATTTATAATTATTCAATTTAAAATTATTAAATTAATTATATAAAGTACGTATATCTGTTTATTTAAAACATTATTAAATTATTATTTAAAATTTTATAAAATATAACTAATGAGTTACATTATTTTTTTATTATATTATCAATGACATAATTTAATTAATTAAAATATATAATTCCTCTTTTCATTCATCATTTATAGAATAATAATAAATTAAAATATACAATTTATAACATTGAATAATAATACATAACATAATATACATTTTTTTATTTGAAATGAAGTGTTATATGCAGTGCGACAGTAAAAAAAACTATATAATAAATTCCATGTAATATATATATAACATTTCTTATGCTTAAGCTTTTATCACAAGTCAGCAACGAGGGCTGTGGTGTCAACGTCTTTTCTACTGGAATACTTGGAGGAGGCGAGACATTATTCCCTCTTTAACAGTTGGCGAAAAAGGACTCCCGTCAGTTAAATTCGTAGAGGACATAATGTCAAATGAAGAACAAAGTTAAGATCTCATGGGGAAGAAAATATTCTCTCTAGAAAACGAATATAAAATGCAAATTAGTATCTCGTATTTTGTCTTGAAGAGTAAATAGATATAAAATGTTATTTTCAGATTTCTGTCAATAAATAGTGATAAGATTTTTCATATATAAATTAAAACCATACGTCAAGAGAAATATAGTGTCTGTTTAAAAAAAAAAAATGAGTCACTTGGGGTTTTTTGAATGAATAGGATTTTTTTTTTTTTTATATATAAATGAAATATAATATTTTTTTCTAAAATAGTAATGTACTGCATATATTTTGTAATACTTTTCACTCTAAGTATTAAATTCCCAATGGAGATATTCATCTTTTAAATATTTCCCACAGAGTGTGAATGTAGTCGTAATACAACGTGATGTTGAGAGTCCATTGGGTTTCTAAATCCGTCTCTTATAACAGGAAGCTTTACGCCACTATTCATAGTTTGAATTCAACAGAGAGAGTGAAAGACTGAGAATTACGTATATATAAAAACTCATATATATGCATGTTAAATAGACAGATATACATTCTTACTACGTGTTACATACATTATAAAAAAAAAACTATAGTCTCTAATGGTTAGAAATAAAATATAAATCATACTTAACGACAACATATTATTATTGTCATAATTTATTTTGTTGTATTTTTTTGGATCTTGGTATTTCTTGAGATTTTTATAGTCTATGCCAAAAAGACATACACTTTTAAAGAAAAGTGTATACTTTTTTGACTGCGAGGGTAGCTTCATCGCGTGCGACGTTTCCTGTCTGTTAGTAAGGAAGTACGACTTTACAAGTTGCTTCAAAACTTTTTTTATTTTTCTCATTTTCAATGGCAAATCTAATTTTTAATGATACTTCTGTGATACACCCATTTAAAGTAAAAAAGAATATATATACGGATGTACAACAAGAAATAGCTTGTATTTTTGCAATGTAATTTGTTTAATTTAAATGTTATCTTCCAACTCAGAATCGTGGTAAAATATATGTTAATATTAGACTGTTGGAATATTTTGAAAGATAAGCATAATATATTCATATTATATTTTATACATCGTTAAAAATAAATATTATTATAAAGTTTAAATAGCATCATTATAATGTTATATATTAATTTATTTGATTTCTCTTTTGTAATTTGATAAATTTTTAAAATAAATGTAATCACATGAAGTTCTGTAAAGTTCACATCTATAAAAATGCTATGATTATTAAACAATATATAATAACATATTATATATTGCTTCAACTGAACCCTGTTGTAGGGTACTGGTCACAAGTAACTGGATTTAACTTCCCTGCTTTTCATGCATTGCTCAGGTTTTTTTTAGGTCCCTTTCAAACCGAGACGACCATGGCATTTATAGCGATCCATCCCAGTATTCGCCTGGTTGTGACTAAGGAAACCATGAAAACTTCAGTCAGAATGGTCGGCAATTAATGATGGAGGATTAATCACCTCCTGGATGTACGAGTGCGTGTTATTTAGCAACCACCACTTGTGAAAAGTTTGTCGGCCTGGGATCGAACTCACGACCATTCGATTACAAATCAGAGGGGTGTTGAAGTTCAAATGCCGCCAACTAAGCGTTTGCGTAAAGTTACACAAGACTTATGCATAGGAAATACCTGTTAATTTCTTGCGTTACACTTGCGTAACTTTACGCAAATTCTTAATTGGCTGTATTTGAACACCCCCAAGATGCGCATACCACTGCGTCAAGAGCTTGATAATAATATTAAAAAAAAAAATGCATAAAAATTTTACGAGACATTTTGAATTAATTAATAGCTTAAAAACTCTGATCCGAAGTTTTATTTTTGAAAGTGACTTCCAATAAATTTCAACACGCTCCTCACAGGTACGCTATTGATTAGGAAGCACCTGTCAATGTCAATTAGGGATTGTAGTTACAAATTTTTATTAATTGATATGCCTAATATTTGTAACGTTTACTGAAAAGAAATGTATAGAAGTCTGCTAGCAATTTTAAAAATAATTATAAAGACATAACTATTGAATGTTATTATATTTTTCCTCATAATTATAAAGTGTAAAAAGAGTTTAAAAATAAATAATGTTACATTTTCCAACGTTTCGTTTCTTTATATGAATTTTATTTACGACAAAAAAAAATACGATTGGTTATTTTTTTTTATTTTTATTCAATCTATAGTACGCGGAAATCGAGTGAAGAAAGAAACAGGAAGAAGGGGTAAAAACGTCCTTCGGCGGAAATGGACACACGAAAGGGAGGGGGCGCTAGACGATCATGATTTGACTGTTTCGAGGCAAGGGACGCTCGACTTGGCAAACTTTTCCCCAGACGTAAAGACCGCCCCCGCACGCCTTTGAACTCACAACAACCTCGTATACACACCAAAAGAAAATTTTATTTACTTTTTTTTTTTCTTCTTTTCACCAAATGGTAAATTTTTATGTAGTCTCCAAAGCTAAATTTTTATAACTTGATGAAGTGATATTTTCAGTTATGTGCCAGGAATTTATTTTATACATGTTAAATTTTGAAACTAACTTATCATTGGAGGAAAAGTCAATACTGATTTTTTGTAGTTTAAGGTAGAGATAACACGCCCAATGTTAATAAAAATCCCATATACATGAAAATTATGAAAAAAATTTAGAACGTTCTCCTTTACATACCTTATCAGTAGGTAAAATATCAGGTACACAAAAATGAGCTAGTTTTCGAGTTATTAATTTTTAAAGTTCACTAATTAACATGGAGAAATGGAACTTCCATGTTAAATCAGTCAACTTTAAAAATTAATAACTCAAAAACTAGCTCAAATTTGTATACCTGATATTTTACCTGCTTATACTGATAAGGTATGTAAAGGAGAGCATTTTAATTTTTTTTTATAATTTTCATGACAGGGATTTATATTAACAGTGGGCGTGTTATCCTACCTTAACTTCTGCGTTGATTTCTTATAAAGTTTAGGGGCAATATGCAGACAGGATGAGTGTACGACTTTTTGCATAGTTATAATATTCTAGTTGTAAGTCGATAAATTGAATGCTAAATATTAATTATTATTTTGGTTTATTAATAATCACGCTGAAAGGATTTAGTACTTCGTAATTTCCTGCTTAAAAGGTCATATATGTTATACTTATAATAATAAATAAAACATCTAAACTTGTATTTTATCGATTTATATTATAATAATACCTTTTGCGATATAAATATTTTTTTATATATCTAGCTTTTGAAGTATTTCAATATCCCCTAGCTGTCTCATTTTTTTAAAAATTAAAAAAAAACAAAAAAAAAAACACAACTATTATTATGAAAAATATAATGATGTGAAGTCAAAAGGAAAAAAAAAATCAAACTATATATACCTTTATTAACAAAACAAATTCATATTATTTTTACTGGTATTTATTTTTTTTTCCTTTTTTTTATTATCATCATCATGTTGGTAACAAGTACAGTACAAAAGTTTTACATTTTAATTATTTCAAAGCCGTCAGAGAGAAATAATGTCAAAATTAGAGAGTACAGTTGTATGCTGTCACCACCGCTCTGCTCTTGCGAGTGCGCCTGAGCAAAATAGAACCCCTGAGGCCCCCCCGCCAAGTTGCAAGAACCATTGCAGACAACACTACGTGAAACCAAGTATAGAGCCTGCTGCAAGATCTAACGAGCTCTGGAGAAGAAGAATGTCATTACACAGATCTTTCTGCTAATTAATTCTTTGTAAATAAAAGAAAGAAAAATACAATTCTTCATTATTTAACTCACTCCGACTTAGTTTTGTCATTAAAAAAAGAAGGTAAAAAAATAAAATATATAACGATATCAAAATTACGAAAGGATCTTTTTCTTTCTTTGTCTTAAAAATTCAGTATAGCTTGGATAGACTTAGCTTGATAATAAAATTTCTTTACTCCAAATTGTAAGTTCTCGCATACAAGACAGAATAAGCAAATAACATTCAAGAGTTTATTATGTCAACATATTACTCTATATATAATGTACAGAATCAACTTTCAAAAAAATCATCTGTCTAGTTTTGAATGACAATCTTGCATGTCACTAGTAATCATAATATATATTATATATTTACTTTTGGTATATTTTGATAGAATTGATTTTTATATTATAAATATTATTAATAAAATATTTGAAATTGTACAAAAAGTACATAAATTGTAAGTACTTGATCGTCATTTGCAACTCATATATTCAGACATGACGCATAACAATAAAATCAACTTTTTTTTTCTGTTTTTCATGCCAAGAAGATTTTGATAGATTATCCTCGATATTGTTGTGGTGTGTGTTTTTGGGGTAGTCTGGGGGAGAGTTCAGACAGACATTATGCCTAGACTAGGAGGAGAATCAGTGACGCTGCAGCAGCCGCGACGGCGACGCGTGCTGCTACTGGCGAGCGAGTGGGTAGAAGCTTGGCTTGTGGCCAGGCAGACAGACTCACTTCTTGCCTCTTGCTCCAGTGAGCATCTCTCTCTCTCCTGACTTCTGTCCATTCCGTCTTGTGACGAGTTTATCACCTTTCCTTAGTGGACCTTTTCTTATTTCTCTCCCCTACTCTTTACGACTTTAGCACCGAATGGCGTGTTCTAACTAAAGGAGAATTTTCTCTAACAAAATGCACGTTTTCCCTTAAAAAAAAGAAACAATAGTATTATATATATATTTTTCTCTCTTTCAACTTCTTCAGACATTAAAGTAAAAATAATCATAAAAAACAATGACTTTTTGCTACTAAAAGATATAAAGAAAAATAAAAACTATGTTTTCACGTATGATACTTTAAGGTTCTTCTTTCCTATTTTTTTTTTCTATCTCTCTCTCCTTTACTGCAATACACTTGCCTCTAGGAAAAAATATACGAAGACAGATAGGAGTACTATATAGAGGGTTGGACTATACTATGAAGGTTATTATTATACATATTTTTTTACACATACTCATCTCTTCTTATAAGAGTTTGCCTTACAGAAAAAAAAAAATAATAATAATAATACACAATGTATTGTATGAAATTTTTGTAACTATACTCGAAATATCTATATATAATAAAAAAATTGATATTCTTATATGTAACAAAGGTATATATGAGAGCCTATATATAAGAGTACCTATATCTATCACGTATATAGGAACGGGAAGAGAAAAGTCAAGAGGGAATCGAAGTTTTTTGGTTGGCGTACTTGGAAAATATTCTCAATAACTTTTTCCCTCCCATACACATATACTTTATTTGAGAGCTCCAAGTGAGAGATAAGTGTTCTACCTTTTTACTAAACTCCAACCCTCCATCAAAACCTTATATTCTCCCTGGTTGTAGCATTATCAAGAACTTAGTATCCAGGGTACTTGCGAAAAACCTCTTTACTTTTTTCTTTAACAAGAAATATCTATTGTGTTGAAAAATATCAAGTAAAAGACAAAAGCAATCTTTATATATGAGAATGGAAAAAATAGAAGCAAGTATTTTTTTGTAACGTTTTTTTTTTATATAGATTGACCTAAAAAAAATTGTAAGGAGTCAAGCTCTATAGAAATGTGTATTACATAATATTAAATTGTTATATCATAATTATTTCTATACAAGCATAAAGTTTTAATGTTAAAAAGTATTATCATTTAAAATAATACACAATTAAATCAATATTGATCTGCAGTAATACAGATCTTACAGTTTGTTTGCATGATGTAGATTTAACTGTGCGCGGTCGCCATCTTTGTTATTTAACCCATCCAGATATAGTCAGCTGATTAGGCGCCGTCTTAGGTAATTCTAAGATCTATTATACTGTATGTTTGTTTCAATTTATTTTAATATGTATATTTTTATTGATTGATAAAGCATTTTCTAATAAGAAACAATTGTTAAAACATAATTATATAATTCTTATCTCCAATGCTGTAATGATAATGACGTGTAATTGTTGTGTTTATACTAATAATGGCATGCTTGATGGAGCTATAACACGCGGGCTGGTGCAACTCTCTCTCTCTTCATTGTCACACTACAATAGCTTGCATTATGGTAACAGGTGGAACAAGGTACTATACGAAATGTACATCTACATGTAAAGTTAACTACGATATTGTATTCTAACACTATAAGAGAGAGAGGTTGAATGGCTGCTGTGTTACAGTTAGTAATAATATTCACCCAACGCCATAATGCCAACTTGGTGTACTACAAAATGGTTTTACTCGGGGGAGTGTTACAATGATTATTATTACCCCCCATATACTGTTAAAATACAAAAGCAGTCGTCGCTAAAATTTTTGTTCAACAAACTATGATATAATTACAGCATTTTTTTTTTATTTTATAATAATACTGAATATACATTACTTTATGAAATTATTTTTTCATTACTGAACAAAATAATTATATTTTTTACAATTAAATTAAGTTATTATGATTTAAATTTTGTTTATTATTAGCTACATTAATTAACAAAACGTTTAAGTGATAATTATACTATAATTACACTTCTTGTTAATCATCATGCAGGCAAATAGATAGACGTCTTAAACTTAAAAAATTAAACTATTAAAATGTATATTTTCCATCGTAACTAACATTTTTACCTGTATTTTAAAGATTTATGTAATATTTTATTCTGTTTTATTCTTAAATTTTAAAATTTATATTTCAAAGAATATTTATTATTTTTGTACTAATTAAAAAAAAAATCAAAGCATATACATGTATTTATAAACTAGACATATAAAGTTTACAAAAAATGCGTGAAGATTGTACATTTAAAATATACACGAATACTAAAATATGCAAAAACATACAAAAAGTATATATATATATATATTTTTATATACAGTTCTGCTACGTTGAAAAAGTATGAAAATACTCATTTATTTATTGGCTACTCAGCAAATTTACTCTGATCATCACATACAAAATTTTACATGATGTTTGAGATTTTTTTTTTATTTTTTTATTATTTCATCCCTTCCCCAATGTTAGAGTATGCGTGGATCAATATTAGACACACATACAAAAACTTTGCTACAGTGTGTGATTTTCATCAGTAGAAACGGAAGGAGAGAGGAAGAAAATCGAATGATAACAAGTTTCAAAAGGACGGGTCATATTTGGTACTGTACCACTTAACTATATATATAGTAACTTGGACAATAGCGTTCTTGCTATATGGTTTAAATGTATATGAATGTTACATACATATACTTGACTACATAATACAGAGTTAGTCGAGAGATGAGATAGATGTAGTGGAAACAGAGATAACACAAGTAATATAGGCTTGCGTTAATAAATGCAAACGTTGCAGATATTACCAACTCACAGTTTTGTGTATGAGCATGACCAAAAAAAAAAAAAAAAATAGAAGCATTTTTAGTTGATTATCATACGCCAGGTTTATAAATGTGTATTATTATACACGGGTAAAAATTATATATTTAGGAAAATAATTATTATATATACTTAAATTACTTAAGTTTAAATAATCAATATAAGATATAGGATGTAGATCTTATCTTTTGTTAATCAGAAAACGAGCAATGTGAATATGTAAAATTAAACCTTTAACTTTCTGATCACCATTTGGTGTTATTATTGGTTTTCCAATCATACTTCTGTTTTCCGTGTTATATATATAAATATATTTAATAATAATAATAATAATAATAATTTTATTTCGATACTGGTTGTACAATACAACATTGATCACGTCACAAATAAACATATGAACCTTAAAATACACAATAAAATTCATTATCAACATAAGAAATGTCTTATATCACTATAAAATACTTGCACATTTTTTAACCATCTTGAAGACACTGTTCTGAGAGTTTATTTGCAAAAAACATTTTAACTGAATAGAATTCTTTCTTAATAAGTACATCTTTAAGCTTCGTTTTAAACAGAATATCACTCTCAATATTTCTTATACATGCTGGCAAAAAATCATAAATTTTTGCCGATTGGTAGAGTGGACTTTTTTCTAATAATGCAGATTTATGACTTACAATAACAGTTTTCTCCTTATTTCTAGTTTGGTATACATGGTTTTGATGTTCATACAATTCGAAATGTTTTCTTTTAAATAATGCACAGCTTAATACATACATACATGGTAATGTGAGCATATTATTATTTTTAAAATGAGTAACACATGAGTCTCTCTTTTTAAACCTTAACATTGTTCTCAGTGCTCGTTTTTGAGCTATAAATAACCTTGAAATAGATTGCTCATTTGATCCATAAAAAATTAAGCCATATGATAGGTGCGAGTAAACGTACGCATAATAAATCGAAAATAATGCTTCTAATGATACATGGTCCCTTATTGAGTATAGAACAAAATTGCCTGAGTTTATTTTTTTTATTACATCTTCCATGTGGAATTTCCAATCCAAATTTTCGTGTATAGTAAAACCTAAAAATTTTGTTTTTACTACTCTTTTAATGGCTTTATTTTTTATTTTAAGTAGGTAACTATGACATTGAATATTTCTAGCTGTGTGAAATTGCATAAACACTGTCTTCTTATCATTTAATATTAATTCGTTGTGGTTACACCAATTTTTCATATCAATTAATGTTTTATTTGCTTTCTGTATTACATCATCCTCCGAATCACCAGTAATAATGGCTGTAGTGTCATCTGCATATTTTATTATTGTAGCATCGGGGATGCTTTTCGGCAATTCATTCGTCCCAATTCCAAACAAAGTCGGGGAAATTTTTCCACCCTGGGGAACCCCTACTGACAGCGTTAGGGTGTCTGATTTAACACTATGCTTTTGACCCTCTGACGTTTTATTTATTTCTACGTACTGTTGACGGGAAGACAGATAAGAATCTATTAATTTTACGCTTTTAGTGTCACAACCAATATTTTTAAGTTGACCAGTTACAATTTCTTTATTTAGTGTATCGAACGCTTTTGACAGATCAAAAAAAATTACCACACAAAACTTTTTTTTATCGATTGCTGAATAAATAGTGTTTAACAGATCAAAAGCTGCCGTTGTCGTGGACCTGTTTTTAACGAAACCATGTTCATTTTTAGATATAAGATTATTTTCTATTCTATACTCAGTCAATTGCTCATCCAGTATACTCTCAAACAATTTTGCAAAAACTGATGGTTTCGATATGCCCCTATAATTATCAATTACTTGTTTATCCCCCTCTTTTAAAAACGGGAGGACACAAGACAGTTTCAAAATACGAGGAAAGACACATTCTGCGATTGAATCGTTTATAAGAGATGTTAGCGGTACCGCAAGCAAATTCTTACAATACTTATTTTATGTATAGTATAGTGTTCCGATATTATCTGTATTTATAATCTGTAATCTGATTATCCTACTAATAACTACAGCTGTTATTATTACGTTGTACCTATACGTATGAACTTCGTGTTATGTTAATATTTCATTATTATCTTTTAATAATTAATATGATAAATTATTAAAAAAAGGGAAAATTATTTTCTCTTTAATATTTTGCTTTTGTAATATTTGTACTTTGTATATTATCATGCTGGTAATTTAATTTTCCTTATAGCTTCTTTTATTTTTCCTATTGACTCTTCACAGTAAATAATTTATTGGTGTTCTGTCAATGTCTGAATGGTAGACGTAAACATGGATGTGTACTTGGAATGTAAGATCGATAAAATGACCTACCTCCTAGTGGTTATGTTATTTGCTAGACTTGAAAGCTAAAAAAGTTGCATAAAATACAGGGGATACACAAGCAAACAGTACCAATTGCTCTGTCATACTGTTTATGATTCAATATGCACAGTCTTGTGTATTTAAAATGAAAATGTTGACCAAACGAAGTTCTTCATTATAGGATTGTGTTAGTGACGACTGTTTTCCTATAGTAACAAAATAAAATTAGAAATGGGTGTGGCCCAATTTCCATTTTTAAACATATTAGTGAAGAAACGTAGTTTCTTTTTAATTATTTCATTGTTTTTAAAATATTTTGTATATTTTATTTTCAATTTATTGTAAACTTTTGGCCTCACTGTGCTCCGTAAAGGTGGATTTACATGAGCCATTTCCAGCTTGCGACGCGAATAATGCGCACTTGCTGTAACATTTATTGGCGGCCATATTTGGCTTTTTAAAAAAATAGCATCGTAATTAACACGATTCCCGGTGAATTTGCTCACCGCATAGGATTTTACAGCTTTTACCTCAAATCGCGCCGCATCGCCGTTGTCACTCATGAAAATCCATTTTAAAGGATAACATACGCCATGCAAGACTGCAGAAAGAAACTTTTCAGAGAGGAAAGGAGTGTACATAATAAAATAATATTTAATATTAATGTAGTTTCATTAAATATAATTTTAATTTATGTTTACAATGTAGAAAATATGAACATAAAAGTTTGATATTGACATAGTGCTGCTGATATACATAATATACCTCACAAGAGCGGCACAGTCTTAAAATATGCAGATTTGATTGACGTAATGTAAGCACGTGTTTGCATCCTCAGTATTAGTGCTGTAATTAATCTGCTTGGCTTGACACAGTCTGCAGCGACATTAAGCTTTTCTCAAGATACCACGACATATTATAAAGGTATATAACATGAATCTTATATTATAAAGCGTATATGTACACACATAAATGCGTTCGTTATATTTTGAAGTAAGTTTATAATATATAGAATAAGTTTCTAGCTCAATTTTCATCCCCCATCAATTCTAAGTTAATTATATATATATATATATATATATATATATATATATATATATATATATATATATATATATATATATATATACAGTTAGATTAAGTTGGTTAATTTCTAATCAGAACTAAAGATTGAGTCATTTAATTATAACACGCGATGTAATATAATTAGTTAAGCAAGAATGATTTAGTATAAAATAGACAAAGACATCATTTTTTTTTATAATCTATTTTGCATGTTGAATGGATTGCTATTTTCTGACAAAACTTTTCTTAATTCAATGTACTTTATTTTTGGATACTTTTTTAAAGTAATAATAACTTGAATGAATAATTCAAAATTTGTTTTTTAGCAATTAAAATTCTAAATTATATATTCACTAGAAAAGTAAAAGTAATATAAATTGCTATTTGATGAGTCAATAACTTTTAATATCGTATAACATGTATCTATAACTCTCTGTTGTTAATACTTAATTAGTTTCGACAAACTTCAAATATTTTTTTTTTTTACTCATTGAACAGCTTTTATATATAATTTCCATTAAATATATTTCCAATACAAGGCTTTTTAATATAATATATAGTATAGTATATCGTATACTATTTTTAATGCTTTTCATGTACTCTGAAAATTAACTTTTATTATTATTTTGAACTATATTAAGGTAGAGATAATGTCGATCAACTTTTTTTTTTTAGCTCCATTTGATTAACATGTAAACTTTAGCAAATTCACAAAAATTCTGATTTTTTTTTTTTTTTTTTTTTTTTTTTTTTTTTAAATTTAACTAGCCGATTTTTTCTAATTAAGTTTTTAGTTTGTCTCTCCATGGGGAAGCCCTTTGCTGAAAATTAAATAAATTAATTTAAAAAATCGGCTTATTAAATAGTTTTGAAATCGTTTCTATGGCTTTTAGGCAATAATATCTCTGCCTCTCAAAAAAATTTCAGAATTTTTATGACTTTGCTAAGGTTTACATGCTAATCAAATGGAGCTAACAAAACAGGTGATCGACATTACCTCTATACCTTAACTAATATTTATAAATTATTTTATTATCTAAATATTATTTTCTATAAGCTTTAATTAAAAGCATAACTTTAACTTTATAAAGCGTAACGATGATGATGAAATGCAGTGATGCCGTCAGTGCGAGTTGAATGACGCAATTGTCGTTCGTATCTCGTCCATATAACGCCATCCGGGCATGTTATATGTGTTATAGTTAGTGTACTGTTGTGTGTATTATAGTCGAGTAGCCAGGGATCTAGATGACGCCATACCCTTCCTTCTATATGGTACCCAAATGCTGTTGCCATGTTGCTTTAATTCCGTGTTGTTATTGCAAGGGTTCATAATCTTCTGTAAGTTGCGTGGGATACAAGTTAAAGCATAATATAATGTTATATAAATGCATTTTCGTATTCTATAATAGTGTGACACTATATGTTATAAACTATAGTAGAATAAGCTTTTACCGTACAGTAATTCATAATAAACATTTTAGGCATATATTAAATTTAACATTATAAGTTGTATTAATATATATTATATTTTCATATACTGGCAAGGTGTGTTTTAAATTAAATTATGTATTAACGATTAATCTCAGTAACTTCAGCGTCATAATGTTCATGTATTGAAAATTTTTGTAATGAAATAAATTTTAAAAATTCGATAATGTTTTGAAATTTAATCGCTTATATAATGGTTTGGCCCAAGTTAAGGGGGCATGCAGTTTTCTCACAACAGCTCCATTTCCGGTTTTCGCCCATAAGGCTCCATCTTAAACTTTTACCTCAATTTTCACAAAACTGATCAGATAGATCCACTACAAAATATGTATGCCATGCACCTATTGATCGCAAGTTTAAAGTTCCCTGCAAGTCTTTTTGCATTTAAGGGGGTCGATTTCGAGATCTCAATCAACTGAGATCAATTCTTAATAAATCATATTCTTGATCAATATTAATTTTTAATAAAAAAAGTAACTGTAACTATAAATATTATTAATATTTTTTTTTAAATCACATTAAATTTATAATTAAATTGAAAATATAACAAAAAAAATCTTGAAAAAGTCATATAAACACATTAAAATGTCATATTAAAACACAAAACGTATATTAAAAAAAAAGTAGTAATAAAATTGTAGACCTTTTAACGTCATTTGAAATTGACTCGTCTATTATAGGTTACACAAAAAGGATAGGCTTATAACTGAACCCATAAAGTGTGTATTGTTGACTTTCTATATATATATATATATATGTATATATGCTACGTGCAAGGTCTCTAGTATACTAAGGCTGACAAAAGGGTTGGGTATTATGAAAACTGTACTCTCATGTGTATAAGAAAGAAAGAAGAAAAAAACTTGAGTATAAGGTACTGTAATAAATCATAGTCGAACGATATGGGATCCGATACAAACATTGTCTAAAAAGTTGCGTTACAGTATGTAGTTTAGAGGAGTCACAAACAGCAGGAACAAAAATGTTTTGTTATACAATAAAGTAAGTACAGTACTATAAGCACAAGAAAATATTAAGACACAAAAATATATATATAATATAATATTGAAGTAGGTTTAATGTTTTAAACAGTTAGTTTATTGGAACATATAATAGTAGTAAAAAAAAAATAAAACGTAAGGTAAAAAAAGGGGGAGGGAAAAAAAAGCAACAACAGTGTTGTAAAGACACGATAAAAAAAAAATAGTGAAAAGGCTTGTAGTTTAACGAAAGGTCAAATGAGAACAAGCCAAGGAAGTTTTAGTTTCTTTTTATTCTCCCCTCACTCCATGATAGGGGGTGTTCTTTGCAGCATCAGCCAAATCTGAAGAACAGCATCCCCCTATACTGATGCTTTTGTGTGCCAATGCACCCCGTGAGACGTTGCATTTAGTCTGATTGGGGGGATGAATACTTTTTTTAGGGTTGAAGCTTAATCCACAACAATTTCTTTTTAAAAGTATCGTAAGAAAACAATAAAGGAAAATCTGATGTTTTTAAAAGTTACTTGTTAGTGAAATTTAAAAAATAAAAATGTTATATATTTTAAATTAATTACTGGATATTAAATTCATATAATCTCACAGTATTTTCTACGTTTATTTAAGCTATGGACTTAAGATTAAGGCTAAGAAAATATGTCCAATGTTAAAAAAATATTCCCTCATGAAAATTATAATATAATGTTTTCGGAGACAAATACCCTGTCAGTAACTAAAAGATCAAATTCAACAAATTCAAATTCGATCTTATACTTTTTGAGTTACAAATTTTTAAAGGTTACTAATTTAACATGGAAGTTCCATTTCTACATGTTAATGTTGTCAAATTTAAAAATTAATAACTCAAAAACTAGATCGAATTTTATACCTGATATTTTAGCTACTGATATGGGGTGTAAAGGAGAACATTTTAAGAAATGTTTCATAATTTTCATTTGTGAAAATATTTTTAACATTTAGACATGTTATCTTACCTTTAATACGAAACTTTTTTTATGACATACCAAGAAAAACATTCATATATATTTTTAATTGATTACATTAACTATAAACTAAAATAATAATTAAGACCGGCGTCAATTTACATACCGATGTGACGTATATATTACGCACGCAGACGATATGTAAAAAAAGCTTCTTGTTTTTTTGTTTGATTCATCTAGTCTAAATATAGCTAGAAAGGGATGTGCGCCAAGTCTCTCTTCTAGTCTAAAGCGGCCATGGGCGTTGGGCGGGGGGGGGGGGGGGTCTCCTTCTCTACGTCCGCAGCAGTTACACGAGGAGTGAGATGGCGGCCGGTCAGACCAGCATGGTCTTGAGCCGGCAGCAGAAAGCAGGCTAACGGTGTGTGCAGAGATGTAATTCTTGTTCAGAAATTCAGAAAAAAATAACAGTTTCTTTAAAAGACGACTTCTTCGATCGAGACATATATCGAATTACGAACAACGAAATTATATTATTAATGTGATACCTACTCTTGTTTGAGTTACTCATCTTTATGAAACAACTTCTGTGGTCTCTATTGTTCTGGTAAGCTCTTAGTAAAGAAAAAAATAAAATAAAAAAGTTTTTTTTTTTCTCTTTCTTAAGTTGCCTGGGGGTAAAAAAAAATAAAATAAGGGTTTGTGAAATGTCAAAAAGAAGAGACTTTTTTTTCTTAAGGAGGTATGCATCATAAAAGTTGGGGGTTGAGAAGGGGGTAGATAGCTGTAAGGTTTGTTGAGTAAATGCGAGGAGAAGGAGGTAGTTGTAAGAAGGTAAAGAGAGATACTTGGAGAAGCCGGGGTGGTAAACCGAGAAATTGATGTTTACTCTTTAGCTAACTTTCACGATCACAATTCTTGAAAGATACATATAGTACTACTTATAACCAAAACGAGTAAAACTTATTATTATTATTTTTTCTGTGAATTTAAGCTGTTTGTAAAAATTATTCTTTAATGATGTTATACAATTTTCTTTGATTTTATATAGAAATTTTCTGTAAAAATCAAGTCTTTTATAGAATAAACTTTAAAGAAAAGAAAAAGAAAATCTATAGCTTTCAACACGTGTACTAAGTTAAAATTGAGAGGAATTTGTGGATCTTTTTATACTATTTTGTTTGTTATTTTTAAAAGCTATTTTCTCAATGTTTAAGTATGCGAAGAATGGTAACGCTACTTGCTAATGTACAGTCTTAAACAAATAATTTGAAATTTATGTACCTTTTTTTTTTGTATTACTAGAATCACAACTATTATAAGTAATATTTTATTTCAACGTTAAATATTAGTTATCTTAGTTCACAAATCTAAATAAACTTTACATTTATTATCCACACGTGGGTTTAATTTGAGTCGTATGACTCATTTTATAATTTTAAATGTAATTTCGATTTACTATTCAATTATTTGCTTCTATAAATATTGCAAACACTTTAAAATTTCAATAGTTTAAAAAAAACATTGGAAATTCATAAATATAAATTTGATATTGAAAATAATAAAAGATAGTGCTGCAATTTAACTCTCAAGAGCTCAAGTTTGCATGGTGAATTTGGGGGGGGGGGGGGGTATTATCTCTTGAAGACGAAAACGTGACACAACTCTCTATACTATACTTGGTTATACTTATTTTAGCTACGTATTGATAGTACATAAGGTTTGTTTTACTATAATTTAACATTGAAAGTTGTACTCAAATTATAAAGTTCTGCAAACTTATGGTCTTATATAAGCTTTGGAGTTGTCACCCGCGTCCTTTTCACTTTGCAGCCCTCAAACCTTTTCCTCCCTCCCCTCCCACACGACTGGCAACAACTTTGAAAATACTTTACTTGAACCACTACGACTTTTTTAATCGAACAGAGTGAAGAGTTCTACATTTTTTTTTAATACATCAGAAGATCACGTGACTTAGAGAATTCCCATGATGCGAATTTTAAAACTTTTTTTAATATGTTAAAAATGAGCTATTTTTTTGTTGCATTATTCAAAGAAATAAAACCCATTTTATAGATATAATTTAAAAAAAGGGATAAAAATAATTATTTCCATATATATAGTAATGTGATGATGATAAAATAATACAGTATTATATTGATTATAATATATCACAATATATAAGGACTCAATTTGTTTTTTTAATGTATTAATAAAAGTATGATTTGTATATACATTTTACTACTTATCTGTTTGTTTATATATACCAATATCAATATATCATTATACATTATAGGATTGATAAATTTCATTACACATACGATAAGCAATTGAAAATCCATAAAAAAAATACTTTCATTTATATAAAAAAATGCAAAAAAAAGTTTCACAAAGTAACACACTTCCAATTGTGTTCCATACGTATAAGTTCAAGAACACCTTATTTTCTATATATCTACCTTTTTTCACATCTCTCTCATCTTCTTTCTCACGCGACAGTTTCAATTTCATCCTTACTCCAAAAAGCTTATATATCCACCTGCGCTGCAAAATTCTACTCCTTTCAATAAAGATTGACTTTCCACGTATTGACTGAAATACGAAGTAAATCTATTGCTTTCATATAAGTCCCGTACTACAAGATACAAAGATGGGTGATGATGATCATTCTATTTCTTGTCTATCATACGTATACCATATATATATAGATATTGTAACTTATAGCTATTTGAAAGAGGTATAAATTTACAAGTAACATTATGTGAAATAATAAATAAATAACTATAGTTAATTTTAGTTTTTAAGGATTGAACTCACTTTATTGAGATCTCGGAATCGGCCCTCTTGAATGGAACAAGACTTTCAGAAAACTTAGAACTCTCTATCAATAGGTGTCTCAGTTTTGAGAAAATTCAGGTAAACGTTTAACATTGGTCTTATGGACTAAAACCGGAAATAGAGCTGTTATGAGGAAAACGCCGCCCCCTTGAATCTGCTTAAGCCATAAGTAATTAAGTTTTAGATCATTCTCATCATTTTAAAATTTATTTTATTCGGTTATATCTGACAGAAATTTTCTGACTCGCGTAGTAACTGAGGTCAATCGTTAAAATTATATACGACAGATATTTTTATATTATTTAACAAAACTGTAAACTAGGTTAATAACAATTATTGTATTTTCAAGTAGCTTTATTGTTTAATAATTTATTTCAAAATAAAATTTGTAAAGGATATCCATTTATAAGTAACTGTTACAAGGAAAAATGATACTTTATATTCAAGAAATTAACATAAAGAAGTGAATTTAATAATATACAACGCAACTTGAAGCTAAAATATTCTTCAAATTGAACTTATTGGATTATGGGTGTTAGAATTTTCAATATTCTTACACAATTTATTCAAAATTTAATGAGACTCTCCTTTCAAGATATAAATAAATTTATCAGTTTTTACTGTAAACAATGACATGAACTTTATTTTAACTCATAATATTGATTTATTGATTTTCTATTGTTTACAAAGTAAATATTAATAAATAAAATGAAAAAAAAAAAAGTTTAGCTTTTTTACATATGGCACCACAATAATAAAAAAATATATATTTTATAAAACAAAAAAAAAAAAAAAAAAAAAAAAAAAGTGGAGGAATTATCAGCTCACTAATGGCATGCACCCTCACTCTTGCCACGATATTTTGTGCGGTAAAAAAAAATCATCCCTTGACTGTGATTTGTCATGCCACAGATTTGCTATCAGTTTTTGAACTGAAAATTACTCTCAATCTCTCGCCCAATGTGGTGGTGCTTCTCTCGCTACTACGAGAGAGAGAGAGAGAGAGAGAGAGAGAGAGAGAGAGAGAGAGAGAGAGAGAGAGAGAGAGAGAGAGAGAGAGAGAGAGAGAGAGAGAGAGAGAGAGAGAGAGAGAGAGAGAGAGAGACGAGCAGCTTGAATTTTTCACTGAAATAAAAGGAAAGAAAAAAATATATTTATAATAAAAAAAACTCACAAGGGGAATAAGAGGTGACAGAATAATTATGCACATAGGGAATGGCTGTATAATATATTCTTTACGAAACAAAAGAATACCAGTGCGGTATATTCATTTTTTTTTTCTCTAAAAAATATATATGTAAAAAAAAATATACTCTAGTCTCTTTTACAAAAGTAAATTGCTTGCTGCTCTAGATATTTTTTTTTAATTGCGTTACATCTTTAATAATTAAATTACTTTATATGAACTAGCTGAAAAATATTAAAAGGATCTTTTTACACTGCTCTACATTTTTATTATAGTGGTAATATTCTGATAGTTATATGATTAATTTAAAATATTGCTAGATTTTTTTTTTAAATTTATTATCTCTTCTCATGTATTTATTTTTATATTTTTTACTTGTTATTAATTACAGATAAATTATTTATGAAAAATCTGAGCTTTTTTTCCCCCTAATTAAAACCTTCAATATTAAGACGTGCCTATATCCTCCTATAAATATTAGTTAATTTCAATGGACGTTGTCTTGTTTCATGGAAGATTCATGAATACTCTGGCTCACATTTAACTTGGTTTTTGTCGTGTTTGTAACATCTTCAGTCATTGGTGTATTCCGTGTATTGTTTGTAACGAAGAATTTCACTGGCCGAGCCGAAGGACACTCGAGCATTTCCGACGAAAACCAAGTTAAATATGAATCTTGTTATAGCTACAGTGGGTGTCACATTTAACTTGTTTATGGTCGGAAGCTCTCTGGAGTCATTCGGCTCGGTTCGGCCAGTGATGTCCTTTGTTACAAACCGGCTACCAATGACTGAGAGCGTTACAAACACGACCATAACCAAGTTAAATGTGACACCCACTGTAGTTTATGAGTAATATCGGAAATGGAAGAAGGGGGGGTCTTTTGTAATTAATTATAATTAAAAATGTATTTTTTTAACATTTTAATTTTATGAAATTTCTAACAACATTACATAATTTATTTAAAAAATATTATAATTAATAATTACATTGTATTGTTTCAGATTGAGGCAGTATAACATATATACAAGAAAAGCGTGTCTACTGAGTGATGAATGCAGTATGAAGTCTCCTCCATCGCATGCTGTGACGTAAGTGTTTGCAATTTGCAATGCACACACACACACACATCACACAGACATAGAGAGACTCATGAGAAGCGAGTGGCACGGAGAAGTAGGATAGATGAGTATAAGGGGAACAGAGGGAGAGAAAGTGACGGATATATGTTATGTTGGATGCTACTAACAGCAGCCTACTTGCCTGCCGGTTTTACATCATACAGGCTTGAGCAATGGTATGGTATAGCTAGCTAGTATCAGACCAACCACGTGCTAAAGTGGCTGTCTGAGTGCAGGGAGAGAGAGAGAAAGATGAATATTGGAGAGAGTGAGTAGAAGTATATACGTTGGCGAATATAAAGGGTGTGTACGAGAAGAGATATATATGTATGTGGAGAATGAGAGAGGTGATAGGAGCTCTAGCTGATGATGGGTATGTATACATGAAAAGCCAACAATCCATTTCCTCTCTCTATATATTTGTATATGAATAGTATGAGTATCAGAAAAATCCATCATATTTTTTCATTGTAAACAATATTTATATAAAATGTTTTTTGAATTTGTTTTATTTTAAATGTTTTTTTTTTTTTATTAGCGTAGTAAGCAACAAATTTAATACAAAAATGTAAATTGTAAAGCAATTCACTTGTGTATTAATTTGATTTTGTTATCGTATAATACTTGAGAGTTGTTTTTTATTTAAAAAAACGCTTATAGTATATAAATTAAACATGCTATTATTATGGAAAAAAATTTGAAATTGAATTTTTTTATATTATTTTATATTAAATAGCTCTCTATAAAAAAAATTACATTTTTCAAGAGCACTTTACAATAATAATAAAATAATATAATAAAGTGTTTTATTTATAAAAAGGCGTATAGTAAATAAGCTGAGACATAAAATAAGAAAATTAAATACTACATAATATATTGATATTTATATAATATACAGAATAATTGTATTCCCTTAATGCATTACTATTGAAGAAATTACTTTTTCTGAAAGAAAATATACTACTTATTATGAAAACAATTTAAGAAAAATAACTACTACATACCTATATAAAAAATAATATATGTCTTGAGAGAATGTGCAATATATTTAGAATTTTAAATTTTACGCTATTCACTTGTCTACAAAGAGTTCATGAAAATGAGACAGCAGCCACCGTTACGTTTTGCTGTGGAATTTTTGTTTCATTTCGCGGTTCGTCTCCCGGACTCTTTGCAAGCCACCACATGTATAGTACGGAGCGACAAACGGACCTTGTCACCTCCACAACCAAATCTCCATATTCATGAGTGCGTCGTCACCACATTCATCGCAAAGCAAACATTAAACCACTAACCTAGCCGACTCTTCCCTACACGCAATTTGCACGTTTTAAAATAAATAAACATTTCAAAAAATATGTATATAGTAAAGTAGTGAGCTTTATTAAAACACATTTTGGTTAAAATATTTTATATATTTAAAAAGAGTTTACGCCTGCTAAACTAAAATCTAGGCTATTTGTTGTGCATAGAAGTAAAAAGATTTATCTACTTTACAGGCGTTTTATATATATATATATATATATATATATATATATATATATATATATTATAGCAACAGCATAACAACAACAACAACAACAAAACACAAATGTTAGTAGTATACTATAAAATAGAGATTTTGGTGTTGTTTTCTGTAACTGTGTTGTATTGATCGTTTAGAGAGAGAGAGAAAGAGGAGTGAAATAATATATCACTGTGCTAGGTATTGTTGTGTTCTCAATAGTACAGCAGCTAGTAGCCCTCCCTACGTGTCCAGACTAAAGCGAGCTAGGCACATCCATCACTCGGCTAAACCGTGACAATCCCGTGATAACTAGCCACTGGCTTTACTATCCGCGTGCATAACCCGCACGAGGGGAGCGGCTTTACAACACCCGCAGTGTTGCACCATCATCATAACATTCCTATACTCAGTAATGATATCACAATGAAACTAATTATAACAACATTTTTATACGGGGCTTTCACCATACGTCATCATACTATAACGTCACAGTTTTGTAGGCAAAACATTGCCAGTGACATAGCAGATGCCTTGAAATTAATTTCTCCTGGCTATTTGCATTATTTTTCTTAGAATTTTCGTTCATAAATGGTGACAAGAAGAACCAATGCTATTGAAGAAAAATATTTGGTGACCAAAACTTTTATTAAAAAATAGATGTTGTGAGTTACGTTAACCCGTACAGCATAGGATTTTAGTTTTTTTTTGCCTACATCCCAAAGATCTTCGGGTGGCTTCGGGCATCTCCGTGCTACCCAAAACGTTAATTAAAGTAAGCATGAAACTCCCGTATACTTTGTTTTTTTTTTATTCCAAATACATTACTAAAATACTATGTAATATACTTACTGTTTTATTTGTTACATTTTTTTAATAATTCCATGTTAAAACTCCCACCTATAATATTATAACAATAAAAAACTTAAAATTCAATTTATATATTTTTTATTAATGAATGTAAGATAATAATCTCTTTGACACAATATATAAAGCTTATGATGTTTTAAATGATAAGTATATTATTTAAAAAAAACACTTAATTTTTAATTTATTTAGCGTGTTATAAACACTTTAAAAAAAATCCATACAAACAAAGACAATTTTAACAATTTTTAATTTGAACTTAATTTTAAACTCGTTTTTATGACATCTAGTTTTTTATTTAAATAATTGAAGTATGAAAAGCAAACTCTATGGCGTATTTAATTAGGTATTTAACTTTATATTAATTAATGACTAATATTGTAAAATATTCATAGATATAATTCAAAGAAAAAAATGGAACCAATCTATTACATGCCAGATTTAATATATAAATTTCTACTAATTAAAAGCTATCAAAATCGTATCGTAAATTATTAATGAGTGATATAATATTTTTTTATTCTGCTCATTCAGCAATATTTTTTTATTGATTTTAAATAATTAGTTATTAATTATAAAGATACTATGTAACATACAAACTTGTTGATGCATTATTATTAAAGGTACATATTATAATAAAATTTATATATTTTCAACTTAACGTTTTTTTAAGTAACAGTAAAAAAATATATAAAAAGAAATATACAAATGCATTTTGTCAATTTGCAAAAAAAAAAAAAAAAATACTCATATTATTTTCTTGACATATTAAGACAGCTTTCAACAATATTATTAATAAAAACATTTAATTTTGTACTGAAGATATGACAGTTTAGACTCCTATAAGAAAATATTACTGCTGTCTCTTGTACTGTTTATAATATGAGAAGCAAGTTGTCATTGTTGTCACTAATATTGTTGTAAGAAGAAGAGTCTATCTATCTTGAAGAAGAAGAAATCTTGAGTTGCTAGAGAATGGAAAATGAGCGGAGAATCTGTGAAGACATTCGTCGTCTGGCAAAAGTGATGAGAGAAGTAGCTACTATATAAGAAAAAAAGAAGGGGAAGGAGGAAAGGATTATCTTAATGCACGAGTAATAAAGTGTGCGTGGATTTGAGATGAGTGAAAATCTTGAAGAAGAAGCTACTATCAGTTCCGTATTTGAAACGCTCAAAGTATAGAGATGGTAACTTATATAAGAGAAAAAGAGAGAGAGAGAGAGAGAGAGAGAGAGAGAGAGAGAGAGAGAGAGAGAGAGAGAGAGAGAGAGAGAGAGAGTAAGGAAGCCATAAGGTGGGATTTACTCCGGTTTATGAAGAACGAAAGAGTGGAGAACACTTAAGTCTAAGAAATTTTCATGTGGCGTCATAATCTCAATATATTTAGATTTTTTTAAATTCAATAAATAATTGACGTCTTAATGCATAAGAATAATATTAACCCTACACATAATAGTATAGATTTCACTCACGTCAAAATTTTTAGTGCATATAGTCATAACCTTTATACTTTGAATAGATTTTTACTACCACTTATTGTATAGAAATAACGGATTAAAGTACGAATATCTTGAGTGAAGATTTTTTCTTTTTACGAAAGAACATGCAAAAACTTTTCAATTAAGCTTTTTTTTATATATACGAAATATAATAAGAAGCTTATATATCGTAAAATATCTAGTATTATATATATAATAATGTTATCTACCTTCAATTTTTTTATATATAGTGAAATATAATAATAGACCGTACTACTTTAATAAATTTGAAAAAGTACATTGAAAAATCTGTAACAATAGACTGCTCTAGAAAATAAATGCAGCAGAAAAATAATACTCCTTTTTTTTAATATTTTAAATTAAAATTGAATAATGCTATGTGTTGTTTTTATATAAAAATAAATTAAAAAGATATGAACATTAAATATTAAATTTATACAACAATAATTTAAATAGTAATTTGTATTAAAATGAGTGTGAATTATAATTATGTTGAGTGACTTGCTTGGCTTACTTGGACTTATATAATACACAATACAGTATATCTCTTGGGATATATAATACACAAGGTTTAGCGGACCAGCAAAAATGATGATGATTTTAGTAAAAGGAGGTGGGGGGTGGTAGACTGAGAGAAAGAGGGGGGTTGGGGGGTTACACGCCGCTAGCAAGCAAGCCTTGTGCCAACCCAACAAGCAACCGGTGCGTCAGGCGGGGACCCCCAGGCTTATTTTGTGATTAACCTAAGCTTGCTTGCCTCCTACTCCCTGTTTGCTACAAGCAGCAAGCTCTCAGTTGGATGGAGTGTATTTGTGGCAGTACTTTCCAGCACGTTAGCATATAGAAATCTGTAAAAAGTAATTTCTCTCTGTAAAGTTAACATTATATTATAATATAACAAACAGTGGAAATCTCTACAGAAAACTAACATAATTAGACTGTAAATTAAATATTTTTTTTTATAATAATAATTTGTTTATATTTCAGTTTTAATTAATATTTTATATAAAAGTTTATTATTACATAATGTTTTTGTTATTATTATATTTACTTATAATTATACATTATAATTATTAAAATACTAACATAATTGTGTGTTTTTATATTAATAATTAAGTAAATTAAAAATTGTATTATTATTTACTTATAAAATGTAATACAACTTTTAAATTATTATATATTATATTTTTTTAATATACACAAATAGCGCAAACTAGAGGATAATGCATATTTACATTTAGTTGGTTACATTTGTTGGATTTTTACATTAATTGCACTGTAAAACGAGGTAAACGATAAAAATAAAATATATATAAATATAAAATTATATTAATAATTTTTATTTTCGGACAGTCAAATTTGAAATCAAAATTTATTTTTATATTGGTTTCCATTGGTATATACTAATTCACCAGTGTTATGATAATTTTATTAAAGTAACTGTGATTTTATAATAAATTATTTCACAATCTATGAAGATAGTCAAAGGTCACACACATTTTTTTTTAATTCAATTTCTATTAATATGCCACCTAATATCATTGGATCAACTTTATGTAAATTTTATATGACATCGTAGGAAATTGAATTCAATATACATATTTATAAACTGCACATTTACTTTACATTTAAATCTATTTACTCTTTTTTTTACTCTTTATACATACTCTTCACTTATAATAGTTTAAAAAAATACTATATAGATTGAAAATATTTAAATATAACTATTTTAAACTTTTATACATATAATTTTATATACTATATAATAAGACGATATCGTGGCAAAATAAAAAAAAAAAATCCCTTGTCTTGTATCTGCATGCTGCTCATGTGTATAATTCCCACCCTAGATTCTCAAGGCATGCCATCACTGATGTTATACGTTTAGCTTGTACAATATTGTGTGCCACCACCGCCATATACAGCCAGCGTATCGTGTGAGAAGGCAAGCGGCCGCAGGGGGTTAGATATAGAAGACATCGTACAATGCAGCAGCAGCAGTTATAGTTGCTATAGTAGCTTCAACACTTCGCGTGCAGCCTATCTACCCTTTGCTCCAACAAAGACTAAAAGTTTAATTGAGGTGAACACGAATGTCATTTTTCTAACCCTCGTCTTCGACCCCCCCCCCCCTCCCCCTTAACTAAGTTCTCTCCCACCCTAGCAATCTCAACACTTTTTTTTTTCTAACTTGACATATTTAAAAAAAAAACATTCATTAGTAACTTCTTACTGTTTTTTTTTATATGTGTTACATCGTTATATCTAATTATCCAGTTCATATTTCAATTAAATTTATTAAAAGTAATTATAATGAAATAATTTAATAAGATTATATCATAGTTATATTTACATTTTCTTTTATTTTATAAAAATATAATGTAAAGAGAGTTTATTTAAATAAGTAAAAGAGAAGTAATTTTTGTTTAGAAAAATTTTAATCATCATAATTTTAATTAACATTTTGTCTTTTATTCTTCTTAATTTTTAGAGAATATATTTTTTTATTATTATTTTAAAAAGAGAAGTTGAAAAGCGTTGTTGTAGAAAATAAAACGTATTAAGTAGAGTAGCGTAAGAGAGAGAAAGTTTCAAATAAAAAAGAGAGAGAATGCTGGTTGCTTCTATATATAAGAAAGATAAAGTTAAGACTATGATATCAGTGCACTTAGGTACTACGTGAGTCACAGAACGTCTCTTCTGGGAACAACTCGAGTGCACCAGCAGGAATACAAACCCGGGGCTCTATAAGATAAAACATAACGTCATATAATCGCTATATATACTGAAAACACAATGAGAGGTTATATTTTCTACAGATTTCTACAGATTTAGTTCACAAAAAAATAGTAGATAAAATAGAAATTATAAGGATTTAATATATCTAAATCACGTTTTTTTTCCAACATTTTTCTAATGTCCAACATTTTACCAAAATAATTTTCTTAGTCATATTTTTAATTATAAATTACCCCTAAAAATAATAAGAAAACATTGCTGCATCATTAATGCTGTTGTTTTAAATTTATTATTAATAATATACTTTTGAAATAAAAAAAAGGTTATAAAAACAAAATAATTCGTTTCATTAGTTGCACTAATTAAGAGCTATACAAAAAAATTTATTACATTTTTAAAAAAAAAAATACATTGTTTTTATGATTATTAATTTAGAGGCACGTTTTCATATTCTTTCAATTAAATAACCTTGTCACTCAGCAGTAAAACTTGTGGGTTGACAAAAGACGCAATGGCTGCGAAAGAGCAAGAAAGTTCTGATGACACACCAGTGTAATCATCTCTCTCTCTCTCTCTCTCTCTCTCTCTCTCTCTCTCTCTCTCTCTCTCTCTCTCTCTCTCTCTCTCTCAAATTTTAATTTCTACATTTAATTCGATTATAATATACATCAGTACAATTATAATTTCATATCTATCTCATAACACATGACATATAACAATAGTAAAAAGCTAAAAATTCATGTTGTTATAGACGAACAATTTTTATAACTCTGAATTTGATAAATTGTAACTTTTGCAGAGTTCTTATGATTATTGATGTGAATACTTATGTAGAGAGATATAAAAAGAAGAACGAATTGCCAACAGAAGACAAATGGTTGACCTGTCATGTATAAAATATGCCTGGTTACATACTGCAGATGTCAAGTGTCCTTCGCTCCCCCCTCTCCTCTCTTTCTCTCCTATTGTTTCTTCCCTTTTTCATTCATTACATCTCGCTTTTTTATTTTTCGTGGCTTGTTCTGGCCCCGCGAGTTTGCCTGGAAGCTCCATCACTTTCCATCTTGCTGAAAAGTAGCGAATTCTTATTGAATTCCAGCAGAATTAGTTTAATATGTTAAATGTGAAATAGTAAATTGAATCTTTAAAAAAAATGTATCTTTTAATTAAATAAAAAGAGTAAATTTTATAACATCGTACAATATGAGCGCACATACAAATTTAATTTTAGCACGTATTTCAAAATTTTTAATTAAATGATGAATGTGACAATATTTTTAAATTATTTTTTTTATATATTATATAAAATGTACATACATATATATAGTATTATTGAAATGACAATGATTTATTAAATTTTGTTAAATTATTATATAGATGTATAAAGGTTAGTAATAAATTTTCATTGGCTACCATCTGTCAGATTTAAACTTAGGCTATTCATATAACGATGTATGGTTATGGTGGTACGTAGTATTGTCAGTCAGTATTATATGTATGGCAGGCATATGGTTTTGAATACTGAACATATTGAAGCTAGTGATTTGAACAGTAGGACTCACGCCAAGAGCTGTGCTTGTGACGTACATTTCTATAGGAAAGGAATTGAGTACCTTGGCAAGCTGAGAAGAGGTTAGACTAGGTACAGGAGATGGGCGGGTCATCTCCACACAAAACCACCAAGTGTAGTACATTGTCCTCGAGTAGCATTGGTGCTCATCTTTACACACCAGAGACTTGGAGAACCTCTTTACAATCCTCTTGTAAAACCGAATACAACAAGTACACTCTACTCCTGCAACTTCATTTCTTTACTTCGCTATTGTCTTTTTATTATATATAATATAAAAGGATTTCAATGAATAATAATTTGATTTTCTTCAAGTATATATTATATATGACCCTTATGAATGATGACTTCTGCAATGCTTGTGGCATTTACCTGCCCTTATATAAAAGCATCGCGTGTATTCTATTGTAGATATAAGAAGGAGGAGGAGTGGGACGAATATAAAGAACATAAGAAATAACATGACATGTAGAAAGAATGAATGATTGGCTACCATTAAATTTAAAGATGATGATAATATCATACATAAGAATTACTAGAAAAAAAAGATAACATATTGTGTCATTCTATATAATTTTTTTTTTATTTCTATAATATTTTTCAATTACGTTAAATTATGTACATATATAGAACAGCAGCAAGCAGCTTGGTTGGACGGGTTTCAATGAGCGACTCTGTGGTCTGGCTTGGTCCTGCGGCGACGGCGATGAGAGACAGTCTACTGCTAGGAGCGGTTCTTGTCAGTCACGGTCAAAGAGGGGTACACCACAAAACTTCAAACTCTAGCCTGAGAGATCGGAGAACAAGCAAGCATCGTACTCATGTATTTGCTATATATATATTCATCCTTTCTAAAACTTAATAGTTTTGTTATAGCTTAAGGCAATAATATTACATTACACAAAGTTTATAAAATAGTATATGTAATATATTTTGTTCTATATGATTGTTTAAAGGGTTTGATATAAGTACAAAATTACATGGATCAAAAATAGGAGAACAAATAATATATGATTCAAAAAGTATTGATGAATGATGAGGTAGTAAAAAAAAGTATAAACACAAGAAGATGTAATTACAAATACAATTGAAGACTTTAAGAATTTATCGAATTATCATCGAGGATCGCAATAATTTATTTATTTGTCGTGTTGAGCCGGATTTTTATGAGCCACAATTGGCGATGTGACGCGATTTTGACGTACAATTTAAACTGTAAAATCCCATGCGGAGAGCGAATTCGGGGATTTTCATAAGCGATTTCCAGCTTGTGACGCGATTAATGCGCACTTGCTGTAACAATCATTGGCGGCCATATTTGGCGATTTAAAAAAAAAAAAAAAAAAAACTTCGTAATTAACGCGATACCCGGCAAATAAAAAAAATCGCTTGCTGCACAGGAGTTCACAGATTTTACGTCAAAATCGGGTCTCATCACCGTTGTCGCTCATTAAAATCCACCTTTAAGTTTCATATTTCATAAAAATTCATTTCATTTGCATGCAAATGTTTGTTTTAAAGTGTCATTTCATAATATGCTGTCTACTGCAGAAGCTTTACATCGAAGAACAAGTTATAAGTAGCTCTGCAGTTTCGTACAATCCGTGCTGCCTTTTTTTTTTTTTTTTTTTTTTTACATAACATTTAGCATGAAGAATTTAATAAAAATGTAAGATATATGAGCTAAATCAAAAGTTAACAAGAGTGCTATTTTTCCAACATTGTTATTTTTTTATATTTTTCATTGAAAAAAGAAGTTTTATGACAGAATAAACAGTAGTTTTTATTTCTATCAAAGTGCTTGGTTTTAAATAATTTTTCGTATTTGTTTAAAGGAAATAATTACAATCTCTAATCAATATATTTGGAATTAAATAAATATTTGTTTAATTTTTATTTAAAATAAGAAATCCACGTAGCTTTATTTTTAATAATAAAAAATATAAACATTGTATATTAAATTAAAACAATTTTAATTGTTTTTTTTTTTTTTTTTTTTTTTTGCAAGAAGGACAAGAAATGTATAAGACTTTGTTTGCATAAGCCCTGCAAGGAATATATTTCTTTTCAACCTAGTTTTCTCTTTTTTTTAAGTTATTATTATTTTTACTTTATTCTTGTTCGTATAATTTTCTTATTCTGATGCAGCTTTTCAGATAGACAGGCACACCTGCTTTTGTTCCCTGGGAGAGGAGTATAACTTGCAGCAGCAAATTTTACTATTCTATGTCTCCTCACTATAACTTATTTTTTGTAGCTCAAAGCGACAGCACGCAGCATCACAACATCTGACGTTGAAATGTAAGTGAAATTCCCACGACCAAAAAATAATAAAAAAAAAAAAAATGTAATTTACTATAAATATAGATTTTGTTAATCTAAATCATTTTTTTGACTCTTTCAATTGAAGATTTATTTTTAAATATTAATAAGTAAGGTTGTTGTTGTGTTTTTTACTGAAATTGCTGCTTTATGTTACTAAATAAGAAATTTTAAAAGTTGAATTTCAAGGGCCTCTAAAAATACATAAAATGGAAATTGATTCAATTTAATGAACAGCTTATTATTTTTACCTTCTATATAGTTTTAATTAAAAATATTCATGAATTTAACTTGATAGTGTGAAATAGATAAGATTCAACATTGGAAATTACATTTTTATCGATATACGACTGCCATTTCATTTTCAGCCTGCAAAGTTTAATGGTTATGCAACCCGCAAAACATACGTGCTCAAAGAGTTGCCTATATAGCAAGGCGCTTTATTTCCCAGAAACTTTAAAGCTAAGAGTAGAGGGCCAAAGCTTTCGATCGAAAAAACCCACCACGGGAATATATTTTATTTCCTCGTCGGGTTAAAAGATAGGATAAACCAAATTTTACCATTGCGGAAAATTATCACGAAAAAACGTGGACCAATCACAGCGCAGTATTATAACCTCTTGGGTGTTGCTAGATAAGATTGGGTGTAATATTAGATTTACTAATCTTCCATCATCCCAACGCTCGGTGTGTCAAGTCACAAGCAAAAAAAGCACAAGTCTCTTAATACGAGTTGTGAGAATTATTTGTTGGAATGCAAATTTATTAATTACGTCACAGTTCTTTTCTCGACACTATAATTTATTTTATTTCTACAATTTAATTACTAACTATTGTACTGACGAATGTCCGCACTTACTCATTGTCTTTTTATATAAAAAAAAATTGAATTTTCACTATTTATATAATTACATTAATAAAATTTTATTTTAATGATATTTTATTAAGAACAAATTTTAAAGCAAATGCGCATATATGTAGCGTAAAGTTGTGTATGGTTTAGAATGGGTGTTTGCAGCTATCGTTTTGTTTGTACGGCCTAATGAGTTGGCGGCTAGGGTAGAATGAGGGGGAGGGGAGAGGAGGCCGTGAGAACAGCCACATGCTGACTGTAATATGGCGGGTCCTCACGACACTGGCTTGCCTAGGCAGCTTGCTTCTATACACTGAAGGTAGTACACTAAAGATTAATATATTAGTCATAGAATATGTTAATATGAACCTTATAGATACTTAATGTTTTATTGAACGGATTATTCCATCTAGAACTCCATATAAAATGACTCATTGTTCACCTTTAACCCTTACAACAATCGATTTATAACCTACAATGTGTGTGTTTTTAAATGTTAAAAAACAAATTACAGATTTATATTAATTTTTTTTAAAAAACAAACAATACATTACAGCTGTCACTCTTTTTTTTTTATCATACACACATTGATCGTGTTACTGATGATACTAATCAATGCAATTTAATTTTAACATAGTATAAATCACATTGGCAAGCTATGTATATTGAACTTTACAATACGTTTAAACTATTCGTTTTGTTTGTCTTTTTAATACAGCAAAAATTTGATTATATTTTATAATTATTACATTTTGTTATTGATGGACAAATCGTAAATTTTATTATAGAATATAATAACAAAAATATTATATTTTATAATCATACTGTATAATAATACTGTATGTATACATTGTAATTAATGATATAATTACAATGCTTTTTTTTTTTAGCAAATTCTATACGCAATTATTAAAACTGTTACAATAAATGTGAATACTGATTTGTTGACTAATTTTGTACAATCGTTCTATCGTTTAATAGAATCAACAATATTTATTTTGTTAAATAAAAGTGACAAAAACAATTTATATTATATATATTTTTTACTCATAGAAAATCTGAATTAGAACAGAATTTATAAAAAAGTTTTATCCTATTTTTTTAAATCTATTTAAAGTTAACTTAAACCAAATGCTTATGATTTAACTGTTCGTTTTGAATATTTTTGTTCCAGAAAGTCTGCAATAAAAATATTAAAGGTAAGATAACACGCCCAATGTTAAATTTTTTTCCATACAAGTATCATGAAAACTATGAAAAACATCTTTAAATGTTCTCCTCTACATCTCCTTATCAGTAGCTAAAATATCAGGTACATACGAATTTGATCTATTTTTTGAGTTATGAATTTTTAAAACCGTCTAATTCAACATGAAGAAATGGATCTTTCGCCAACTTTAAAAATTAATAAATCAATAACTAGATCAAATTTATACACCTGATATTTAATTTACTGATAGGAGATGTAGAAGAGAACATTTTAAGATATTTTTCAAAATTTTCATGTGTGGAATTCTTTTTAACATTGGGCATGCTATCTTACCCTTAAATTAAAAAATATATGAACATAAAATGTACAAATAAATTGTTAGATGTTGTTAATTGTTCGCGGTAAAATTGAAAAGAAAATGTTAATTAATTCAGTACGGTTTGACGTTGATAAATGTCACCATGGTCCCCAATGTCGGTCGAGTGACGAGTGTCCGCTGAGGGTCACAAGGGACTCTGAGAGGTCACCGCTCAATACGAACAACCCCTGCTGGCGTGACCCTAGCAGGCACAAAACCACGGCTTAAAATAATAGATAAAACCAACGGCATAAAAACGATTAACCTTATAGGATATATGTTATGTTATCTGTCACAACTTTGATTGGTTTAAGGTTTTATATATATATATATATATATATATATATATATATATATATATATATATATATATATATATATATATATATATAAGGGGTTGTAATCTAAATAATTATATTATTTTCATTACATTTTTATTTTTTTAATTTTAATAAAAGATAATGAAATAATTTTATTATACTTTTTTATTAACAATATTTTTTTTTTTCTAACTCATAATTGATTTTGATACACAAGTTGTAATAAAAAAAGGATTTTGGCTTTTTAAAAAAAATCTTAAGCTTTTATATAATTTAACAAAAAATTAATTATCTTGAAAAGCATTGAACAAAAATGAGAAAAAAAAATATTGCATTGACAAAGAAGCTTTTGAGTGTTTATTTTATTATTTTTTTTTTAGTATATAAGAACAGCAGTTATGTTTACTTTGTGAAATATTGAAGGAAACTCTCTCACTCTCTCAAAAAAAAAAAATAAGTCGATAACGTTTGCTGTTGGCATTAAAAGGAAACGTTGACGTGGTATGATGTTATGTCACTATATATACCGTTTTTTTGATGGAATTACATATTGTTTGTTTTGCTTGCTCGGTCACACGGTAGGTTGCAAGCAAGTTACGCTATATGAGCAAAGCAAGCAAAAGCAAACGACAACTTCCATCCACCTTTTATATATAAGTCTACCTTCTTTCGTTTCGTACTATCAGGTTTTTTCTTCTCTTGGGTCCAAATACTACTGATTTCTCCAGTGTGTTTCGCAATACCTTCAACATAGCGCCTTTTTCTACCACCCTCTCCATACGTCCAAGACTCATGGTATAGGTTTATACATATATGGTGTCTGGCCTTTACCACCATCCACTTGCCCTCTTTCTACCTTCAATGTCGAGCCACTAGAGGGCTTCTTCTTCTTTCACCTCACTCAAACGTAAGGCAGCTCGATATAAAGCAGTGGCAAGCAAGCAAGCAACGCCTCTTTAAGACTACAGCAAAGATATGGCCCTCACGAGTGCCAAGCGATAAGAAACAACCGGGTCAAAACCTGCCACTGACTCACGATAGCTGATAACAAGAATTTCACCCTTCTCCCTCCTCCTTTTTTTATCACCGGTAAACCTTTCTTTCCTCTTGAGTTAATTAGAATGAAAAATAATCACTTAACATTATAATTTATTACTAAAATATATTTTAATGACTTAAAAGGGTAAAAAAATGGCAGTATATTTATATTATACCCATTTCTTATATCAGATATATTAATTAATGTTAAGATGTTTAATTCAACGTCTCTCTCTTATGTAATGTAATTATTAATTTTTAGATTTTTATATTATTAATGGGCAGTCTATGTTTCTTAATTAATTAATTAATTAATTTATGCTTCTTATATTTTGTATCATACTTTATTTCTGATTTATATAATATTATTCTTTTACTAGGTGAATAGACAGATATTGTAAATAGTGATTACTGTGATTAGGTTGCTTCTGCAGCCGTTTCTATTTGCCTCATAGGCTCTCATGTTTTCTCTTTCTATTATTGTATTTTCAGACTATAATGAAAGATTTAAAAAAATAAATAATAATGGTAAAAAAAGTTGATATATATATTTTTTTTTACTATTATTGTGATAATATTACCATTTCATATTGTTTCCTCTATGGTTTAATTTTATCTTTTAAGTCTTTTAACACATTATGATTTTCTGCGGTATGGTTTTAGCAGTAAATATTTATAATATAGAATCACTATATTTGCTTTTAGCAGTAAATAGAATCACTGTGACTTATTTATTACTACACACTACAATTTAAGGACATGTGACACACTATATATATGTATGCATGCGTGGGCAGAAATTTATATATAGACTAGGCTTTTTTCAACACGAACCCATGTCAATTTAGATTATACTATATTTTGGAGATATATCGCGCGTAACGTTATTACACAGACAAATACAAGTTTATTTTTTTTTATTTAAAATTGTTAATGTTTAAAACTACATTTATTACATACTAGATAATTTAAGTAATAAATAATAAACTTATAGTGATATTTGATTTTCTATTGACAATATATTATAAACAATATTACAGAGCGTTTTAGTGAAACAATAATTTTATTTAGTAAAATCATGATTCCATATTCTTGTTTTTTTTTTTTTATCAATTAATGTAATTTGAAATTATGTCATGTTATATATGCGATGAATTTGTTTATTAATTAATTTTTAAAATTGAATATTTTTATATAGAGGCTAGGAAGTATTGCTAAAAGTTTTGCCGAGGTCGGGTTTGAACCCACGCTCTTTTTGTTCCTATCCATTTTATTAAAAGAGAGGCGTCACTCTCTCTGTACTTTTAATATATATTTTTAAAAATAGTTCCTGGACTCTAAATTATCTGAAAAAATCAGAGTTGCATAACTTTACACCACTATCTATTCATTTCTACAATAAAAAAATTTTGAAGTCGATACTCCATTATGTTTTAGTGATAGTTACTTAAAATATGACATGATTTATGTATTTGTCTTGAACATCCTCTATATGTTTCAAATAGATGATATAAAAATAATATCTGTAAAATAGCATGAGTTTTTTTTTTTTCCGTAAGTGTAACGTTCTGTGAATTTCAGTATAACTTTCCCTTTTCTCTCACGGCATATTGCCTCGGTAATCTGCCCCTGCTCTACGCGATCTGTCTGATCTTGGTTTGTGTTTGTCTCTGGGGAGAAATTGGTCGTCACAGACGCTGCTAGAGAGAAGTCTCCACAGAGCTAGCATTACAGCATCCCTTTCTTCATCTCGCGCTTTATTACACGTGACGTAAGGCCTGCTGCTTCTGGCCAGTCTGCCTAGCTACACATACGATAGGCATGGTTGCCTACAATTACACACACATAACCTTCTAAATAGCCATGTCCTCTTATATACTTTAGTCTGTATCCCTTTTAAAAAAAATTCTGTAGTGTCTGTTTTTTTGTTTACTATAGCAGATTTTTTTTCATTGTTTTTTTATGTTATTTCTTTATCGAACTTTTTTTTTCTCTTTATTTTTCTAAAAAAAAAAATATATATACGTATCGATTTTTTTTTCTTCTCTTCACTAAGGTCTTAGTTGGACCTTTGGGAAAATAAAGTTGAATTATTCATTTTATAGTATTTATAGAAAGTTGGAAGCCATCTTTATATAATATAGTAACTTATATAAAATGACCGGTGACCCATTGAATGTGTATGACCTTTTAAAAAAGATGTGTTTGACATTTTAGCTAAAGAGAGCAAAAAATATATATTATATAGTTTTATACATTATCCTATATGTTTTTTTTATATATACCTATTTTCCCTCTTTTCTTTTTGCACGTCATGAAGCATATTTCCTAAGGCACACATTATAACTTTTAGGCCTTTTGCACATTTTTACCTCCCCCTTCCTTCTCTTTTAGATGTGTGCTAGAAAAAAAAAGAGAGAGGGAGAAAGATAGAAGGAAAAAGAAGAAAAAAAAAAGTGTTCGTCCCTCGTCAGCTATTTCAGCAAAATGACTGTACGTTTCATCTCTTGCAGTAGGAAACCTCTTATAACCCTCTCTCTCTCTCTCCTTTTATTCTATATGGGTGCTCTTTCCCCTCAGGTTCTGATGCCTGAAGCAGCAAAGTTTGGGAGGAGGAAGCAGTGGTCAGCTGTGGCTCAGACAGGCTGCACGACACTTGACAGCTTTTTGTGACGACATTGAATTTTCAAACTAAAACTTCGGCTGTACTCATCATCACAATCTTTTCACAGAAAGTTTTTTTTTTTTAATGTCATCACATTTCTCACAGACTGGCTATCAAATTTTACTATATTTTATAATAAAAGAAAATATTTTTTTATAATTTATTAATTTGATTGGATGCAAGTTAAACTTATCTAACAATTTATATGTAACATTCTCAACGGAAATATATTATGTAAGTTGTGACTCTCTCGATTCGGTCAATATTTGACCCTTTCCATTAACAGAAACAAGAAGAATTTGTTTTTTAAATCAGATATCAAGTAAAATAAATTTAACATTCAAATTATCAAGGTAATAAAAAATAACTTAGAAATTATTTGCAGAAAGTAGAAATGTCTAATTTAAAAAAATTATGGTCTTACTCTTAAAATGTATTTTATTAAAAATGTCATTTTTTTCTTCGTTATAAATGATAGAATTGTGTTGTAGAGTCATGGAGTTAAGCGAAAGTAAAAGTTCTCTTTCTCTGATTGTTATATATTTATTATAAAAGACACTTCAATAATAATAATGATAAAAAAAATACTTCCATCTCCATAACCATTTTGCTTCATTTTAAGATATTTTTTTTGAGATAGTTTAGCTAAAACGTCACGAAAGCAAAGCAATAATATAATGTCAAGTTAAGTTAAAAGATTTCAGGTTCCCTAAGGTGTTTCTCTATATAATATATATAGCAGTATAGCATTGGGTATGAGAAATAGAAGGAGGAGGAGGGAGTTTTACAAAAAAAAGAAACAAATAAATGGTGACAAATGGATTGTTGCAGTGCAGTTTATCCTTCGGTAACCTGGCACATGATTTCCCTAGTCGTCATCAATCTTTACACAAACTGCCATTTGGATTTCCATCCACGTATCTAAAGCTTTCTAACTCTTCTTTCCCTTTTATCCTGGCAGCATGGCGGCGGCGGCTGCTAGCTCTCTTTTCGTTCAAATTAGAACGCTAACTTCACAAGGCTAACTCAGACATATACACTAACACCATCGTGGATATATTCTTAATTTAAGTTACATACATACATATACATGTATAATTTATTATTTACTAAATACTATATATATATATATATATATATATATATATATATGTATATGTATATATATACGATTTAAATATATCACTGAAGTCAAGCTACGTCGAGCGTGGTTAGTACTTGGATGGGTGATCGTTGCTTCCTCCCTGAAGTGAATTCGTCTCGCTTTCCTCCCAATACAGTAATGCACTTGTGTGTGGTTCCCCACGCTTTGGACATCACTTAGACCCATTGGTAAAAAGTATAGGTGTCCGCACTGACTGAGGTTTTCCACAGTTCCCTCAGTCTCATCTCAGTGAATGCTGGGACGCGTACAAGGCCGTAGCCAATAATCCTTTCCTTCCCTTATCCTTATCCATTACCCCGCCATGTAAGCTTTAAGAGTTGTATCCTTGTAAAAATATTAATAATTATATAATATATTATTATGGTGATTTTTTACCTATAATACCAAAAATATATACATAAATATATATTGTTATTTTTAAAACATCAATCATCAATTATGATTTTAAAAATATGTGAATATTTTTATTATTATATAACTTTTGTATAGGGAAAATATTAATTACATCATCTACTCCTTTTTTTTAAAAAAATTATAAAATGAACGAGCGAATATTAATTCATTTTATTTTTATAATATATCCAACAAAAGAATAATTAAAGTATCGACTACATATCAATTTTATAACATTTTTATTATTATTTTATAAAGTAACAATAGATAATGTATAAAAATATATATTGCTTTTTTTTTAAACATATGTTTATCTTTATTAAAATTGTGTTTTAGTTAAAATAATATTATATTATATATCACCACATTTAATCGAGCAAAATAATTTTTTTCCTCCCTATTTTTTTTATGGTGGATGATTGAAAGTAGAACACGATACGAAGCAGCCCTGATGGTCCTACTGCAGCACTTCTGAATACAAAGCTTCTTATTATTCTATCGTCGTAGCTCCAAGCCTTTTTCAGACCATATCGATTAAATAGCCCTAGCTTGCACACTCACGGGACAATACTATAACCACCGTGCAGTCAGACACCCTTGATAACATTCAATAAAACAAGATCTTGGGGCTAAAAAACAACATAATGTTCTTTCTTTTAAGTGCGTGTGATGAAATCTACATGATTTTTATTTTTTTTTTTATCATAACACAATTGGTTACTTCTAATTACTAATTACTCATTAAGTTAATTTGAAACCCTGAGCTTTCCAAAACCCTTATATTGTAACCTGAGAGTTTCTAGGCTCTTCCAAAACGGAGACGGCCACAGCCTTGTAATCCATCCAGGCATTTGCCTGCAATTGAGAGAAACGTGGAAACCTTATCCATGATGGACACTATAGCTTTTGTTAATGAACCGGAAGTACAATGGTTCAAAGCCAGGGGAACCACATGGTGAAAAAGTATAACAATTTATCCCTTTATGGAAAACGTGATTTTTGCTTAAAATGGTCATTCATTCAACTACTAACCACGCTTAGCGTTGCTTGACTTTGGTGATCTAACGAGACCCGGTGAAACAAACTACGTCACACACATCCACATTTTTTTTTAATAGTTACGATTCACTTTAATTATAATTTTATCTTCTGCTTTAGTTTTTATAAATAATAATAGAATAATCGTTGTATTGGGTACCTAGAAGGAGAAAAAAATTATATAAGATTAATGTTAGTAGAAGCTCTAAAGGGAAAATAAAAAAAGCTATATATATATAGCTGTGATATATAAGATTGTAGTAGTAATAGGTGCAGATTACGTACGTAAACTTAGAAGTAAACAACTTAATTTGTCTATTTTAGTATAAAAAAAAATATTATAAAAATGAAAAAGTTGTAATAGGAGGTGAAATTCGTGCGGTTGTTGAGCATTTTCTCATATTAACTATTGATTTATTCTACATGGATTGAGTTTTTGATTCGTTCGTTTCATTTTTTTTATATATAATAATATATATTTTTTTTCACTCTTATTTTTTTTATATATATATCATTTTTTTTTTTTTTTTTTTTTTTTCATCGTCAATCCCCGCGCGTTTCAAGAGGAAACGTTGGAGGCTCGATAATATGACGCGCATGTAGGAAGGAAGCGTTGGGTCAAACAACATTTTCTCTACCGTCTCCTCTGCTTGCTTGCCTGCTGATCATCTCTGCTTGCTTGAAAGGGGTGGAGGGAGGGACCTTTTTTTTTTTTAGCTCACGTGCCTACCACCTAACAGCCCAGCAGTATAGAAGCAAGAGAAGAGACAGCTAGGCGCCAAGGTAGCGCCATGGCTGCAGAAACTCCTCTCTCTTAGATTTTTGCTACATCACCCCGCGAGTCTACACGCTTGACCGCCCTCACGTCTTTCATAAAGACCATGAAGAAGAAGAAGCAAGTCCCCATTTTCCTAGCTATAGAACCGAGAAAAAATTTATTTAAAAGCTTTGAATGTGTTACATAAAAAAAAAACATTTAACATTGACATTTTTATATGAATTATGATACAAAAAAATATATAAATGTTACAAAATATAAGTTAAAATAGAGAAATTGTATTTTTACTGATTCTGATTGTTCTAAAAAGGTTAAAGTACTTCATCAATTGTACCTTTAAAAAAAAAAAAAGTTTCTCTTGTGTAACTTGTTTCCCATCACAGAGTTTCAAATCAGTGCAGGGCTCTGAATGCGTCCTTGCTGCTGGCCCCTGGTAGCCCTGCAGACAATCAGCTCCTTACTAGCGAGAGAACTCTTTTATTTGCAAGCTAGACTCTATCTTATACGACTCTTTTTTTCTAATACTTTGAACCCAATGAGAATCTTTCACACAAAAGAGAAAGAAAAAAAAAAGTTTTATCAAAGAAATTGAGACGAGTAAAAAAGAGATAAGAAAAGAAGAAAAAAAAATATCAATTATAAAATGAAGGTATCCTTACAATAAAAGTTGTTGTCAATAGAAGTAGCTATTGAGACTCTTGTGTATTGTGTCTTGTAGAAAGAAGAGATGAAAAATACTCTTTGACAACTATTACACTTCTACGCTACTTATTTTAAAAGTAGTGATAGTATAACACAGTATATAAACATGTTGTAATATAACAAAATAGGACAAAAAGTATATTATGTACATTACAGTGTTCCAACATACATAACAATTTTTCTCATTCACTTCTCTTCCCATCTTGTGAATATTCTATACAAGTATGCAGAAAGAAAAAAATATATATATATTTCCTTTTTTACAAAACACCACAAAACTTTGTCTTTTCTTATATATTTCTTAAAAAAGATATGATATTGAGGCAAAGTAAGACTCTAAAAGAGAAAAGAAACACGTAGAATTTCAAAAGTGTAGTTGGGGAAAGAAGAAGATATGGACATTGAAAAGTGTATCATGAATAACTGGACGATACACTGGATCGAAGTAGAAGCAGTTTTGCCGCTCTGATGGCTTTATCTAGTGATGGATGTGAGAACATTGCGATACAGAGAAGACCGCAGCTTTACTGCAGTAGCAGCCCCACAGCATTCATCGAGTTGATCCACCCATCTCAATGGAAAATCACGTGCTAGCTATTGACTATTTTTATCATTAACGTATATAGATAGTGTAATAAAATACAGGAAATGTGTAGTTTTAAAAAAAATATATATATCCATTAACACATTTTAATATATTATCAGAAAATCAATTTATTTATGATATTTGTAATCGAATTTAACTTTGAACTACAATGATGATTTTAATAAATTAAATTTTCTTAAAAAAATTAAAATCTTTATTGAATTGAATTCTAACTTAAATATTTGCATTGATTTATTAAATTTATTTAAATTTTCCAAGAATTTAAATTTTTTTCTGATTAATTTTTTTAATTGTGTCATTAGTTTATTTTTTCATGCTATTTTCAATAAAATGGGATTAAAATATAATATTTTAATTTAAAATAAAATACATTTACTGTTCATATTAATAAAACATATATATTTCAATATTTTGGCAAATGAGAAATTGAGTCGACTTCACTGCAATTATACCGGCATACCCTTGAGGTATTCAATCATTCTAATAGAGTTAGATGAGATGGAAAATTACAGGGATGAAACGTTAAAATCAATTTTATTTTTTATAACATATGGTTATTACAGAATAATATATAAATATATCATTTTTTTACCCTAAAAAAATAATATGAAATGAAAATTTATATATCATTGCAAAAAAAAAAAATTAAATATTATATGTGATACCATATTTATATTTAAATGATTTTTTTTTATCATATAATCATAACACAGCTGTAGGTGATTTCAATGACGTCACTACTTTTGCGTCATATGAGATGGGGCGTGGTTTTGATGATAGGGTGGTGGGAGAAAATAGAACAGATGAATAGCTCCTAACGCTGGCGCCACTTACCAACCTACAAATTCACCATACCCTCTCTTACTGTGCTAATACATCAGTCGTGGGAAGGGGGGAAGGGACTTAGCCATGGTGTCACACATAAGGAGGCCCTGCCATACATTACCAGTACCTCTCTCTCTCTCTCTCTCTCTCTCTCTCTCTCTCTCTCTCTCTCTCTCTCTCTCTCTCTCTCTCTCTCTCTCTCTCTCTCTCTCTCTCTCTCTCTCTCTCTCTCTCTCTCTCTCTCTCTCTCTCTCTCTCTCTCTCTCTCTCTCTCTCTCGCACACATAGGAGTGTGTGGAAACACGTACAAGAAACTTTTAAAGCCGCAATTTCTCAGACAAATTTTTCAGGATTTTAGTAAGCATACTAAACATTTCGTGGTTAAAAAAAATCATTATAAAACTTTATTTTATCATATATTCTATATATTTTATTTCCCCTTTTTTCTGCACCCTATTTCTCGTCTTTTCAAGTTATAAATAATTTTATATTATGGAATTTATTAAGTATCAAATATAGGCTTACTTAATACATTAATATATACTAATGTACAAGCTTTTATATAATTCATTTTCTTTGAAAAGTATTTTTTTTTATATGTATATATTCATATTTATAAACGAATCGTTGAAAATTCTTGAATGGTCATTTTTTTTCCTTCTATAAAATTCTAGTCATGTATCCATGTAGGAAAAAAATATATATATAGTTTGAAAATAAATTGTCGTTTGATAGCGTCGACCATCGCCACTATTTTTTAGCAAACTGTTATTAAAGTACACACACTTGAGTAGTTTTCCAACATTTTATTAAATGTTTTGACATACAGTTATGAGAATGAAACATAAGGCGTTAATATACGTTTTCTTTTATTGCAATACTTTATAGTAAGAAATAAAAAAAGTGAAGTTCTGAATTATTGGATAATATGATTAATTTTCTTTATTAAAATAATATTACAGTAGTATAGTATGTAATTACTGTAAATCAAAGTATTTTATTATTCTATTTTTTTTTTAGATTGTAAATTGCTCACTTATCAGCAAATTGCATTCTGTTGAGAGGTAATGTGATTCAGTTAAGTGAAGCTGCTTCCTTGCTGTTTCTCTCTATCTACCTTAAAGTTTTTCTTTTTCTGTGTGGAAAAAAAAGTAGCTTTTAAAGTTAAGACGACGAAAAGTGATGGTAGCGCTACCATTCTTTGGCGGAGAGATCGTTCAACTTCTTGAAAGGGAAAGCCACCAATTAGTGATTTCAGGTGGAAAGATAAGACTCTGGATTGAGTTTTTCGTATATATATATATATACTTAGTATAGAAGGAGGGAAATGGATTTTGTACATAAATTTACCTACTATGTAGCTTTTAAACAAGAAACAACATTATCAAGGCTCACTTTTGTATTTTGTTATTATAAAACACAGCACATGTTTTTCAGAAAACTTAAAATTTATAAAATAATAAAGGAATAATTTTTACGCTTGGACTGTTTTGATAGTTATTACAATTTTATATATAAGCTACCAAGTTTGGTCTTTGTAACTTTCGTAAGAGATGAACCGAAGTAGGAGAGAGAGAGAGGGGGAGACCGGAAGTTGCCTGTGGCAGTTAATTGCAGATCAAAGACGAGAAGACGACGGCAACTCGAGCTGAGATAAGAAACGTGCAAGCAAGACCTCCTCCTTGAACAGTCTCGTCTTTCTCGCGTATACAGAACACTTGTGTACCGTGAATTAAAACGACATGAAACGTTTGGAAATATTTTCAATTTGACAAATTTTACCCGTGAATTAACATTGAAACTTCATGAAACGTTTGGAAATATTTTAAAATTACCTAATTTTACCCGTATTTTCCATCATTTCAACTACGTTAAAAAAAAAAAAAAAAAAAAAAAAAAAAAAAAAAAAAAAAACATCAGCTATTAATTTTCTTGAAAACATGTGTGACGAACTGTTAATGATTAATTTCAGTTATTTCGGCGTCATAATGTTGTATTGAAAATATCTGACAGACGGAATCAAACGAAATAAATTTTAAAAATTCTATAATGTTTTAAAAATTTAATCGCTTATGGTTTAACCGAATTCAATTTCCGTTTTCCGTCCATAAGGCCCCATATTAAAGTTCTACCTCAATTTTCACAGAACTGGTATGATAAATCCACTTCAAAATTTGTATACCACTTATTGATGGCAAGTTCAAAGTCCCCTGCAAGTCTTATTGCGTTAAAAGGAACCAATTCTGAGATCTCAATCAACTGAAATTCATCCTTAAGATTTTAGGTTATTTTTTAATACATTTTTTTTTTCTCTTTTATACAAATATATTACATTGTAACCTTACTGAGAGGAATTATTTTCTCCTTAAAAGTCTGTAAGTTCTATGTAATTTAAAACATATTCAAGAAGACCACCGTAGAAGAGAAAAGAGAATTTTAACTACGTTAGTCCAAAAGTACAGTTAAACCAAGCAAGTCTAGTGTTCATTTTAATCCTTATATACATTACAAAAGCGCGAGTGCTGCTCATTGCTTTAACGTAAGTAAAGTCCTGTTCAAAAGTTTTGTACACTTTAGCTCACTCTCGGTAGACAGACATGGATGGCTATAAGAATGTCTACCTTACTTCTTACAAGACAACTGCAGAATACGGCGATGTAAAGGAAAAACTTCTGAATACTTTTTCAAGCAAATTCTCTTATCCATATTTATTTTAACAAACTTAAAACAAAGTAAGAAATTGTTTGTATAGTTTCTTAACAACTTCAGTAGTTCGAATATATAAAATATACACAAATATAATTATATATAATTTGACCTAAAAATGTAACGATAAAAAAAATTAAGGGGAAGGTAACACGGATCAGCTGATTGACATAGTCCCATTTCATTGACAAATTTAAAAAAATCGTCTTGAATAATTGTTTTGGATTTTTTTCTGTAGCTTTTAGGTACTAAAATCTGTCTCTAAAAAAATTACAGAATTTTTGTCAAACTACTATAAGGTGGCTAATGTTAATCCAATGAGACTACGTCGATCAACTGATCCGTGTTACCTTACCCTAAAAAATTTAAATTAAAATTTTTAACTATAAATGTAAATTATGATAGTAAATAGTTTCGTATAAATCTTACTTCTGTAAAGGGGTATATAAATTGTAATGGATTTGTGGCTTTCTAGCGCACACTTTCGTTAACTTATAACTTGAACATAAATTATAAGGAACTATCCTTTGCAGGCTTAACTCATGTTATTATATAATATAATGTTCTAGCTTTTTGTTACATTTCTCTCTCTCTCTCTTGTTTTTAAGTTTAAAGGAACAATTATCATATCATTATTTGCTCTTCACCGGGTATAGTAACATATATATATATAAAATTCTATTTTATATTATTATAAGAAACTAATTTCCAATTTATTAAAATTATTTTCTTTTATAAAATTTGTTATCATAAATTTTAGAACCATGAACATATTTTACTTTATTAAATTCAATAATGAAAATTATGCTAATAAATATAAGTGGGTTGTTGAAGCTATAACCCTGGCGGGATTGATTATATCCACATCGAAACGATATCGTGAAATCGTGCAGTGGACTCCTCTTACAATGAGCCACGTGACTCAAGCACGCACATGCAACTGAGGGGTTTTATCAAACAACTTAACACGTACATCGTATTACGTAATTTGTACGTGTTTTATTCTAATAATGAGTAATGACAATCTTCTTCTTTTTGTTTTGTGTCTGACACGTTTTGTTTAGTACATAATATAGATTTTATCAGACGTGTTAAAAAACGTGTTTGTCTATTAAGTATAATTGATAATCTTAATAATTTATATCTTAAATTGTTCCACATGCTATAACGTTTTATATATAAAATTATATTAATTTGCTGTCTAAACATTAATATAATTAATTGGATTTAACTATATATAACACAATTGTTAAAACAAAAATAGTTTTTTTTTTTTTTTTTAATTGTTGCTTTGTTTAATATTATACAAAAATTATCGGCATTAAAAGGATAAGTAACACAGTTTTTCGTAGCTATTTTTGTTTTAAATATTTTAATATTTCTTACAACATTTTTCAATTTTTCTTGCTAATTGCAACTGTCTGTTTTGATTTTAAAAAATCATTTTATCATGCCATGCAGTATTTGTAGCAAAAACAACATCCTATAAATTTGTTAATTCTAAAACAGTCTTTTTATACCGTAAAATAAAAACAAAATTATTGAGTTAAGCCACAACATGTAGTCTTATTTGTTCTTATATTTATCCACTTCAAGTCAATAGCCCGCAGGTGCCTGAGAGCACTCTCTATACTATATAGATGCGCATTGCCGCCATCTTGTCATGTTTGTTAGTATTACATATCCTCTGGAAAAAAACATCAAAATTACCTTTCTATCTCTGAATTAGCATATAAAACTAACAAAAAATTTGTATCCATTAAAAAAAAATGTATACTATAGCGTGATTACCATATTAAATCCATTTGAGAGACAAACTCTCAATCTTTATATACAATTGACTGTGTTTCTTTTTATTATTATTACATGTGTATAAAACATGAATGGAGAGTAAACAATAATGTTTATGTAAACATTTCTGTTACAAAATCAGAAACAACTTATGACATTCAGTAAATATTATTGACATCAATAGTTTATCATGTAATTTAAATTTTTTACATAAATACTACCTAAAATTTACAAGTATTTCTTGTTTAAACTAAAATGTTGATATTATTAAATACGATTAAACTGACTGCGTGTTAATTAATTATTTTACATTTAGTTAATACAATTATTTATTTATTTTAAAACATATTTATCTCCCCTTTAATTTTACGCACCTAACCTATATAGTAATTAGTAATTAAATTAATTAAATGAACGATGATGTTGCTATTGGTGCAACAATTTCTGTAACTTGTTTAATTTCTACAGTATCAATATATATATATATATATATATATATATATATATATATATATATATATATAATATATATATATATATATATATTAAACAATTTCACACATATAATATATACAAACAGTTTGATGTAATTTGAGATTATTCATGCTCTTAATACAGTTCACTTCACACACATACACTGTATTAGTTACATGATGTAAACAGTTGTTGAAATAATATCAACATTCATTATCAACATCCTATCTTTTTTTAATCAACAATATATATTTTACATACGAAATTAATTTTTTTCTTTTAAATTGAAGTTTCTGCGTCGTCAATATAGCGCGTCACTTGATATTTCAGATAATATACGATACAGAACCTGCTGGTATATACATGCAAATATAGCAGTCTTGTTAGATTATAGTTTCTCTCATCAAGGGAGAGGGTGGGGAGATTTACCTGAGCTGTTACATTGTATTCGCACGGTAATGAAGTGCTTACATTGCTCCTTGTTGATGGTGTGTAGCAGGGCGTTCTATCGAAACTTAATCATCTAAACGTGAATTCTCCTTATTATCATCCTATAATGTTAAAACAGTTGATATTTTGTGACACTAATGTGTGTATTATATTATGTAAAATTTATAAAATTATTTATAACTTAAAATAGTGTTATTGTAATTCTGATTGGCCAGAGCCTTTTTGTTTTTTTCGCCGCAGAAATTACGATTTTTTAACCCTGTAAGATTTTTTTCCGCGCGGAGGTTATTCAGTATATGTATCACTCTTAAACGCAGCTTACAATCTAGCAAAGTTTTTTTTTTCCTATTTTTTTTTCCTCCAAATTAATACACTACTTTTTAGTAAATTTTCAATATTTTAAATTAAATTATTGCTTTTAATGGAGAATAATAATATATATTTTACATTAAAAATTAAACTCTGTCAAATGAAAACATCAAAATATCACTTTTAATTTAATCACAGGTTCGTATAAAATGTAATATTCTATTATTAATTTATTATAGTCAATGGTTAAACACTTTATTAAACAATCTAACAGAACACCGTGAAACAGAACTCACTGTTAGTTAATTTGTGTAATGTACATGACCATTTTGAACATGTTACACATAGAGTATAACATTGCTCCTCAAACAGAATAGATGTAACAATTATAATTATATAACGTAACTAATATTTACATGAAACAAATAATAATTTAACTTCACAATTAAATCAATTTATATTTAATCATGCAAAATATATTATATAAGTTTACTGATAATTATAAATTTGAAGTAAACTAATTGAAAATATATATTTCTACAGTAAAAATTAATGTAGAATATAATTTTTTTTTCTGTATACATAGTTAAGTGCTACTAGAAAATCTAATTTTTTTCTTCTTTTATTTAAATAAAAAAGAAGATATTTTCTTGCACTTCACAGCACACATTTTATGCTAATTAATTACATAAATTTAATAAATTATTTACCACTTAATTCAATTTTTTTTTTCAATAACATTAAATTATTTTGTAAAGTAACATTTTTTGTGATGATATTTTCCTATGAAGTCTCTTGAGCTCTATTAGTCGAAGCTACTTCTATCTTTGTAAGTATTAACCTGCATTAGACATACGTGTTCTATTTGGAAAATTGGATTCACTGCGTCAGCGTCAGATATTGATTCTTTTTTTTTTTTTAGTGTGACGCGTTTCTTGCTCACAAGTCTAGTGAGATAAAGGCAAGCAAGAGAGAGAGAGACGTTGGGTACAAGCTAGAAAGCCGGAGGGTAGTATAGTATAGGGTTCTTCAAGTGTACTCTACAGATACGAAGAGACCGAGGACTCTCGTGAGCGAGAGACCGTGAAGAGACCTTACCGAGTCTCTCTCTCTCTCTCTCTCTCTCTCTCTCTCTCTCTCTCTCTCTCTCTCTCTCTCTCTCTCTCTCTCTCTCTTTTCTTTCTTCTTCCACGCGTATTCTTCTTTGAAATTCAGTTACAAAAGAAATGCTCGGACGAAATCAAAATGTTTACGTTTCGCAACACAACTATATAAAATCCAACTGTATGTATTTCAAGTCACTTTTTTTTATATGATACAGTAAAAAATAAAAAGAGTACTAATTATTGAACGTTTTACCAGATATCTTTAATATAAGCTGTATGATATGGTTTTATTTTTATTTAAAAAAAAATAGGATTTAAATATGATACTTAAGAAGTAAAATATTCTATGCTATTTATGAGTTTTAGATATAATGATAAAAAAGGAGTTGATACTAAATTTATACATTTTCTAATTAATATATTAAAATAAAAATCACTTTTAATTCAAGTATAGCAATTAATTTTATTAATCATCTATCAGTCATCTATAAAATATGAGGGTTGTAATAATAGTATTAATTTTTATTTTATAATATTCCTTCAATATGTTTTTATATATTTATAATTATTTATAATAATTATACTAATTATAAAATTATATCGGTACTAAATAAATATATATTATAGAGTATAGTAAGGTATTTAGAGTCAAAATCTGATATTGAATTAGGTCTATAAATACGTTATATATACACGTTCTAATTGCGTAGCGTTTCAGAAAGCCTATATTGTAACATAGCAAACATCCCATCATCAACGCCACTCATTGTCTTACATATAGTCGTCGACGGCTTTGAATTCTCCTTCTCCTTTTACCACTTCCATTGCTACCACGTCTAGAAACGTCCCAAGTTAACACCAAGTTTTGTTCCCGACTTGGTAAACTTGCTCCATGCGGCTTACATTCCTCTCACACACACGGTACATGCCACGTATTGTTATATGACTCAAAGACAAGATGGAGGTTTCTTTTAACAATTTAAGTTTCATCAAAATTAAGTTGTAACATGATAGAAAGAAAATGTATAGAAAGTGGTACACTCCATTCAGTTAAAAATGTCCGATCCAGCCATGTTAAAGTATAGCCGGATTTAACATTTTTATCTGAATGGAGTGTACAAGTATATAGTGTGAACAAGTACAGTTCTTAAAATTAAAATTTTAAATATACATTCGTTAGAATTTAGCCTATGCATTCCAATTTTTAACTTTAAGAACTGTACGTATACATTTGTTTCAGTGTGAAATTTTATTTAAATAATATAACTGAGAAAAATCTATATTTGTATTATATTTTCAATTATGGTTTGATATGGTTGTTTCTACTTCTACAGCCAATTTATTTGATATTCTCAATATGAAGTTAAGCCAAAAGAAAGGGGTTTCTGAAATTTCTATTTATAATATTTAAATGCTTGTAAATTCAGCAGTTCTGTAGTAAAAATCAGTGAAATTACAATCAAAACATCACAATCCTCTAACTTCCCGTTACTTCCGGCGGAAATGTTTAATTAATACGACTGTACATTTTTACCATAATGTTAACCATTAATTATAATTCACTTGACCACACATAATGATGAAACCATTCGTATTTGTTTAGAAAATCGTATAGACCATTTTCTCATACGATGTTCATCGTATGAACATTTATTATACAAACACCAGCATGATCAGAAAAAAAATATCATAAAACTTTTTTTTTACCCATGTATATGTTATATATGTTTTAATACTAAAATTGTGTTGGTTATTTTTAAAACAAAGAACACCTAAATTGCATTTTTTTTAAACTTTTTTTTCTTTTTAAACCGCAGAGGGGAAAAAAATCTTTACATGCTGTATAAAGAATTTGCTAAGCAAGCAAACCTAATGGTCAGCAGAAAAATAAAAGATTGCGCTTCACCCCTAGAGATAGGCAACCAGTTTATCAGTTGTGCTTTGCGGGTTGCAGAACCAGCATTCTTCGCAGGGGAAGTTGGAGCGGCGAAATTCTTATTATGTGTTACAAAAATCGGATTCAAAAAGATGTACCCCTGGATATCATACAAGTCCCATAAAAAAGGGGTACATATACCTTTTTGGTTCTTATAGTAGTATTGTATTATTATATTTTACAAATATAGTGCGTAAAATGGAATATAAAATAAATTTTTAATTTATTCATATATTATACTTGGTGAAGTTAATTTTAAATACTTATGAATATTTATAGAAAAATTAAAAAAATATGTATGTATTTATAATTATAAGTTCAATCTATGTAGATGAATTTGTAGAAAAATAATTAGGTATATTTAATAATAAAAGACTAAGGTAATAAAGAAGATATAAAAATGAACATAGTGTTGTAATTGAATAAAATTATATTATTTCTTGTATAATAAAGCTTATTGCTTTTATTAAGAAAGACAGATGTAAAATTTAATGTTTTAAAACGTAGTATAAGAGAAAGTGAGTGAGAGAGAGAGAGAGAGAGAGAGAGAGAGAGAGAGAGAGAGAGAGAGAGAGAGAGAGAGAGAGAGAGAGAGAGAGAGAGAGAGAGAGAGAGAGAGAGAGAGAGAGAGAGAGAGAGAGAGCAGCCGTGAAACAGATGAGATAGAGGGCGCCCTCTATTTATGCCTCGTTCTTCTCCCTCTCGCTAAATATGGATCTTCAAGGGTGGGCGGGTTTTCCTCGAAGGACTGGACTAGCTAGAGACACAAACGAACCGCCAATTAACCCTCGCCCTGTCTTTACCACGTGCTCCCAATAACTTATGTTTTCTAACGTGCACTTATGTTCCTTCTGTGCATGCACCCAAAGACATACATCAACTTTAGAACATAAATATCAACTCCTTAATAATATATTATTATGTGTATATAAATTGATAACTTATTTATTAATCATGCAATATATTCTATGATAATATTATTCTGATTAATTTTACTTATCTGTCACAAAGCGAGATTTAATGTCAATAAAATAAAATAATGGAATTGTGTAAGAGCTTTTTTTTTTTTTTTTTGCACATTTGTCAATAATATATATTTTTAAGTGATAATGAGTATTATTATACGTTTTTCTTTTTTTTTTTTAAAATATTGTAAAAATTATCTTTTTTTTTAGTTATTTTAACAGATAGATATATATATATATATATATATATATATATATATATATATATATTAGATGTAATACATCGTTATGTTATATAATGTTATACCATTGATGTGAAGTGTCAAACATAAAAAATGAACAAAAAAAAAAACGTACAATTAAAACAAGTAAAACAAATTACATATACATATCCACATCGAGATTCCAACGTAATAAAATTAATCAATTTAGAATGAATTACGTGTGCTAATAATGTGAAAACTAACTGAATTATTTTGTGTTTTCAGGAGAAAAGCTGACTACTGGAGTACTGATCAACACTAAGAGGATCATTCATAATTTTGGCAAGTTTGTTCAATAATAATGTAGATAACCATTAATTAATATGTGAAATTATATTGCAGAAAGCAATCAATTAAAAAGCAATTATCACTTAAAGTACTTGTAAAATGGTGCATGACGGGAATATATCAATAATCATCATTTTACAATTATATGCATGTGATTGCTATTTTTAAAAAGAAAAAAATCATGTTTGCAAAGTGTACATCCCATGCAGTTTAATAGATGGTATTAAGCAATCTGAATTATTTATAGCTGATAAACTGTTGAAATAGTACCCTAGTTGAAAAATTACGTCTTCAACTCATCCTTTAGACATGTAAACCTCATCTTATGAACTCTCTTAAAAAAAATATTTCTTCTTCGTTCAAAGTGAGGATGAAATAAGTACAATATTTCTAATATTTTATACTCAATAAGAGAATAGAAGACGTAATCTCGTCTTTTTCCCTCTAAAATGGTGCAAAATAGGAGAGAATTAGACAAGGAGAGAGCTTTAAAGCGAATGTAAGATGAAATTTATATTAACTCAGGGAGCTACAAAATTATCCATAGAAGAAAATCAAAATGTGTTATTTGGCTGTACATTGATAAAAAAAAATTGACGTTTGAAAATTGGCTAGTTAATTACCTTCACTACAGATGAGGAAGTTCGTTACCTTACTTGCAAAAAAAAAAAAAATGATATAAATCCGTGTAAAATTGCTAATTAATCTCTCGTTAATCATTCATTCAACTGTGCAATGTTACTTCAGTGGCTGTGTCAAGAGCGATGCAATCACACAATACAATGATAATAATAGCAAGTGATGTGCATAAATTTATCTATTTCTACGTCCATGTTTCACACTGAGGACATGAATAGAGATTTACCTCATTTGTAATGGTTATCCGGCTTAACCTGTACACTCGCTAGTCAGATTGTGGTTACTAACATGCATTTCCTAATGGCACAATCTGATTTGTTGATAGGTTTAACTTTTGTACTTGCTCATATCTGCAACAAGAAACATTACTAATATCATTATACTAATTTAATTAATTAATTTTAGGAGGTCATATTAAAATATATAATATTATAGTTCAAATAATTCCGGTATATATTGAAAGCTTTTAAATGTTTGTATATGATATTTTTGAAACAATCAAAGTAAAATCAGTGAATCAGAAATGTTATTTTATATTGTTTCAATTAATATAAAATTTATTCTATTATATAAAAAAATGTGATTATAAAGTTCATTGCTTTTGGTGAATTTAATTAATATGAAATTACAATAAAAATATATTTTCTTTGTAATATCATTTACATACACACACAAAAACATTTTAAAAATAAATATTATTTTCAAATTATATTTTTAGTAACGAACACTTTTAAATAAAAAATTTAATTTATATATACTAAATATACTTCTTTTTTTACATATTATATACGTAATGAAAAAAAGGTAAAAAATAAAATTTTAGTTTTTGACATGATGTATGATAAATGATCTTTTGATTCTATTGAAGAAAATAAATATTTTTTAAAGGTTTATATTCAACACATAGAATCTGATGATGTACCTAAATATATACGACATAATATTTCGTCGCAAACTATCATCAACCTGCTTGAATATTATATGAGAAGTAAAGTAAATGATGTACGTGAAGTCTAAAGCTTTTTTTTTTTTTTTTTGGTTTAGAAATATAGATAGTGAACCACCAAGGCAAGGATTTTGTATAGCACTGATCATATCAGACCAAGTACACATTGGTAAGCTATTCATATATATTATAAAGTCTTGTGTCTTGGTATATTTTCTGTGTTGGCTGCTGCGAGCAATGTTGCTTTATGCTTCACCTGCAACGAAAAGCAAAGTTGTTAGTAGGAGGAAAAGCTTGATTGACTCTACACCAAAGTATTTAAAACAAAGTATACAGTCAGGGCTCTCTCACACAGGATCATATGATGCAGCGCTTGATTTAAAAAGTAAGAATTCTCATACGATCAGGTGTAAACGCGCACACAGTTTCGTTTCGTATTGCTTCGTACGTTTCTCATTTAGAACTAGTTCTAAATTGTTATCATACGATACCATGCGATACGAAGGAAGTGTGCGACCACCCTCATGAGTGGAGAAACGGTGACGCTATATAAAAGCTAGATGTAGTAATGGACAACTGCGGTTTCGTCATATTGTAATTATTTTTTTTTTAGGAAAAATATACACTATTAGAAACATGGAATAATATATTTATAATGTTTTTAGCACATACCAGTGCATGCTGGTAAACAAATAAAGTATACTTTGTGATTAAAATAAAACTCAGAAAACCTATACTCCAGCCCTTACCGTTTTTCCCCTTCATATATAAACATGTGAGTCAATATAAAATTAATGGAACTTGCTCTAATTAAACATCATAACATATCGTTGTTATTTTACATTGTCGATTATATGACATAATTTACAATTGTTATTATAATATCAGTATCCCTTTTAGTGAGTTTCAAGTTACAAAGATTCATTGTAAATGATTCATTCACATAATATTATTTCTTTTGATATTTCAATATAAGCATCAATAGTTAAAAGATAATAACTATAAAATTCCAATACCACTCTGTTAACAAAAAATAATAATATATCATGAACATTCTTTTATGTATAGTAATAATGGAAATACTAGAATTATGTCAATACTATTTTCTCATTTATTGTAATATGATATAACATTGGATATAAAATTCAATTGAATAAATTTCAATTATGATTTATAAAGTATAGAATGTTTGTTTCATTATTGTCAAAGTAAAATAAAAAGCCATGTTTTTGTACTTGTTTTTTTTGTCGAAAACTTAAAATGTCCGCACCATCAGGGGTTTGTTTTTGGGTTAAGGGATGGGGGTCCCTCCTCCCTCACTGCAGATAAATCACGGCCAGATGTGTGTAGGGATGGCAATATGGCGGCTAGCGTTCTCTCTCTCTCTCTCTCTCTCTCTCTCTCTCTCTCTCTCTCTCTCTCTCTCTCTCTCTCTCTCTCTCTCTCTCACGCACTACACATGCTAGCCCGCCGCGGGGGAGCGTACCAGACTAATGAACACTGGCACATTTAACAACAAGAAAACGAACAACATTATTTTCTCCCAGCAATCTCTTCTCACTGAGAAACACCAAGACTTGTTTATCATATGTAGAATTTCAATACGTATATAAGATAACTAGATTAAAAACCATCCGACAAAGAAAAATATAAACAGTTTGTAAGTTCCTTTAAGCTTTTGTTATATGAGAACATAATAATGTTGCGGCATTTCTTTGAACATTATTATTTATTAAACAGCATGGGTGTTCTGAAAAAAAAAATCAATACATGAAATTATTATAATAAAGAAAAAATTCGTCACTTGATAAAAAAAATATACATATATCAAAGACTCTAATAAAAAGTCCCTATTTTACAGTCTAAAAAATATTCTACAGTAAATTTGAAAATAATAAAAATAAAACATATTATTATATATAGCTTTATAGATAAGCTGATAATATTTCTTTATTGAAAAATTATTCGGACGTGATTTCGTGCTCTATATAGCAGTTTATTATTTTCGTATTTTATTTATATAATCATGAAGATGCATTATTTTTCTGTGCAAGGCTAAAAGTTTATGTTGTCGGTTGCAGCTGCACGGCGGTATCAACACGTACAAAAGCAGATTCTACTATAAAACTCTATACGCTAGCTCACCAAAACAATTGAGAAAGGCTTTAAAGGCAGTTAAGTAGAAAATCGTGCTCAAGAGTCTTTGATCCTTCCCTCGTTCTATATATCTTCTGCTTTCCATACCAACTTCCTTTTTAATCGCGAGGCTATTTTTCAGTCTTTAACTTATGTCAGCAAAATATGATGGCATATTAAAAAAAAAAATTATATATTAAAAACATCAGCAGAAATTTAAAATAAATATAAAAGAAAATCATTTAGATCTTTTTATACGCCGTCAAAGCGTTTTTTTTTTTAATTTCTTGTAATTTTTATTGCTTAATGCTACACGTAACATAACTTACATCAATATACATTATAATCAATATTTTTTAAGCTAATAAAAATAGTCATAAAAATTATATAATGTCTACTATAAAGTATTAATTATACAATCACAACATTTTTAAGTGTCAATAAAATTTTGTAACCGTCTTAAACACAACATTTTTTTAAAATTAATATTTAACTGATTTAATTATCACTCTTGTTAAAAATTAGTAGTCTACATGCACTTCTAGCGTTTTTTTTTTTTTTTTTTTTTTGTAATATGTACAGTCGTCGCCTTGGAAAATTTCCCTTTGCGTTGTTGTTAATCATCACGCCCCGTAAGAATAACATAGAGTATGGTGATTAACAAGGGTGCAAGTGAGAAATTTTCCAAGGCGACGACTGTACATTATATAGATAGGTCTGTTCGTAAACATTGAACTGTGCTCTTAATTTCCTTATGTACTTGGACATAAGGTCTATAATCGAGTGTAGAAAGTATTCACAGAAGGCAGGTTTACTATTGAGCATCTAAAAATAAAACATATATTCAATATATTTGTTTATGCGGGGATTATTTGCATTTTATGTATAGTAAACATAAAAAATTTTTAAGTACTAATTGATGTTTTTTGTTTTACAACTTTGAATTAATTAGTTACATAAATAAACATTTCAAGGAACTAAATTGTATACCCCAGAAATAACAAGAAGCCATGAATCAAAACAATAATATAACAATTATAATGATAAAAAATAAACCTGCTAAGTGGTAAGTGGAAGTCATCGAATAATAATAAATTTGATGATAATACGCATGATTAAATGGATCGATTTATCTCATTCGTGCAGAATAAAAAAAAAGTACAATTCGAAATCTTGAACTTTTTAATATTAAATCTGTAGCCTTTTATTTATCATATTTCATTAGTCCTCCAAGTTGAATACGATTGCAAAAAATATACAAGAAAAATTAATGATTTCTTTTCAATGAGTGAAATCATTAGAAATAGAATACTACATGATAATAATATAAATTGTATTTACTTCAATGAAATTCAAATTAATGAAGATTGTATGATGGTAAAAACATTTTTGCCAATTAAAGAACTTAATACAATATACGCAGTTCGTAATACAATACATAAATAATTTTAAAGTTTTGAACTATATAAACTATATAGGTTCATTGACTTCGCGATTTTAAAAGGAATTTACATCATGGCGTTCTCCAAGTATAAAAAGAGGAGCTAGGAAATCGCATCTAGTGCAATTTTTTCATCTGCAGGAAATTGAAATGATCTAAAAAAAATGAGTACAAACGAGAGAGAGAGAGAGAGAGAGAGAGAGAGAGAGAGAGAGAGAGAGAGAGAGAGAGAGAGAGAGAGAGAGAGAGAGAGAGAGAGAGAGAGAGAGAGAGAGAGAGAGAGAGAGAGAGAATTAACATCTTGCCATTTTTGTTTCGTATTAATTAGGAGTGTTAAATAAAAAATTAACTTTTTGCAAATTGCATTTGTATTAAGATAATTAAAAATATATATTTTTACAATCTTCTACTTCATTCAACAGCTGTTGAGCAGGTTTATTTATATTATAAAAGTATACATTAAAATATAATAAGAAAATACATAAAAATAACTTGAAAACAAAAACACATCTGGTTTCTATTATTTTTCAACCCCCCGTTTAAAATAAAAATATCTCTCTCTAGGGTCATTTTCTTCTTAAAAGTTAATTTATCTACACATTTATGTGAAAGGTCAGGATTTTTCTTATACCCAAAATAATATATTATTTAAAAAGTAGTACAGTAATGAGTAAAATAAGGGGTTTTATGTATGTATTTGCACACTCTAACATTAGCAACGTATATTTTTAGAGTTAAAATGTGTCAGATATTCAAGTGGCTTGGAAGGAAACACTGGAGAGTCTGGAACCACCCACCCAACTTCCCCTCTTTTCCTTGCCTGCTGATCCTGTATGCTTGCTTCTACCTCCCCTCCCCGAGGATGATGAGTAGTCGAGCGTGTGGTGTGACGATCGCTTCTCCATCGTTTGTTCGTTCAGTGAGAGAGGTGGTGTGCCGGTGACAAGACCACGAAGACCGAGGATTATAATTAATTCGCTCCTACTTTTCGTCCCACCTGAATGTGTATAAAGACCACAATATATTAAGGTAATATGTGATCAATGTTATTAAAGAGATGAACTATTTATAGTTTAATATAAATTATTAAAAAATGAATCTTTTAATTATATTCTATAAATTAATGAACATTTAATTAATAAATATAAGCTAATTAAATTATATATGAATTCTTAACATATATATATTAATTTTTTTATTTTATAATATTTTTCAGTGCAAATTATGTATTTTATTTCAGTTTTTGTAAATATCCTCTTCATTTTATCGTGTGTTTTTTTTTTTTTTTACCATCTTAGTATTGAGAGACTTTCAGGCCTGTAACAATTTTTATTGGGAAATTTTTAATTGAGTTTAATTATTTTAAGCAATTTGTTTATTGTTATCGCTTTATAATAATTGATGGTCAAATGCGGACGGTGGCAGTCAAATAGGGCACTGGACAGGTGGAGCGCTAACCGGATGTGTCTCACCGTTGCTTTGTTCAAGTCATTAATTGCAGGTTCAAGGTCGCGACGATGCACCTATATAATGCAGTTGACATTTCACTCTGGCATGTATTTGCATAATTATTACGTACAAATCAATATTTATTTATTAAATTATGTCAACACGCTCAAAGTTCGTAATTTTTAATCATTCAAAGTTTATTAAGTAATTACTAAAATACTTGAATAATTTTTGTACCTTTTAAGGTATAACCTGAGAATTTGTCTGTCAAGGTCAAGAGGCGTGGCTATAGTGGCAACACTGTTTGCATTGGAATGCGAATAATTTTTTAGGAGGGGGTGGTGACATCAGTCCTTGAGAACGTTGCCACATTTCTCATCACATATAGGAAACGATCATCACCACGGTTCGTTCAAAATATATGAAAACAATTCAGAAAAATAGTCTAAAAAATTAGGTTTTAGTAAAAAAAAAAGTAAAAGAATCTGTTGTATAGTTTTTTTGCAATGCTAATTAACAAATTTAACATTGGAAGGATACAAAATTCTCAATTAAATAAATTAATTATAATTAAACCAACGGTTAAAAAATTCCGAAAAAATTCAGAGCTAATTTGACGATTGTTGTAAGTCCACCAAATTAATTTGAAGAAAATCTGTTGTAGCGAATTTTTCGTCTAAATTTCTCAGGTTAAGCCTTAAAATAAAATCTGATTATAGTGATAATTAAGTTAAAATTTAATATAATATAGTAGGAATTTTACTTATATTGTATGGATTTAATTAAGATTTAAAGTGCCATATGTCTTTTATAATATCCCTGTAAGTAAAATAAATGTTTTATATTAAAGTTAACAAGAACTAGTTTTAAACTACTGTAAAATGCAAAAGCAAGAAATTAATATAAATGTATGCAAATGATAAACTGGTACTTCACTGTTCCTTTATGGTAGTTTAAAAAAAAAAAAGTATATATATATAGCGATGCTAAAAGTTAAACCTTATAATTATCCCTTTGGCGAATTTACTATAATACTATATATATGAACTCTTTTTATTTTTTTAACAGGGGCATTCATATTATATGAACTAAAATATAAAGTACATGATTCTATTTTATCCCTCAGTAGTTTCATCTGTATGTCAGCTACAACTCTCACAATAAAATGTGAAAATATTTTAACTTTTACTATTTTTCTTCTACTTTCTTCGATTGACATTAGCAATTATTAGTTTGACAATTACATGAATGAAACTTCTAGTATGAAACGATTATTTCTGCGAAGAGTCTTATTTAGATTAATTTCTAAAATGTGGTGAAAACCCACTCTCTAAAAGCTTTGACCATTGTATGCAAATCAGATGAGCATTCTTGTAATTTTCACGTAGGCACACATGTTTTTATGTAAAATCAATTAGAAGTTACAAAGACTGCTTTATTTCCAGTAAAATATTAGGCATTTAATTCTTAGCAAATAGGAATATAACTATAGGTTTTATTAAAACATTAATTTCATACAGGACTCAAATAGATATCATATATAATATAATAGATTTTGAAGATTTTTTACAAAATATACCTAGTTTGAAAAAATATTCATTTAAAATTTGCTGAGTGTCTTTCACCACAGAAATCGGTTAATATGTACCATTCCACTTTGTATCAAATGAATTTAATGTATAAAAAAATATTCTGTGTGCATATTATATTATATATTGAAGTGGTGTAGCATCGTATATAATATCAATAATATGTATATGTACTACTCTGTTTTGTGGTTATATAACTGCCACATAGAACCGGCATAATAATTTATTCACAATATTTCACCCCCTAATGAAATCGTGTGATGAAAAATAAATGAGATTATAGCAATGTGGTGAGAGAGAGGGTGGGAGGGGAGGTAGCAGTTAAACATGACTTGGTATAAGTGTATATCCAGCAATGCCAAGTATGACGATCAAACGCTAGTGGGAGGGATACGGGGGGCGTTATCTTATATAATATCATTGCTACAATTTAAAAGCCAATATACTTGGGTGGATCTCTCAATCAACAGTGCGATTCTGCAAAGAGTAATAATTTATTAGATAAGTTATATTTCTTAATATTTACAGATCAACGTAAAGAAATGTTGTTTTAATACAAATTATGAGCAATGTTCATATTACGGTTACATTGCCATTTGAATTGTTAGTCTTCTCTTGTTCAAATTAAAGGTTATATAAATATATATTATGTATATTATAGCGTGCAGTGAATGCTTATATCTCGTCAAAAAGAGCACACTTCTTCTATACATTTATTTATAATGTTTATACAAAAAAATGTTATAAAATTGTAGTCGATGTATATTGTACATTTATTAAACTATATTTGTTTTATGAAACTAAATTGACATAATCATATTCCCAATTGACTTTTTATATGTTATCATTGTGGCTGATACTTGTTTTGTGATTTTAAGAGAAAAGTGTATAATTTGTGGGCAATGTTTTGATGTATTTTCATTTCTAAAGGGATTTTAAATATCACCAGAGATAGAAATACTTTAGTTTTAAAACTTTTTCCTTTCAAATCAAGATGAGATTTGTAAAATAATTTTTAATTAATTTACGTTGTGTCAATCAAGCTCATGAAACAAAATATTATAATTATTAAGAATTCACCTCAGTTGATTGAGATTTCAGAATCGGCACTCTTAAATGCAACAAAATTTTCAGAGAACTTAGAACTCACCATCAATAGGTAGCATGTAAATTTTGAAGTGGATCGGTCTTATCAGTTATATTATGAGAAAACTGAGGTAGAAGTTTAACATTGGCCTTATGGACGGAAACCAGAAATGGAGCTAATGTGAGGAAACCTTCCCTTTGAATCTGCTCAAACCATAAGCGATTAAGTTTTAGAGCATTCTTGAATTTTTAAAATTTATTTCATTCTATGCCGTCTGACAGAAATTTCCTTTGACTCGCGTAGTAACTGAGGTCAATCGTTAACATTATATAGAAGTTTTAATTTTAAACGATTTTGCACCTATTTGTTTTCTACTAACCTCTTCATGTTAAAATTATCAATATTTGTTTATTCTTGTTAAAATATGCTGCAAAATTACAATATCCCTAGGGAGAGACTATCACATGATGATGTATAATTTGATAGGCGCTTGCAATTACACTATTATTAATGTGATAGATACATCGAAAGATACGCACGTCAATTATACCGTTTAATCAATGTACCTTATCTCTCTGTTTACATCATAATGTACGTACTATGCCTGCATGGATTCAAAAGCAGAATTGAATTTTTCAGTACAGTATGGTGATATAAAATTGGTCTCATTTCTCTCATCAACATACAAAATTTGAACTGAAATCTAGTATAGTAACTATATAGTATAAATAATATAGGTCTTGAAGAATATAACTTATAGTGTGTATTTTTTTTTTCAATTGATAAGATTACGATATGTAATCTTGATTGATGTTACACCAATAATAAAATAAAGATATGTAAATTATTTCGAATGCATTTTTATACTAAAATATGAAAAATTTGGAATTTTTGTTAAAACGCTATTAGTATTTCAACCGTAATAACTTTTTATTAATATATTTATTTACCTTGAAATGGGATAAGACTCTTCCATTACCGCTCTGCATTTAAAATCTTATTTTGATGCTTAAAATTGTTAAAATAAAAAGGTTATAGATTAACAAATTGATGACGATCTTTAATTTTTAGTAAAATAAATTCAATATTCTATTGTGTCGAGCGAACACTTTTGATGTCATTTTAGACTTGACTCAAATTCAGCTTAAACTTTTCATTTTAAATTATTGATAAAAAAAAAAGAGAATTTCCATCAATCAAAATTACTTAAATAATAACGAAAAGAAAAGAGGGAATAAAAAAGATGGGAAAAAAATAAAAATAAGTGAGCAAAAATGTGAAAGCGAGAGGGTATAAAATTATCTCGTCTGAAAAGTTGGGCGTATCTTGAGCTTGGCGGAAATTCTAATGGAGTGGTAATATCGAGGAACCACTTAGTGCATCTTCATTATTTCCTTCCCTCCAAGTAAATGCTGATAGGAAAAAAATACTGTAACATTATTTTATTTTATTAAGAAAATGACATTATTAAAATTATATAGTTCATTGCACACATGATATTAATTAGTTGAGTAATATGAATAAAGAGTAAGATTATATGAAATTCATTTTTTTTTTTTTTTTCTTAAAAAAAAAGTGATAAATACATTTCACATGCGAGAATCAATAATAAAATTTAAAAAATCTTAAATTCAATCTACCACATGTATGTGTTTTAAACTGGAAAAGGTATAATATTTTTTTCCTCTCTTATTTTTTTTTCCCTCAGAAAAAAAGAAAACTCATGTAATATACAGTCGATGGAGCGTATATCATTTGGAAAACACTCTAGCTGGCTGGTTGCTTTACTCAAGTATTGCACGTGGTATTGCACGAGCTGATTCCAAGTGTATAGTCCCTCGTTTTTCTTTGGCTCGCGTGGTTGCAGCTTCTCTTCAAATCTGTTTTACTACAAGTTCGAACTAGTAGGTAGAAAGCAAGCCTGTCAGTTGAAGAATATCGATCTCTTTTTCAGTCCCAATGCCAAGTCCTAAGCTAGCCGCGTGGTATGGAGGAGCTAAACTACCCTCCGTCACCAAATGCTTACTTATAATATTTCCCACACCGTGGCAGGTGAATACACATACCACGTGACCTCATGACGTCATCAATGTCTTTTTGTATAATACCACGTTTTCGTATAAATAAATTATTTTGTATATATATCTCAATCTTATGTATTTTTATCATCATAGTATTTTTTTTACTTCATTGTATTAATTATTTTATATTTGAAGTGTATAATAATGATATTGATTTTTAATGCAATTATTTTTAACGGTTATATTAATAAAAGATGAAAGTTAATTATACATAATTACTTTGTACTACACCGGGTGGTTTAGTCGATTTATTAAAAGTAATTTTTCTTAGTTTTTTGCAATATATTTTTGACTTTTTTTTTTCATTATATTATAAGACATAATAAATTCATAAATATATTCTTCTGTTTTATAATTTATGTGATAATTTTACTTTCAATTATTAAATACACTTTGATATTTCAAGGATAGGATACACGTTAATTATTTTTTTACAATTTAATGCGCTTTCTCGTACTTAAAATTAAATGTAATTTTTAGGAAATTGACCGATTAAGAGTTATTAGACTATTATCACTCATCCAAAATTGCAAATCTGCATGTTGGAACGTGTATAAAAATAATAGCAAATTAGGTGAGTCACGTTTCCGAACTGCAAATTCCCACCTAATGATACACTTGGACAGTCAGGTGTAAAATTAGACAAATAACATTTACGTTGAATCGAATAAATTTGAGCAATGTAAGAAAAAAAATGTATTGTTTTTCACTGGCCGTGTCTATTATCATTAATATTGTGTTTTTTAAATAATTTGAAGTATATATTGTAGTTTATCTTATTGGAATTTAATTTCAATAGCATTTTACAAAAGTACACAAAGATAATATGACGAGAGTCTCAAATTTAAACAAACAAACAAACATATTGCGCACATTGTTAAAAACCGTACACGTACTACTTGACATTTTACAATATTACGTTCAAATAAAACCGTTCGTGTTCCACTCACATTTCAATACAAAATGTTAGTGAAAAGAGCCACTATAATATAAACGATCAATATCGTACAGACGAATCTTAAAAACATAAAAAAGGCAACCTGCGTGGCTTTCAATTCTAATAAAATTTTAGTTTTTGTTAAAAAGAGAGGGGAGAGAAAAAAAAACATATTTAAGAATGTAAAGTTATGAAGCGTTTACCGTCGGTGAATTGTTGTTTAAATCATAGCGTGTTATAAACCTTTTTCCCCCCACAGCTCTTGTTAGCTATACAACAACCCTTGCCATCATAATAGCAAGTTTATATGCAGTAAACAGTTGACTATTTATAAACTTATCGTTGACTTTTATTAAAAATATTTAGATATAAGTAAATTATTTTAAAAAAACAACCTATTTTTAGAATATTTTAACACATAATTTTCTTTTAATAAAATATTATAATTTATATGAAAATATTGTGTAAATTAAATATTTAAAGTATAAGTAGATGCCACGTCTGCATTGCAGTAAAGCTGTTGAAGAGTCCAGCATCATCTCTATATATGGTTTGGTAATAGTACAGTGAGTGGTATATAGAAAGAGTCTCTCTTATGCTTTTGGTTCAACTCTTCCTCCTCTTATTTGAAGAGAAGAGGTTTGCCAAAGTTTTGCAGCTGTGGCCTTTCGCTCGACGGTGGTGGCCTATTGCCCGGTTTTGTAATAATATCAACCCCCACTTGCCCCCAAGCACCCTTTCAGTATCATATCTAGCTCTCTCACACCCCCTAACTCTTTTCTCATCCCCTTCTCTTCATTGCACGCACATATTGCCCATAACAAGAATGACACTCAAAACCACACACACACACAAAATCCAACATTATATATGAAATGTTTAAAAATGGATAGTATAAGAATATTATTTTCTTTTATAAGAATTGTGAAGGTAAAATATTATCTTATTATCAGAACCAAAAAGGTGTATCCCTAGCCTTATGGAATAACTTTTATGCTATGGAGGCTTCAAGTCAGCTGATTTTGCGGTGTTCCTACCGTCCTATCTAAACCTATGTAAAAAAAACTAAAAAATTGCTTTTTTTGGCATAAAAGAAATTTTTTAGAGAAAAATGAGTTCTTGATTCATTATCAGAAGACCCCTAAATGCGGGGATAGAAGATGTTTTCATATTGAATAGTTAATACCGAGAAAGAATTCAAAATTTCTAACATGGAGGCTTATGGAGAAAATTTGTTTAACGGGGAACACTTGAAGCCTCCATTCATAAGTACAACTTTTTGGTTCTGATAGTATAATAGTTAATAATTTTTTTTAAAGGTCTTGGATTAATATTATATATTTTTGCCACTACTTATTTTGTTATTGATTTTCTATCATGTTGATAATATGCTTGAAATTACGTGCTGGTAGTGCACGCTCCTCCGTGTCTGAAGGCACGCACTGCCCATCAAGTCAAACTGACGCTCCGTGCTGCGCAGTACCTCCCTTCCTTCAGGCTGACCTCAGCAGAAAGTATGACCCGGAGTGGTGACATGTCAAAACGACCGGCCGGAGTGCAGATTATGACCTGCGAAGAGTCTCACAACGTGTCGCCTTACGAGAATGATATTCCCTTGTAAAAAAAACCTTTGTATAGTAACTGCCTTTAGCTATAACATGCTATATAAAAAAATTTACTCTGCTTGCTCTTTTTTTTTTATTCTACTTTGCAAGTTAAAGTAGATAAGATTTTTATATTTTTAGAACACGTGTTTTTATATTATATATGGTTTTGTTAGATATTATGTATGAACAGAAAAAAAAATGTGTATACATCAAGACTGTTTTGTCCAGAGAAAATCCATGTTGTAGGACTTATTCGTAATATTTATTTCTCTTTGTTTTTTTATAAGTATATAAAAGAAAGAGGTTGTTGACATACTTATATATGTCAGATCTAAATTTCACGTAGTGAATTTATAGATTTTCAAGTTATCGTGTCCACATCATGTAGCAAAAGAAAACTTGCCAAATATCGTCGTAACATGTAGAATTTATTATTTTATTCGAGTTCATTCCAATAAATTTATCAATGTAATATTATTACTTACATAATACATAATATGTATAGCCCTGCTGGTAAGAATTATAATTAATATTATATAATTTTTATGCAATGTAAGGCAGGCGCGGATCCAGAGGGAGAGGCGCGGCACCCAACCCCCGAAATTTTGGATTTAACATGGGCAATACAGGCATTTTCCCAACTCCATTTTTTTAAACATTGGCCTTAAAGGGACAGCCTTCCCCCTGAAATTTGGTTCTCGGTCTGCGCCTGATAATATATAAGGGAAAAGTATAATAGTTCCTCTTAATTGCTGCATGAAAGAACGTTCCCACTTGCAGCTGATAAGACAAAACTTTTTGGACAAGAAAAAAAGGAGAGAGAGAGAGAGAGAGAGAGAGAGAGAGAGAGAGAGAGAGAGAGAGAGAGAGAGAGAGAGAGAGAGAGAGAGAGAGAGAGAGAGAGAGAGAGAGAGAGAGAGAAAAGCGTTAATTGGTTTGTTGGTAAATATACAATCAGAAATATTCGATTATTATTGACAATCCTTATGTTCCTGCATGTACAGAAGGTTCATCAATAATAATCGATTATTTCTGATAGTGTATTTACGAACATACATATTGACTATATATTTATCTGCCTTCACAATTAACATTCAGTATGTGTTAATATCATTTCTCTGCTGATCACACGGTATGATTAACTGTACGTATAATAAAAATTACCTGCGTGACAAAACGTAATATTAAAACTGAAGAATCTGCATGACATTTACAGCTTGAACGAGGTTAATAATCTGTATGTACGTCAGTTACAGGCTGGCATGCAAAGAGCAAAATGCAACCTGCATTGCATGTCATATGCATTTTTATTAAAATCATATATGAATATTTTGTGTAAATTTAAAATTCATTTATTTGAATGACTCTTCCATTTATTTTTATTAATGATTTGCTTATATAGTTTTGTTATATGATGTATAATTACCATGAACTATGCTGATGCAGAATTAAATATAATCACTATTAAATTTATACTATTTATATCAATTGAAATGTTAATATATGGTGAAATGATAATGAGTAGTATAACGGAAATTACATTAATTATCTCTCTCTCTCTCTCTCTCTCTCTCTCTCTCTCTCTCTCTCTCTCTCTCTCTCTCTCTCTCTCTCTCTCTCTCTCTCTCTAATATATTATATTATATAATATAGGTTATATAATTAATAATATATGATGTGGTTTTGAATATTAAATTAAAACAATACATACTTGATTGATAGTGAGGATGAATTATAAATAATTTTACCATTAATTATTGTTTTATTGTTGTTTGCATTACAAATTAATTAATAATGTTAATAGTTAATTGAGATGAAATTAATGTCTTTCAATTTGTTGTAATCTTAATTTTTCTTCATTCGATGTTGCGTTGGACTTTTTTGTTGAGTGTATATTTTAGTGTTATTATATATTAGGTTTAGCTTTTATAAAATTCGCATAATTCATTGACCTAGATGCCCTATAATATGCAGGCCTTAAAAGATCTGAGAACTGAGAACTAAAAATATCAACACCGCAGTTTATTTTATTTCATTAGTAAAAAACCTAAAAATATATGAACAATATTTTTGCACTAGTTAAATACAATCAAAATAGGTTTTTATTTTGAACCCCTTACGTCGTTTTACAGTTAAATGATTTGTTTTAAAATAATATTAAGGGGACGATTAAGAAAAAAAATGGTATATCTTGTAATAATTTACATTAATGAAGTAAAATTGTGTATAAATGGAAGTTAAAATCTAGTTTACTTGATAAACTTTATAAGCAATACGGAACTATATATATATATATATATATATATATATATATATATATATATATATATATATATATATATATATATATATATATCTGCAAGAGCAAGTACAGAGAGAGTGAGAGAGATTTTGGGGGTATCTATACGAATGAAGAATAAGAGGTGGTAATGTGCTCTCTCTCTCTCTCTCTCTCTCTCTCTCTCTCTCTCTCTCTCTCTCTCATTCTCTCTCGCTATAACTCGCCCGAGCGGAAGCAAAACTTGGTGCGCACCCGAGCGAGCTACAAACAGCAAAGCCAGCTATGGCAGTATAGAACGACGACGACGGTGGTAGCAGCTCGCGATGAAAACTTCCCCGTTTGATATTTATGGCTTGATTAATTCAAGGGTATTTAAACCTGCAGGTTTGAATGGTTTTTCGTTAAATTTGGCGCCAAGTCTAGTGAAAACAAGACTTCCTTCTCTCTTGCACTTCTACTTCCTCGCAGCAGTAGAAATTATTGAGTAGAAACGCGAGTGAACGCTGGAGAAGATGTACTTAAATCCTACTCCATTGATTTACTTTACTAACCATGGCAAGATAGAGAGAAGAGAAGGAAGCTTTAATGAAGATGAGAGATGTATAATATATAAAGAGAGAGAAGCGTATTGCAGTTAAATTGTCCGAAATGTATACATAATCAAACTTCTGACAGAAATTAATTCTCATTAATAGCTTGAATAGACTCTATTCATCCTTCATAAATGAACCGATATTTTGTGAAATTGACGTTATTTACCATAGAGCTTTTTGAGTGAGGGTATAAAAAGTATATAGTGATAAAACGAAAACACTTGTATTCAAATTGCTTTATATATCAAAGCAATGTTTTGTAAAAAAATATATTAAAAACTTGTCACAGGCAATTGTTTATTTATATATACTATTGACGTTTTAATGCATTATATATTTACTACTTTGACATAAATAAAATATGATAAAAAAAATACATTTATTTAATTTTCAACTGTCACTTGCACTGCTGTACGTCAAAAAATTAAAGCTTTTTATTATGTTTAGAGTACAATTAAAATAATGTTATTTTTTCACGCCAGCAAAAAGTATAAAAAATATAACTTTGAAACATTAGATTTTAAGCAATGTTATTGAAATGATCTTCTTTACTCACCACAAAAGCTTTGTTGAAAATAATAGCTTGTTTTTTTTTGTTAGTATAACGATGACTTTTTCACTTAAGACCCTAAAAACTCCAACTAATCACATTTAAGTTAATTTTTTGTATTAATTTCTCTCCGTGTAACAAACATATAAAAAAAAATAGTGGAAGGGGACTTAATGTCAAGCTTTAAGTACGATTAAAAGCAACAAAATGTTTCTTTAATAAGCTTTTTAACTTGTGGAAAGAGAGATAATTTACTGCAATGCTGACGACACACAGCAAAACTAATTTTACCAGCATTGTTGCTACAAGCATAGTTGTAGCAACTAAAACTATCAATATTCCATTAGTGCTGCCTAAACTGCATGCTTGCATATACAGAGATTGATGCATTTAATATTACATAACATTGAACATTATATATTATAGATGTATAATTGTCTCTAAATAGCTTCCTAGTCGTTATTATGTATAATGTATATTGCTACATCAGAACATGTATATCATTCCGTATATAGTACAATACATGACAATTACTATATACATATAATAATGCAGCATATACTGGTAAATATTTAGATATTTACACATTGGCTTAACGTTAGTGCAAAACTATGTATGGATATTTTTTTATCATAACTTTTAATAATAATCAAAATAAATAATTACATTAAAATTACAGATGAGACAGCAGATATAATATCATATAATTCTCTTTTTATGCACATGTATAGAACCATTGTTTTGTTTGTATGAAACTGACGACTACTATAATTAATAGTAATAAATTATCACTACGTTTACATGACGATGTTTAATACGGATCCGTTGACGACGCTTCATATAAGAATAACATTATCCGTCGTCAACGAATATATGTATTAAACACCGTCATGTAAACGTAGTGAATATTATTTTGCAAACGTTTTTATTTATTTCACCAAAACAGTATTACATTATTTATGGCAATAATTAACTTTTTACAACTGTAAAGTTTATTTAATTTTAAAAATAGATTTTAATATAGAAATGTTCTTAAACTATAATTATTATTAAAGTTCAATACTCTAAAATTAGAAGATAATCTTTGTACAAGATTTAATTTAACAAATTGACTTTTAGAAACTTAATGTATGACGTAAGGAAGAACGATGTAAGGACACAGCTGGCTCCGGCTCCCGAAATAGTCTCTTGTGGCTGCTGCTAGCTCCTCGTCCTTCTAGCTGTTCGTCCTTGCTGGACCACCAGTGCAAGTTTAACCGGATCGATGATCACACACTTGTGTCATGTAATTAACTTTTATTATTAAAATACTCTCTCCAATTTGAAATAGAAAGTAAGTTAATATTTATAAATGTTATGAGTATATTTGGTGACCATATTTTCATATGTATAGCTTATAGTATTATACCCTTTTGTATAACATACACCCTTTTAAATGTTGAAAACTCCTCTATTAAAAGCCCATTAGGTTCTATGTATACATTAAATCCAATATTGCTGACGACGTTAATAAAAAAAAAAACACATATTTGGTCCATCCACTTTACCATCAGAAAGGATAATACGATGAGACAAGACTTTTGGTGCCCCTAAAACTTCACCCTATATAGAAAATAGTAAGGGGAACCACGTTAAGGCTTAGTGACCATCAAGTATACTTGAAGTTGTGACCATAGTCCATGACTAAGCCATAGGCATATACACAAAAGAGCTTACTGCATTCATGCAAACTCTTAATACCTGGAACTAACAACAATCTTTACACATTTATTCTCATTAACTGCAGTTATGGATTTTTTTTACAGCAATAGTTTTATGAATATAGGAAAATCTATTTTAAATCGTAAATATTTTTATATCAAAATATGCTTACATGAAAAAGTTACCCATCATGTTGTAATATCAACTATAACATTGTCAAATGTTAAATTTTATTTTAGAAGTCACGAAAAGTTTATATGTTGTTCTATTTATAGTATTGTATATCGTGGCATTTGTATTAAAATTTCATTTTTTTTTAACATGTCACTGTCAATGGTTTGTTTATATCATATTATTATATTTTCTCTCTTTATACTTTTGAAAATACAAAATCCTATGTAGTCTGTTTTTATTGTATTCTTTGTTTTCGTAACTTTTGAAACTACACGATGCGGTAACGTACGGTGACTTTGTCATCAAAATCAGTTTAACGATTAAACTCAGTTACTGTTGAAGTCGGAGAATATTTTTCTACGACAGAATCATATGAAATAAATTTTAAAAAATCAAGGATTTTCTAAAACTTAATCGCTTATGATTTAAGCAAATTCAATCTGGTAGTTTTCTCATAACAGCTCCATTTCCGGTTTTTGTCCATAAGGCCAATGTTAAACTTCTACCTCAGTTTTCACAAAACTGATAAGACAGATTCGATTCAAAATTTGTATGCCACCTATTGATAGCGAGTTCTAAGTTAACTGCAAGTTTTGTTGCATTCAGACGCAACGATTGAGAGATATCAATCTACTGAGATTTATCCTTAAGGGAGGAGGCGAGTTTCGCTTGCTTGCCGTCTCACCTCTCTAGCACGTCCTACCTAGCGTACGTTCAGATTACTGTATAACGTGATGTAAATGATTAATCAATCAATTAACAAGTCGCTAAATTATGTAATGTTTCCAATTTACTACTGAACAAGCATCATTCAGTTATTAATTAGTTATTAGTTCACCTACACATATATTTACCTGTTTCAATAAAATTTTGTGAACATCTTACTGAGTAAATATTTTTTCTTAAAATGTTTTTCTTTATTAAAGAGTCTGTTTAAATATTTTCAAGTTTTCTCATTGTTTTTACCATTAATTCTCAGAAATTCATAACTAAACTTGATAAAAACACACGCTTATTGAAAATTTGCTGATATATAGTCAAAGAACGGCGTATAATGGAGGAACTTTTTGTTTAATGTAAAAATAATATTATGACATAAAATAAATTTAAAAATATCAATTTATTGTATTCCGATGTACCTTTTTCAACATTTTTTGTTTTATTCAGAAATTGTAGAAAAAAGTTTCAGTTTAAAAAGGTTTTTATTGTATTAAAAACACAGTACAATAGATACGCCTAGTCGAGTCGTATATATATATATATAAAGTTTTCCTACCTCTGTACCTGATAATTATACGACCCGCTTCGTTCTGAAGCTAAAATAGTTGCCTAACTTCCAGGCGAAACGATTATTTTTGTTTTTTCGCAGTACACAATCAGGAGATGTAGGGCGCGATTCACGAAGCGGTTAACCAGTTTTTAACCACGTTTAGCTTAACCACGTTTAAACTATACCTGTTTTACGTGTTAAATCACCTGGCTAAACGTGGTTAAGCTAAACGCGGATAAAAACCTGGATAACTCTTTCTTGAATCGCCTTCAATATTTTCATATCAAATTTTGCTGCGCTATTCTAATTGGTGTATGGTTATTGAAATATCATCAATTTAACACATATTAATTTTTGCTCTGAATTATTTTAATATTCCAAAAACAGAATTAAACATGCATGCAGTGAAATTAAAAAGTATCATACTGATATTATGAAATAAAATTTAACAAAATATATACTGTAACAATCAATTTTATATTTCAGTAAAATAATCAATTGCTATATATTTTATAATATGAAGATATATACAGTAAGGTTTGAAATATTATATTTTGTAAGATATAATTATTTTAGTGTGTGTTACGTTGTTATCTAGGGTAGCATATAGCAAGGAAGGGTATGTGTATGTATATAAATATACGTCTGGGGGGTTGGGGGGTCATACGTCATGTGGCCCGTCTGCCTACCCGGCTAGCAGAGCCTCTATTACATGCACGGCAGGGGTGTGTGCGTATGTATATAGGGAGGGGGAGGGGCTGATAACGCTAGACAGACGGTGTGCGCCTTTGCTCGGCACGCCTGCAACCCGTTCATCACCTGCCAACTACCCTCTCGATAGCAAGTACAGAGAGAAGCGGCTATACTAAAGGTACATTTACATGGAGCGAGGAAAGCGAGAAAATCGCGTGTCGCAGCCAATCAGAGGCTCGGAATTTCCTCGCCTTGCGGGGAACGATTTTATCGCCAACATGGCCGCCATGCGAGATTTAAGCAAGTGCGCTTTTCTCGCCCCGCTTGACATCGCTCCATGAAAATTCTCCTTTAAGTTTCATATTTAACTTGGTTTTCGTCAGAAACGCTCGGTTTTTATTCGGATCGTCTCGGCCAATGATGTTCTTTGTTACAAACAATACACCAATGATTGAAGACGTTATAAAAACACGACGAAAACCAAAGTGAACCAGAGTGCAAAACAAGAACAAAATAATAAATTGCTTTAATGTAATTTATAGCGATGGAGAGGAGAATTCTTTATTTATTACTAAATAAGATATTTTGTAGTAGGAAATTAAATATGGTTTTATATTTTACTTCAAAAGAAATATATTAAGTATAGAAAATAGAGCACTACTTGAATGTAATTTATTATATTTCAGTAAAGAAGGATCATTTAAATGAATTCAATAAATGGTTGACTAGGAAATTAAAATAAATATTCTTGTAGTTTGAATAGAAAATGCAATTTGATAGAATTCTTTGAAACTTTTCATGGTAATTGAAATTCTATGAATTTATAGTATTTATTTTTCAACAAATTTCATCCATCTTTTTACCAAAGTTTATATACACAATCGCATATGTGCACTGATTTCAATTTCAGAAACATGCACAAGTTATGCATCGTTGTGCATGAATAATTTTGTAATTATAACACGTCATCGTGTCCCAAGCATCCCCCCCCCAACTAATTAATTAAACGTTTGAAGATATCTCGAACTTTGTTATAAAATATATCAATTATTAATAGTCTTGTATATATTTAATTAATTACTACTTATTTTCTTTGACACTTAAAAGCGTAAGTTACAAAACGTATTACATTATGTAAGCATAGCAAATTTGTGTCTGTAAAAGCAATGGAACTAGTAATATAATGTAAAATCCACTTAAACTACTGAAATTCATTTGTAAGTACGCAGTTTAAAAGAATAAACGTAGCTAGCCAGACGTCAGTCAAAATGGCTTTGTTCCACCTTTTTGCCTTCTCTATGAGATTCTAGCTACTCTCACCAAAACTCAGCACAGGCATTTTGAACAAAACAAGAATAATGTACCAAATAAAAATATATAAAATGGAAGATACGGAGAATGGAATATAAAGTACATTTTCTGTTAGAGAAACGTTTCGTTCAACATTTCTAAATACTTGCTGCTGCTGTTAATGCCATTTTACCCCCCTACCACTTGTAACTCCAGCTTCATTCTCTACACTACTCTCATTTTTTTTTACCAGCATTTGTTTCGCCTTTAATTGTTCACTATGTACCCAAAGTGCTGCTGATGTTCTGAATGTATATATATATTCGACACTTTAGGTATACGCAGAAAGTAACATTAATAAAAAATTGAGCGAGAAAGGAAGAGTCCATTGTCACGTATTATTCACGCTACCCCCTTCCTATACATTTATATTATACGCCCTCACAAAATCTTGAATTACTACATTAAAAATGTTGTTATCTTTTTCTATTGTTTTTTAAAATAAAATAGTTTTTTTTTTCTCTGTTTTTTTTTTATAATGTTCTTTTAAGCCGAAGAATAGTCGTAATAAAGTAGAATGAAACTCATTAATATAAAATTTTAATCTGCTTTTCTCTTTACAAAAATAAATTGAGTTTTTCTTTCAAAAATAGACAATGCAATTTTTAAAAAAAATATATATATATACTTTTTTTTAATTGTAAAATTTAATATTTTTGTTTTATTATTATTAAAATATAAATAAGATATTTTTGTTATTTTAAAATTAAACGAAGTTTAAATGCCAAACATTACCTGGTCTTTTAATCATGTATTTTTTTTTTTATCTACTTTAGTGTTATTTTTCTGACGATTAACTTTATCATTTTTGAAATCAAATTCTCTAAACTTTTACACATCACAAACAACTCACATTAAAAGTTGTCATTAAACTATAGAATGAAAATTGACCTCTAACTCTTTTTAAATCACAATACCTGAAAGCTATATTTTGTAATGGTGTTTTTCTTTGATCAAATTATCTAACAAACGTAATATCAAGTTTCATGACAACCAGCAGCATGTTGGTTTCCGCCCCCTCAAAATAACGCCCTCTGTGTGTGAAGTATCGGGTGTACAGTGTAACTAGCTACTGAAATAATGACAGCTAGACCATCATGTGTGTGTTTAAACAACAAGCAGGAAATGAAGAAAATAATTTACCGCCCTAGAGAATAAAGGATAGAAAAATCATAAAAAAAAAATGTATCAACTTTTAACAAACTTTTTTTATATACGGAAGAGAGTATAAGTGATTTAATAATATACTATTGTTTCAAAATATATATATGTTTTTAAATTTGTCTCTAGACAATTTAAAAGAAACATGAAAAAAAATATATATAACAATAGTCCATTAAGAAAAGAAAATGTTACCTCTAAGTGTGTGTTTGTACTTTTAGAGTTGACACTTAGAGACCACAGAATGTTTCAGTTATAGCCCCCTTTAGACGAGAGGTCAACAATAAGTAAGAGACTACTAGTAGTAGACTGGGTTGTTTAGGTTGACGACGAAGACACAAGCACAGCTTTAATTATTGTTTGGGGAGCTTAAGTGAGTTTCCTAACTTAGGATGTGCACTTGCTGTGCTGAGTTAGAGAGTATGGAGGAGGGTGGGTGGGAGTAGTTGTGTCGTCAGCTGCTACTGTATAAGGACTTATAACACAGACCAATGTTGTCCATAGAGAGACCCTGCTCAAAGGGATAAGCCAGTAATGAAAGCCAAGTGGCCACAATACCACGGCTAGATTTACATTTAACCTCTATGGTATACTTATATGTATAGGAATTTAGATATTGCTTGACCATAACAGTATAAAATTATATGATGATGTGAAACATTTTGATTTTTTTTTTTTTTTTTCTCTCTCTTGAAGAAAATGAACAAATATATTTTCATTAAATGCTACGACTGATGACGATTTTTAGTACTACAAATTTCTAGAATGGAAGCTACAATTAACGTGTAAGGAAAAAGTCTTAAGTCCGTTGATATATAAAAGTATATATTTAGCAATGCAATGATTTTATACCTTACAGAATCGTTAGTATCAGTGAGTTTACATTTTGTTTTCTGTATCAATTATATTAAATTTCAAAGTTATTATTGTACATTAAAATAATATTTGAATTTTATTTCCAACAATTTATTGGAATTAAATAACTTCATTCTAAATATTCTACCTTCTTAAAATTAGTATTTGTTATATTTAAATTTTGCTGTATATATTAATGATATTTTAGTTTATTGTGCAATAGTTTGAAGACGTAGCTACTTCTGATCGACGTTTGGTGGTTGTTTACTTTGTGTACGTATGAGCATTTGCTTTTTTTCAGCTACCAATTAAGTTATTTTATTCCCTCCCAAACATGTAATCTTTAGCCCAATAGACAATTATTATTATTTAATTGAACAATATATAATGAAACACCATCATGTAATAATATATATTTTAATATTTAAATGTCAACTTTAATTTGATTACAAATCAATTTAATTTCCCTTGGAGTTTAGCTGACGTGACACTATTTTACATGTAAAAAATAAATTATATTTTATCTTAGTTACAACGTGGTATGAACTTGCAGTTGGTGGACAGTAGTAGAGTGACAACATGTATTTGGGTCAACCTGTGATCCTAAGCCACAAGAGCTCTCTTGGAGTGTAATCACCCACCATCTGTGCAGTAATTGAGTCTTGCAGATTGCACTTGGAGTACTTGAACGCTCTAGATATTCAACTTCACAGCTTTATAATGATTAATTCTTAAGCCTATAGGATTAAAACTATATAGAGTTGCAATTTACACTTAATAATTTTTTAAAAGTTATAATACTTTCCTCAAGTCATATATTTTCATGGAAAATGTATGGTAAAATGATGATTATACTTACAGTTAGATAGTCTGTCCATTTTTTTTTTTTTTTTTAATATTAAACCTAAAATATTTTTACAGCTAAATAAAAAACGAATTGATTGAACCTGCTGAGGTTTAAAAAAATATAAATCAATCTAGTTTCCAAATTATAAATTAATATTTAAAAAAATATGCTGATTTGACTTATTTGACTAATATAGTCGGTCCTGTGTATTCAAAAATGCTATAAATTTAATAAAAAAAAAAACAGACTGGACATCGTTATATTCTTTTTAACCAATAATAGCAGTATTATGATATCGTTTGCGAAGCTTTCACAGATCCTAAGAAACACTAATAAAGTCGTCTCCACCTATCTTTGGTGTGATGTCACGTGACCCTCCCATTGGAATTGTATTGGAGGACAAAGAAAATGGTTCGTGACGTCAAACCGAAGATAAATGGACACGACTTTATATTAACCCTTAAAAAGTTGACGTAAAATTAATGTATGAATTAATCTTAAGGTGATTTTAATCACTTTGTATGGTAGTATTGAAAATTTAGGCCTAACTCTAATCACTTCGCGTGTCGGAAGAAGCAGTGATGTGATTAAAGCACGCCTATATACTGCTATAGTTTTTTGTTTATTAAATTTATTCTTTCGTTGTCGTATACAAAATGAAAGGATATAATCCGAGACTTGAGCTAATTTTCAATAAAAAAAATGAAAAATACACCCTCAAGCTTTTATTATTAATATTATATAAAAAAAAATAAACAGACGATTCCTTTGAAAAAAAAAATTTTCTTCGTTTTTTTTTTTTCTTTTTTTTTTTTTAACTATCAACATCAAAAGTTTTAATGGTTATAATATTTTTTTTTTCACTGATTTTTTTTTATACACAGTTCATTCTAGTATAATGTTTTTGCTATCAAAGTAATATTCTGTGTGACTATGCCACGCTATTTGATGATATGTCCAACCGCGATGTCCATAGATATTATTTTGTGCCTGCTTGGTTACAAGGGGTGGCAGTAAAACTCATGTAAATTCTAACTCCCCCATCCATATAACACTCTCACATGTTATACTCATCATACGTGGCATTCAATATAAATGACATGATTAATAATATTAATGAAAAAAGAAATAACACATTAAATGTTACTTTTTTATATATATATTAATGCAGTAAAAAATATTTTATATATATGTAAAATATACAACTCCCATGTGAATTTTTAACTTTTAACCCAACTGCAATTATACTAATGTACTTTTATCTACATACATATTATTTTTTTATCTTTTTATTTTAATTATTAAAATAAAATAATAAAAAAATTTGATTTATATTTAAAACTAATAAAATTTTAATGAATTCTCAAAGGAATAATTTTTGTTTTTAATTAATTAGCAAAATTTAATATTTTTATTAAAAAAAAAATAACCAGTTTGACAGCTGACAGTTTAACAAAATTTAGAGAAGAAATTCAGTTATTACCAAGCACTGATAAACAAAACACAATATTACCAAAAAAGCTTAATATGAACTTCTGTCTTTTTCTAAGTTATTTTTTTAAATAAAACTTTGCTCATTTATTATAGCCACCAGTATGATATACGAGAATAATATTCCCCAAACATAAATAAAAACATATTTAAATATAATGAGACTCTTAACTTAAAAAAAAAATAATACTTTTTATTATACAAATATAAATCAAACAAAATATTTTAAAGAGAAAATTTTGAGACTCTACAAAGTTTTTTTTATATAATATTAAATAAGAACGAGAAAATGGAGGAAGAAGGAGAAGAAGACGAATAATAAAAAAAAAAAAAAGCAATGAGTTTGTGTGGTGGCGTCTGTAGGATAGTAGGAGGAAATGACGGGAATTTGTGAGCGCTAATCTAACTCGACTTTCCTCTCCTTGTTTCCACTTAGAGACTTTCTTTATCTGCCTGCTCATGGCTTAGAAAAGGCCACAGGCACGCAGTAGTAGAATACAACCCTTGGCTTACTGCAGTAGCATATATATTTTGAAGAGGGCATCGCAAGAAAAAAAAAATAATAATAAAGTATGAGGGCCTGATAAGAACGAACACATTTGTCCTCTCATGCTGCAGGGGTTCAATGGTTATTATTATTATAACAAGATGAACCATTTTCACACAAGACCAAGTTCAGTATATATATGCTATTTAGATAATTTGTTTACATCGCAAATGATAAAAAAAAAAATGAGATGAATGTTCATGCAAGTCATTTTTGGTATTAAAAAATATATATATATTTATATTATATATATTTTATATAAAAAAATAAATTCTTTATAGTCGTAAGAATATGTCAAGCAAAATGTGGTGCTATAAATGTCAGGATGCGAAGAGAGAATGTTGGCTCTTTCGGCAACACTCGGTGGTGCTTCTGGTCTGTGTTAAGGGAGGGTTTTCCAGCGAGATATTGCCTCGTCGAGGGCGGGCAAGCATCTGCCTCCGTTCACCCTCCGCGCCCTCAGTTAACCTACCGCCACAATCAAATTTGCACCTCAACCGTATATTTCTCAGCTGTTCGGATTTCTGCTTTTTGTAAATTACATTTAACATCATAAACCATTATTAAATAATTAATATGATTGATTTTATATAATAACATCATATACTATGATATTATTATATTAATTCCAATGTGCTTTCGGCATCTTGTCTACCGGACTAAAAATATATTTAAAAATAGTTCTGCTAATATTTCGTCCTTCGTCCGGAATATAATGAGCGATCTGATTACCACGATTTCGTTGCAATAATGAGCTATCTGCTAATTCATGTAAGTGCAATTATGAGCTTTACGATTTACAGCTCATAATTGCGGTCACCTGAAATAGCAGATAGCTTATTATTGCAACGAAATCGCGGTTGGCAGATAGCTTATTATTCCGCGGACGAGGGACGATTTCCGTTTCACCAATGTATACTATTCATTGATGCATGTCAATTATTTAAATAATTGAGCAATCTTTGATTTATTATATGTATTATTATATATATACGTATAAAAACATTGATTTTATAAATTAGAGAATTTTCTAAACAAATATTCAAGATTTAGTAAAGGAAGTTATATAATCATCATACATTTTCGTTGAAGCAATGAAGTGTGTTAAAGCATAAAGTGAACTTTATAATCAACATGACCATGTTACAGGATGTGTAACACACAGTTATAAGGGATGAGCAAAAGCAAGCAAGCAACTCATCTCTCTCTCTCTCTTTTTTTTCCTTTTATAAAATAAACAAACAAAAATTTTGTAGTAACAACTTCCCTTTTTGCCTCTCATAGTGTTTTGTTTGGTTGTTGAATTACGCTTATAATAAGCTTCACTCACTCTCTTTATAAAATAATATATAGCAACACACTGCTGCCTTACTGCTGCTGCTGCTGCTGTTACTTCTTATATGTATGTATATAAGAAAAACGTACCAGATTGCAGGACGAACTCGTCGTAGACAATTTCTTATAGCATAAATACCATATGTGATCTTGTAACAGCATCACGTGGTATCATTGTCGTTTCCTGCCACAAGGACACACTTGTCATATTAACAAATAAAAAAAAGTGACAATATAAAAATGTGTTTTTCATTCATATAAATTTACGTCACACATTGTAAGATCCGGTCTTTAATATTTTGCTTCTTTTTCTTATGTTACAGGTTATAGATCCGTGAATGCAGTTTAGAAATTTATTGACGTGAGGTTGATGACGATGATGACGTCATTTACTCACGTGGTGGTGGTGCTACTGTTGACCTCATGTTGGGCCAACGTTATTGAGCAGAAATTTGCCATCGAACCCATGGACCAGACCGCGATCGTGGAGAGTAGAGTGACTCTCCCGTGTCGTGTGGAGAACAAACGAGGTACCTTGCAATGGACCAGGGATGACTTCGCCCTTGGACCTGACAGAAACCTCTCCGCTTACTCGAGATATGCCATGATTGGCAGCGACGAGGAAGGTGAGACCATCTGTTTGATATTTGATAAGTCTCAGAGTGATTAAAATTGTATCTTCTTTTAGATTCGTTTTTAAGAATAGGTCGTAATTAAACAACCATGCACCCAAGTACTATAAAAATTATATCGATCATGACATTTTTTGTTGAAAGATGGTGATTTAGTGTGTGGTGTATGGAGAAATTATAAATTAAATTGGACAAACTGCTTGATAAATTTTAAAATAAATAAAAATAAAAATTACAGAAATGAATAGAGGGTACCAAGTTATGATACTTTGATTTTTGTTTTTTTTTCAGATTTTTTACAGTCCAAAAATTATTATTATTATTATTATTTAATATTGAAAGTGCGGCCAAACCATCTGGAGGCGTCAATAGGTGTTTATGCCCTATTCATTTTATTAAGGATCCAGGGGGGGAAATTTAAATTGCAGAACTTTTAATGATTATTTAAAAATAATTCCGAGACTCAAGAAAATCTGAAAAAAAAAATGCATTATAATTTAGTACCCTCTATTCATTTTCAAAATTAAAATTTGTCATGCAGGTTGTCCATACACTATTTTGGCTGCGTGATTAATTACCTAAAGCTAATATGTAATCAAGATTCAGTGCGTTGATTTTGTTTGTTTAGTCGTTCGTAACATATAATACAGGTTTTACTTACATCATGAGAATATGCGTTTTTTGTGTACATACTATCACTGCAGAGTGTATTTTAATATATTTTTCTTAAATTGCGTCGCATGAAGCCGTTGATATAATACCAGACCTTCTCGACGCGTGGAAGATTTATTAAAAAATTCCTCAATATCTATATCAATGCGGAAAGTCTGCGTATATTTTTTTATATTTCCAACATTTTTTAAAAAATATTATTTATAAAGCGAGAGAGGCTTCTATATATAATAATTTATAAGTGCACTATGAAATTTATCAGAAAATAACAAATAATTAATATATACTTAAAATTGCCGTTAATTAAATTTTAAAATACACTTTAATTAGCCTTGTTGATATTTTGAAGAGGTACTACATGTGTTGTACTCCTGGTGCTCACATATTTACTCACTGACATAGCATTTTCACATCAAAGAAAAAGGTTTTATGAATATTTTAATAACTTAACTTCCAACCTTCGCTCAAATAGACTTTAAGATAGTAATTAATATATTATATACAATATTGATGTTTGAGATACATATATTATATCAACTTTGAGATTGTAGAGATGCATTTTTATCTGTCAATGTGGACATTTTAATCTTTTTAAGCTTCTGCAGAATGAATTCAATTTAAGAAATTTCCTCTCATAGTCTTGTCTTTCTCGGTGATTTGTCATATCTTCTTATCAAAATACGTACTTTAATTAATATCTGACGTTATACAGAGGATGTTTAACATTATAGCTATCACATCTTTGAAATCCTTTTTTTTTTTAACTGATAATCTCTTTTTTTAAACCTAACGCATTTAAAATTACGTATTTAATTTTCAAGTTTATCATGATAAAGTACTTTATTTTCTAAACTTTAATACTTTACTCAATTACTAAATTAATAGTCATATAAAATTTAATTCAAATTTGTAATGATGCTAAAGAATATATGATAAAGTTTTATTAGTTTATAATATTTTACTTGGAAGTTTTAATTTCTAATTTTCTCCCTTTTGTTTTGTGTGTTGTGTAATAAAAGTTTAAACTGATGGTTGCTGTTTAAAAATTCATAACCCGCCACCACCGTTTTCCCCTCTTTCATGATGTTTACGCGCATGAACAATCTGAAGAGTCGTTCTTGAGAAGTCTAAAAATAAAATCTGTGTCATGTTTTTCAATTGAAATTATTTAAAATGTCTAAAATAAAAGAAGAAGCATATTAAAATTACAATGAATTTAAATTACAAGAAAAATTATTATGACAAAATATTCTTCTTTACACTTTTCAATGATTTTATATTTAAATTCTTTAGTAATAATTATTTTAAAAGTAAGATAAATTATTAAAATTCGAGCAAGGTAAAAACCAGCGAGTTTCTTTGTTCGCGCATGACACTTTGTGGTCGTTTTAAACTCTTGCAAGGCCTTATAAATCACATTACAATTATGGAAAAAAACTTTAGATCACCTTGAATAATTTGTATATGAATATAAAACTGATAAAAATCAGCAGGCGTGGATACAGGGGGGGGGGGGGGTCGCGGTTTCCTGAAATTTTGGATTTAACATGGGCAATATAGGCATTTCCCCCACTCAATTTTTTTTTAACATTGGCCTTATGAAGAGGATCCACTCCTGAAAATTAGCACTTGCAAGCAAAATTTGTTGTTAACTATTTTATATACTCATCTAAATTTACTCCAATCACTATATACACATAGGGGACGTTACATTAATAATTTGGTGTTAAGAACAAAGGAATACTAATGGGATAACAAAAAAAAATCTGAACATGCCATATATTAATTATTAACAAATTAGAAATCTTTCTTGCATGATGAAATTATTCAAACAATAAAAATAGTATATTTTTTTACGTGCATGATGTGGACAGCACGGACTACAGTCAAATTTATTTAATATTCCCTGCAGAAGTAACAAAAAGTGCAAAAAGTTTGTAGCTCTTCTGTTTGTAATTCAATTTTGAAACTAAGATAGTAGTTTTTTTGCAGTAGAAGTACTGACCTATGTGTGAAATACGGATAGAAAGGTCAGAAATCTTACGCTTCCGGCGGGAATGTCATGTAAATTTGACTGTATTGTCATGGCCTGTTGTTAAAGACAAGCGTTAATTGCTGACTTATCGTGCTGCAGGTGACTTCTCGCTCGAGATCTACCCAGTGACTCTGGAGGATGACGCTCGCTTCCAGTGTCAAGTGGCGTCCGGACCTGGCGCCGGCGCCATCCGATCTCGCTTCGCCACCCTCGTTGTATTGGTACCACCCGAGCCCCCGCGCATCGTGCAGGTAAGATACACCACAATAATTTATTGTAACTTTTCCAATTAACACCCCAGAAAGAAAAAAACTAAAACTTCTCTCAACTTTATACTATAAACTCGAGGATTTTATTTCATAATTAAATAAAACTTCTTATAAATTATTTTTTAAATATTATTATTCACAGTTTTTACCTCAAAATTTAATATTTTTATTGTAAATTTTAATAATAACCATGTAATAAACACATTTTAAGATTTAATAAATGGCTGCTAAGGTATTATACACAAACAAGGTACTACAGGAATGTAGCGCAAAAGTGGCCCTCGAGATATGGTGGTGACTAGAGTATACCTGAACTATTTCAGGTACTCTTTATAGTGATGATAGTGTACTGGAGGCTGCGGTACGCTTGAGAGATACCAACAAAAATGTGAAGTGTCACTTGTACTGATGGATAGTCCAGCAGTATGTTTGTCGATATATAAACCAGTGTGCACCCTCAGCACTGTTTTGAATGTGCTTACTCGCACAATTGCTACGTGAACTGTGTATCATACCGTTTTCCTTTTCACCATAAACAACAAGTGCTGCCATCAATCAAATAAGCTTTTATCGATTCTCTTTTTTTTTAATATTTTTTTTTAAATGTATTGCAAGATGCGTTGAGTAGTAACTTTTAATTGTTATTTTTTAATGAATAAAATTTAATTATAATATAAATAACAGTATATTAAAATTAAAAAAAATAATCACGAAAGATCGTAATATTATAGCGTAAATAAATGTTCCCATTTACAAATAAGTAAACAAAGTAGATAATAATGACGTAATTTTCATCTTTGGTTTCATTTTGTGCCTCGTTGACCGACTGTGTTTGCGCAGGGACCCTACCTGGTGACCACGGAGGACCGCGAGATCGAGCTGGAGTGCGTGTCTCGTGGAGGCAAACCCGCGGCAGAGGTGAGTCAATCAACGTCCTTGACCTGTCGACCGAAGTACTGCACTTTTCGATGTAAAACAATCGTTTTAAATGCCCAGTTCTACATGAATTCAATGTATCGATACTTACAGTTTTAAATGCCCAGTTCTACATGAATTTAATGTATTTTCAACACCCATTTATGAACTAGCTGATATAAAACAGACATTTTATAATGAGAAAAGTGTAACCTTTCAAATTTTAATATTCTATCGACTCCTTATGATAATAATAGTAATTATTAATTATATTCTTCATAACTCCTTTCTTTCCTCCTGCATTAAATACGAGGATGTTCTCCTTTCTTTACCCACACTGCAGTTTAATTAGTAAAATAACTTAACAAACTTTTTCATCATCAAGAATGTTAGAACAAGAAATATATATATAAGACTTTTCTTCTTCTTTCTTCTTTTTTTTTCTTGTTCATGAATTTATATTGCTAATTATGATATTAAATAGATTATCAGCCTATTTTCCACAAGAAAAGAAGAAAATTAAAGTAGCTAGTGGTGTGCTGCTTCTGGTTAAGTTTGTGCAAAATGTTAAGAAAAAAAAATAAAATAAAGGGGTAAAAAAGAAAATTGTAGAAGAAGAAGCAGCAGAAGACACTATATATATATATATATATATATATATATATATATATATATATATATACAGAAGACAGTGAAGGCAAGCGAAATTGAATGGATGTGGGAAACGACGCAAACGACAGTAAAACGATGTTCAATTAGCCACCAAGACAGTCTCATGAGACTCAGCAATTCGAATAAATTTCAACCTTGCTATATATATAAACTGTTTCTTCACTTACATTGTCTTGCTCTAATATATGACAAAAAAAAATATCATCTTGTCTTCTTCTCCCTCAATCATCAATATCAGTTTTGTCTCTACAATTTAATACTTCAAGTACTACAAGTTTTATATAAGGTGGTAAATTAGGTTTTAAAATTGCCAATCTTGTCGTAATATTAAACTTCCATAAGGAAAGAACAAAAAATACCTAAGCTTATTTTTCATCCTCTAGAGAGAGGAGAAGGAGAATATTTTGTTACAAGCTTTTTGCTATGAACGTATGCTATATATAATATAATATCAAATGATTTTATTTAGAAAAGCGAGTGCTTTGTGTCAGGAGTGTCATGCCTGAAATCAATCACTATTATCACGAGTACAATACCATCGTTCGTATATACATATGGCTTTACAAACATCAATTTCTATAACATTCCATAATAATAAAAAAAAAGTAAATAACAATCAATATGTAACCCTTCTGTATTTATGTTATAATTAATTACAAACAACAATTTCAATTATGCAATATTGTTTTATATATTGTTAGTTATTTTAATGAAATGTGCTATGAAAGATTTTATAACATATTTATTTAAATATTAGTAAAAAAAAAAAAAACAAAAAAACATCAGGATTTTTTTTTATGAATTAAAAATTCGTTACATTAATTTTTAATTAAAAAAAAACGTCTTGTGGAGAAATTCATCAGAGAAATTCAATGCATATATTAAAACGAAAATATTACATTTCACTATCTTTATCTCTTTAAAAAAAATCTGTAGTTTCTTTATATATTTACTTTTTGTAGTGTTTGATGAAAAAGAGGATTATTTTATCGAGTTAAATCTGCAAAGAAGAGATTATTTTGAATGAGAATAACCAGAGTTATAACGTATTGCTATACAACAGTGTGAGATAAAAAGAACTGCTTGTGCTTGCCTTGCTTGGTATTTACAGTATAATATGGAAGAAAGAAGAAATGTGTACACAATTATAAAAAAACTTGTTGAGTAAATTCAGCTGCTTTCTATTTATTCAGTGCTTTATATTAAGTTTAAACACTTACAATCATTTTTATATTTTTTTTATAAAATTAGTTAAAACATCTTACAAAGTTACCTATATATATTATGACAATTTTCTCATTATTTTTTTTCATCTTTTTTATATTTATTTTTTTTTCCCTTGTTAGCTCATTTGCGTATCCTAGCAAGCATGAAGAAACACAGACACACATTTCGTCAGCATCGTTGTAATCATCGTGTATTCCAGTTAGTTGCTTTCTCACAGCAGCAACAACCCCCATATTCCGCTGTTCGGTTCGTTAAATTTGAGTTATGCTTCTGCTGCTGTACTATATATACGTACTTTTAACAATCCTTTTTTTTTTTTTTTTTTCCTTCCCTTATTTCTTGCGCCTACGAGATCACAAGGAAATGAGCTACATAGTTACAAAGACGGCTTTGCTTTTTGCAAGACTATGTACATATAATAATATATAATAATATAATACTAAATATATAAAAGAGAAGAAGTGGGCTGTTTCCACTTTTTTTCTCTTCAATTTCTTTACTACAGACTTCTTTGATGAGTGAATACTAAACCCTCGTCGTTCTCCCACCCTTTGCCTACTTGGCACCACGTCTTTCTACCCCCTCCTCCCCCCTTCTGCTTTCCTTCTCATTTCGGCCCTCTTTTACACGCTTGGCAAATTAGAAATTGGAGAAATTACAAGTGTAAGAAACTCGTCGTTCCATAAAGGCGATGTATAAAGGCAAAAGTTTTTAAGAGCTCCTTTTTTTTTATCCTTATAATTTAAGAGAAAAGAGCTACCATGCAAGCAAGGGCTTCGTTTTCTAGAAGCAAATATGTAGCAGTTCTTTTTCTCTATAATAAAGTTTAAAAAAAAAAAAAAAAAACATTTTCACCGTTTGATTGAAATCGTTAGAAAACTTTTTTTTTAAAAGAAAAAATCCCTCTCTGAAGTGTGATTTATTTTTAATTAATTAAATGCTAATTTTTTTTCATTTAAGTAATTTATTCTCTTATTTAAATTAATTTTTTCCCAACACATAATTATATAGTATTACTAATTAGTATTATTTCTGCTTTTTGTTACAGATAACATGGTTAGATGGCCACGACAATGTTCTTACTGACGGTATTGAGTTGATAACCGAGCCTTTACCTGATGGCAAGCGAGTCACAGCCAAGTCTATCCTCAAACTCACCCCTAAGAAAGAGCACCATAACTTGACGTTCACTTGTCTGGCTCAGAATACGGCAGACCGTACGTCTAAAAGTGCTCGTCTACGCCTTGAGGTCAAGTTTGCACCCAAGGTTACGGTGAGGGTGGTAGCTCCAGCCGACCGTCGGGTCTCAGAGTTTGATGAGGTACGACTGGCCTGTCGTGCAGACGCCAACCCCTCTGATGACCTTGTTTACAAATGGTACCTCAACGATGAGCTGGTATCCGGCGAATACACGACAGAACTACTTCTACCGAACGTGACCAGAGCCATGCACGACGCTATCGTCAAGTGTGAAGTTCACAATGCGGTCGGCAAAAGTGAGGAGTCAGAGACACTTGACATCAGCTGTAAGTACCCATTTTAGTAATTGTCAAAGTTCTAAGTCGCTTGTACGAAATATTTGTAATTACTTTTCATTTTGAAATCCATAGTATAATCAATTAAGTAGTACATCAACTTGCATTTTTTCATTGTACAAAAATCGTTCCTCGTCCGGAATAATGAGCTATAATCTATCTGCTTATCACGATTTCGTTGTAATAACAAGCTATCTGCTATATCGTATGCAGGTGAGCGCAATTATGAGCTGTAAATCGATAAAAAAATAAAGCTTATAATTGCACTCACCTGAATAAATAGCAGATAGCTCATTATTGCAACGAGATCATGGTAGGCAGACAGCTCATTATTCCGGACGAGGGGGCTCATTATTACGGATGAGGGACGAAATATTCCTATCTTTGGTGAAAACTTCATAGGTGCGTTCGTAAACGCTGTACAACTTGCCCCCACTTTCTTACTCCGGAACGAAAGGATGGGTTAGGAAAAACAGTGCAGATGACGTCACGGTTTTATTCATAAATACTCAGAGTACATCGATCAGGGTTTACGAATTAACAGATTTCATGTTTTTTTATTCACCCTCCTTTTTAAAATAAAGTTGTATGAATTTTTATTTTCAAATATTCTAATAACTAATTAAATAATAAAAAAAGTAAATTATATACTAAAAACGCTACAAAATCAATTTCATAACACTTTGAAGTATAAGATTATTATTTTAATTCTATTGTTATATAAATTGTATTGTCCTGCTTGTTATGTAGTAATCCGGATATATTGATTATTATTATTATAATACCTTTTTTTTTTTTTTACATAAAGCCGATGTTTACTCAGTCAAACAAAAAGCTAGCTTGTATCATCATTATTCATTCCGTGTTGATTATTAAACATATATTTTTCTTTATATAATTTACATATACGAATGTTAAAAGTCAAAAAGATGTCATCATATTTGAATCATTGAGCTCTATACAAGGCTAGAGGGCTAATCAGCTGTTTTAGGCGCGCACGGCGTCTGGGAGGAAAGTGGGTGGTGGTCGGTGCTATCGAATGCCTGGTTGACCAACCTAAGAAAGTTTCCTTATAAAATAAGTATTAAAAGTTACACTGCAGTTGGCAATTCTGAGGAGAATACGTTGGAATGTGTGACGAAAGCGCAATCTCCCACCCACTTCCTCCCGCCGGACCGTGCGCACAGTTTAACATTGAGAAGTATAGGGCATTATCCCTCTAGCCTTGTATAGAGCTCAATGATTTGAATATATTTGTAAATATTGACATTCTTTTTTTTTAGATATGATCAAATGAATAATACTCTCATCATCACAATTCCCATATTACATTAAACTGACTGTGTTTTGTGGTGTTTGAATGACAATATTTTGTTTGATGTTATAAAATTGACGTTGTTATATCAAATATTGACATCTCTTATGATGGTTAAATTGCAATATATATACTTACTACATATATATCGAAGCTTATTGGTTATACTATTCCTGCAGTCTGTCTCTATATAACCTTTTCTCTGTCTCCAATGACAACAAACATATAGTCAAATTTACATGATATTTCCTCCGGAAGTATGGAGTTTCTGATCTTCGTTTTCATATTTCAGTGTTATAATTTCACACATAGGTCAGTACTTTTACTTCAAACTACTCTGTAAAGTTTCAAAACTGAATTAAAAACAAAAAGGGCTGTAAAGTGTAAACTTCACACTTCCGGCTACTTCCGGAAGGAATATAAAATTAATTTGATTATATCACTCGTATATATTACATCATTGATTGCTCTCTCATCAGCTGATTTTAATAAATATTGATACGTCAATATGTGAACTCGACATATCATTCCTGCTCATTTATAAATGTGTGTTTTGTATCCCATTTGTGTGTTAGCTTGTACAAACGTGTCAGCTCTCAGCGATGAGTGAGCAATATACTAATAGAATATTTAATATTATCGATGCCTTTTATATATCTTAAACTTTTGCAATGCTATTTTAATTTATTCCATGCGTATTGAAGTTTTACTGTGAACCATTCAAATATTAAAATATTATAAATTATGTATGAAAGGCTTAGCAAAATAAGAAAAAATATATTTTATGGACTTTACCTGTTTAAGGTTTTATATTAATTGTGTATTTAATAGTAAATTTTCAATTTTTTTATGTAAGCTCTTATAAGAGTATAGCAGGAGTATATTTATAATTTTTTTTTTTAACTTCTTAATTCAGAGTTATAAAAGTTTGTGAAGCATGTTGAAGCAATTAGAGCGCGGGAAGGGAGGGAGAGGAGGGGGGTAATATTCATGAACAACCACCTTTTCTTACAGTGCTCTACGCTATTATATAATTGCGATTCAATGACTCTTAAATTGCTAGAACCTCTTAAAACTCGAGCTCTTTCGATTCACCACGTTACTGAAAATATCTACAAAAGCCTACAATTTTAAGAATTATGGTAGAATTATCTAGCATAATTATCAGTTGACGTAATTAACAGTCTACAAAAAGAACTAAGGAGGAAAAAAGTTTATAAAAATAATAGTTTTTCAAGTTTTTTAAGTTGCATGAAATAGCGTTTCAGACTCATAAAAAATAAACATAGCAGTCACATGCATATCACAGGGAGCTGGAAGTAAAGCAATATATTTCTAGTCCTGGACAGATTGAGTATAAAAAGAACAGTGGAATTCGCCTCTGCACCGTGCACGATATGTTTAGTATGTAAATATACTAAACTTTATATTATTTGCACTAAAATAACTCTAGAAAACCTGAAATCGAAAGCGTTCCGTGGACTGTACATTATATCAAAAGGACCATAAGAATTTAAGTCAACTTCTTTTATTTGCACCTTGCTGACTGTTATTTGTCCGACATTATGCAACTCTTTAAGCATATATGCTCAAAGAGTTGCATACCCGTCAGGCACAACATAGTTTTACAACATTAATGTTACGAGATAGTGTTGACAATTTTATTAAATAATTTTAAAACAGAAAATATTAGAAAGTTCAGACTTTTGAATAGGAGGAACTTTTTTCGTTGCCTCATAATTATTTTCTAAAATATTTAACACGGCAAAGGTATTGAGTGACGCTCCTTTTGTTTCAGACGGTCCACGGTTCCGCAGCCGACCAATCAGCGTGCAGGCCGAACAGGGCTCCAGCGTGACCCTGTCGTGTGACGTGGACGGCAACCCTCCCGCGGACATCATCTGGCTGCACGAGGACACGTCCAAGGTAGGACACGCCTCCCCCTTTTTTCTATCCACGTTTAACACTGGAAAATGTTACGTGTGAGTTTTTTTTATTTTATTTTTTAACATTGTTTATTATTACAAGATTACTGAAAATATTTATTCGTGTCTGTTTTTTTTTATCGCTTTCAAATTAATTTTTTTTTTTTTCACTTTTCATTTAATAAAATGATTCATAGAATTATCCCGAGACAATATCATAATAAGTTGTATATATTCGTAATTTAATATCTTTAATATTTTATGAATAAGAAAAGCAAGGCAAGTGAGGATTCTCTCATCTCACAGAGCATTAGAGGAAGATGGTTTCATTATGCCAGAAAATTTGAACTATTTTTAGTAGCATCATTAAATAGGCAGATGCTCTTTTGGATACCATACTTGTGTAATAGAGATGTTTATATTTATAGACATTGATTTTGTTTTCATTAATTAATTTAATCATGATGTTATAAATAAATATTCTATTTTTTTCACAGCTTTCTCATTATAATGGCTTTAAAGACGTAAATATTTGAGTAGTATGAATTACAACAACAATGAGCCTAATTTACGTCAGTATCGGGTGCATGTTCTATTAATATAAAAAGAAATGTCATATCCTACTTAATTTGACATGATAAAAAAATAATTTTTGTTTGACACATGATTGACATGTATTTTTGTTTTTCCAAAAATAATTCTTATAAAAACTGCTTAATTGTTAACTTAAATCCTTACGATAAATCTTAAATTATATATTACAATTATAATATATTTAGAATTTTAAGAGTTTTAGATATAAAATTTAAGAACATAGTATATCAATTAAGAATAATAAATCTATAAGAGGTTTAAATAACAAGAGAGAAAGAAAAAGACCCTCTTAAAATTTTCAAATTAAGCTGATTAAGTAATTTAGAGCTACTCTCTCTGAAAGAAAGTTAATTAGAGTGAGTGGTATGGATAGTGATGGTTTTGTATGTTTGACGCAGGTGGTGGGTACTTCTGCCAATCTTTCGCTCACGATCTCACTCGAGACGGCTGGACGTTACCGGTGCCGAGGTCTCGTGTCTGGCTTCCCAGAGATCGCGGCCGAGGCTCACGTTTACTTGAAAGGCCCGCCTGCCATCATCAGCCACCGCACGCAGTTCGGTACACTGGGGGATAACGTGCGCCTCGAGTGTGTCATCTTCTCCGTGCCGCGACCTCAACGTGTCGTCTGGAGTCGCGCAGGAAGAGAGTTGCACTCAAGCAGTGAGTACTTTACCCTACTTTACTATAATTATATGCATATATACGTGTTGACCTTAGAATAACTTTTAAATCAAGAGTTATATGTACACTCGTCGCCTTGGAAAATTTCACACTTGCTGCCTTGTTAATCAACATGATCTGTGTTATTCTTACGGAACATGGTGATTAACAAGGCTACAAAGGGACATTTTCCGAGGCGGCGAGTGTACTGTACAATAATTGTTACAAATTTTAGTAATTTTGAATCATATATTATATAAAAATAAAACCTTTTTATTTAAATTTTTTTAATACTATATATATAATTTTTTTTAAAAGTCCCATTTCGTTTTAAAGAAGTTTTTTTTTTGTATTTAATTTTTTTACAACCACATTTATTTAAATTAAAAAAAAAAATGTTAACTTCATATTATGTACTTCAACACTGTATTATCCTAATACATTAGATGAAAATATAATTACAATCTTTTACACGGATCTTTTTAAGTTATATAATAAAGTTTTTTATGTATATTTTTTAACAGTCTATGTTCATTACAACTAAACTTTTTGTTCTGCTCTTTCTAAAGTAAATTTTGTTTTACATAATTCGCTACACCAGCTAGAGCACTGTCATGTTAATGCCAGCATTTTATTCAAAGAGAGAGTGGGAGTTTCATATTATATAAAATGAAGCGTACCACAATTTTGTGTGTGTGTAAATTGGTTTAAATTTCATTATCTACATGTCAGTTTTAATTAGTTTATGACTGTTACAACTTTTTAATGATGAACACAATTTTTTTAAAAAAATTTAAATAACCTTTTGTAGTATTATTGGTTTTTATAAATTTTTAAAACCTTTGTAATATTTTATTTTAGGTGATGGAGATTTTACGGTTTTGGAAGATCCTTTACCAGAAGGTGTCAAAAGTACTCTGATAATTCGAGACTCAAAGCCTCAACATTTTGGGTCATTTAACTGTACTGCCAGTAATCCTTTCGGCACGGATGTAGCTGAAATAAGCCTCAAGCAGCAAGGTAAGCTTTACAATAAAGAAATTATTAATTAGCCATAATACTGTATATTAATTGATGTGGCTTTTACAGTTGATATTTCTTCAGTACAAAACTTGACGTTAAATTTAATATGATATTTAATTTCATAAAGACTTGTGTGCAAATAAAATAAGTGGTGGGGGAAAGCCCATAAGATTAATTAAGGGTAAGGTAACACGGATCAGTTGACCCAATGCTAAAAAAAATCCGAAACAGGAAAATTATGAAAAAAAATTAAAATGTTCTCCTCTACATCCCCTATCAGTGGCTAAAATATCAGGTATACAAATTGAAGCTAGTTTTTGAGTTATGAATTTTTAAAGTTGACTAATTTAACATAGAAGTTTGAGTTTTTCATGTTAAAGTAGTCAACTTTAAAAATTCATAACTCAAAAACTAGCTCCAATTTTTACACCTGATATTTTAGCCACTGATAGGGGATGTAAAGGAGAACATTTTAAATTTTTTTCATAATTTTCATGTTTCGGATTTTGTTTAGCATTGGGTCAACTGATCCATGTTACCTTACCCTTAATAAGAAAAAGTGAAAATAAAATTGCAATGGGGGAATAGACAATTAAGGCATCAAAACATCAAAACTTTGAATTTTTGTGCTGAAGTAATGACTACCTAGGAGAGAAACATCAATTAATATTATAATTATAAGGAATAAATAATCTCCTATAATCTTGCACATTTATGTATTATGATTTTTTTTTTTTTTTTTACTTTTTTTTTCTTGCATTATTAAAATGTGCTATTTTTATGTTTGTTTCAGAGGGATTCAAAAATCTACAAATGATATTTTACAGTGTAATAGCATCCCTAATTGGAGTTATTTTAATTGGAATTTTGTGCTTTTGCAAATGTAAAAACAAGCCAAAACTACCAGAAGGTACTATATCAAATTTCCATCATATTTAATGTTCACCTCATTATCTAAAATAGTCGTGATATGTTCCACAGTTGAGACCGAGCCTGCAGAAAAGCAGTCTAAGCACTCCGATCGTTCGTCCAACGACTCTGACCTTAAGGTTGAAATTCGCACGGCAAGCTCGCTGAGCAACATGCATGAGCCTGGCGACTCGGAACCTGGTGGGTGGGAGGAGCGTAGCGATGCAGCAACGCCAAGACTCACAAACGGAGGGGACGGACTGTACCGATATTCCAACGACTACACAGAGCCAACATTTCCTCCCAAAAATGTAAGATACCCTCCAAAAAAACACAAAATTTCATTATACTAACATATGTTTTATGTTTTCAGGATGGCCAGAATAATAATGGATATGTTCCATTTGTGGATTACAATAGAGATTACAACCCTCCAATGGAATTAACAAGAAATTCAGTTTATGGTGCCCATATGATGCCTCCTCCAGTTACAAATACTACAATGCTTAACTCAAATATTGATCCTCGATATTCAGCAACTTATGGTAATCCTTATTTAAGAACATCTACTAATTCATTACCACATCCACATCCTTCAATGGGTACTTCTCCTGCTGGATCAAGTCCAGGTGCTACAGGGATGCTCAAAGCTCCTCAGAGTCTTCATACCCCACCACCTATGCAACCACCACCCCCTGCATACAGTGCTACCATGTCGAGAAATGGAGCAGTGCCGCAAGTTAGCAGGTTACCTAACTCTCCCACCTCGCAATTCATTGTGCCATCTTCACAGGCAGCAATCAAGAGAGGAACGTTAGCTACTCACGTATAATATAAACCAGGCAGTGCAACTATTTGCTGCCTGCCAGAACCAATTAAAACTACAGAAATGATATGACATTTTTATATTTTAATTTTGTTCTTTTGTTCCAAAATATAGAGTCAAGGAGTTACATTGGCTCACAGTGATTTGTGAAGTGATTGTGTGATGCAGACTGGAATATGAGAGTGAGGCTTTAAAATAAAAAATAAAAAAAGCTACAAGACACTCTACCAGATTAAGTTTTTAAGAAGTGCTCATTTACGTAGATAGGAAAAACAACATGAGGGTAAATGTTAATATCTATAAATTAATTTTTGATACAAGACGAGCAAGGAAGAGAATAATTACATATATTATGTATTTTTTTTTAGGAGGTGCTTAGCAAGTTAGCTTTGACCTTTGGCAATTTTGTTTGTTTTGTTTATTTTCCGATTATTTATTTCAAATTTAAATTATTAAAAAAAATATATAATGCCAAAATACCAGCTGGTTTCATACACTCGTCAGTGTAAAGTTATTTTTGATCAAATAGTTAATACTAGCATCATATTTTAGTTGTTACTTGCACAGTAAGAATCTTAACAGAAAAATTTTGTTTATAAAAATAGGCAAACAAAAAATTTCACTATTTTCAGGCTCAAATTAAACCTTTTTTGTACTGTTAAAAGGTATTTTTCTGTAAAAAAAAAATAATAATTGAAAAATATATCATTGTATTTAACATAAAACAAATTACATATTATATGTAAAATATATATTAAATTGTTTAAAATGGAGTGTGCCGTTAAAATGACGTGTTTGCTGTGTCAACTAGGAAAAACTAGATTCAAAATTTAAAAATCTTTGATACATTTCATCAAGGTTCCTTTATACAGGTTAAGACACGCACGCATTTCGTGCGTCAATTTCGTTAAATTTTCAGGCCCCATTGTACCGCGAAATTTCAAAAATAGCATTGCATGATGGGCGCATTCAAAGTTTCGCGGCACGATGTGGCCAAAATTACTTGAATGTGATTGGCTAAACCCTTTAACATTGGTCCAATCGGTGGCTTAACCTGTATAAAGGAACGTTGCATTTCATTTAACCGTTTTTTTTTTTTTTTTTTTTTAAACATCTGTTTGGTTTGAATCACTTAATCATAAAAGCATATCAACGATATCAATTTCAAATTAGTTTGGCATCATTCATTCATAAAAAGAAAAAAGAAAAAAAAATTGTACTTGGTAACTTCAAACTAAATATATTGTTGTTGAAAAATGGCTAAAATACTCAAATATTGTTTACTGTTTTTGTGGTTTAAAAAGTAAAGAAAATCTACAGCAGTGTATAAAATTAATTGTAAATTAAATATGTAAAAAATATAATATAAAATTTAAGAATTCATGGAATAATTTTTAAAAATTACCAAAGATTTGTAATAATATTTATTATTTAGTGCAATACTTTTAATCCAAAGAATTTTGGAATTTTAGTAGTAAAAATATATATTTTTATTTATATTTCATGAATTTTTAAATTTAAATATTATTATTATTATTTTTTTTTAAATGAAAAGTTATTGTACTTATATTGTTGCTGCTAAAAAGAAAAAAAATCTTTCTAATTGTTGTTACTGCACTCTCCGACTGCTCTGTCGTCAAAGCGCCAACCGTCCATTACGTCCAACGCGTGTGAGAGTCTGCGGTTGACTGATGCCCAATCACGTTTGGCACCCCACGCGTCTCTCGTTGGCCTGTGTATGCATGTGTATGTGTGTGACCATTGCTCTCTGTGTGGATGTACATTAATATTTTGCTCTTGCAGAAAAGTTATAACGAATATCAGCAAGTTTGCAAAATATTTAGACTGCCATGATGGTTCTTTTGGCCTGTTGAAATTGTAAAAAGAAAAAAATTAATAAAAAGCCCAAAGAACTGTTACTTTTAAGATTATATGACATGAATATTGAAGAAGAAAATAATAAAAATAAATAATTGGGCAGTACTGCTAAGATATTTTTATGCATAAACATTCCTTAAATACAAATGGATATTTCTTTCAATTTATTAAACCTTAAAAAAAAAAAAAATAAAAATAGTGTGAACAAATAATATATAGGCCTATAGAACTGTATATTAATGTATCTGTTTTACTATGAAAGTTGGCCTAATGTACTTGGCCCGTGCAGGTAATTACAACTTATGATCCTATTTTCCTACTACCTCTATATCCCTGAGGAATGTGGGTGCATATAATATCCGTTGAGGTGCGTGTTTCATTTTTGTAAATAAGACTTTTATATGTGAATAAAACAAAAAATCATTACAAGTTATACACTTCTTCTCTTCATTTATTTTTAAGTACAACATTGTTTTGTTTTTAGTTTTTGAAAGGCATACAGTAGTAGAAAAAATATAGGTATAATTAATACATAAATTATTATATTTTACCATAGGACAAGTTTTAGTAAAATTAATTTGACACAATCTTTGTGGAAATGTTGAAGTGACAAAATTGTAATCCATGAACAACCTGCACACCAAAATTTCCATAAGAGGACTTTGAATTATGTATGTTATTACAATTTTTTTTGAACCCTCCGACATCTTTAAAATTGGGCTCCAAAACACTGGTCATAGGCATGTAATATTTGGGGAAAAGCTTTACAGGACTATGACGTCACAGTGTTGTAGTTTACTTTTTTTAAGGGTGTAAGAGAGTTAAAAAAAATCTAGAACAATTTTTTTTTTAATGATGTCACATATTATACGAGACTGCCACAACGCAAGCTGATTAACGTTCTGGCTGTGTTAAAGCATACCGTAACATATCTGAGGCTCTCAAGGATTTTCAGACCAGTTCACTGACTAGCTCTGCACAGCTCCTCGTAGACAGGAATGTCCAACCTGGCTCTCTTGCTCTGAGGAGATGGTTCTGTCTGGTCTGCTATGCTGGCAGGAGGAGGGCGAGAATCATCTTCACGCTCCCTGGCCTGGTGCTCAGCCTTCTCCTCCTCTAGAAAGCAAGCAAGAAGAGTTATGGGAAGATTGAGAAGACGGAGATTAGTTACAGATGATCTGAAAAAATTACGAGAGTGTATCGGGAATGATTGAGAGTTTGGAATGGGAGTCGCTTGAGAAAAGAAAGAGAACATATAATTTAGGGAATTTATTCAAAGTTACTAGGATGTGGAAGGCTGGGGTGGGTTTGGTGACAGAGTTCAAAGAGGTAGATATATTGGGAGAAGGGATCATGATTGGAATTGGAGTTCAGGGGTAGTGGGAGTGATATGGAGAAGTATTCTTTCCTAAACCGAACGGTGAGGGAGTGGAACTTGTTGCCAGCCGAGATAGTGGGGGCTGCGAGTTATTAGAAGTTAAAAAATATTTTGAGTGCATTGCGTGCTGCCGTGGTACATTTGCCGCAGAATGTTATAATCTAAGCAAGGTGGTCAGAACCTGTTGGTATATAGCCAGGTGATATGACTTACCTGATGTGATGACTGTATAGTCGGCAGAGCGCTCCTTCAGCACCACCATAAACACAGGAAATTCAACCAGAGTGTGCCCCTCGAGATTCTCCTTGATTGTTAGCTTAGGATCCATGATGAAGTACCTGTAAAATAAATTACATTCATCAAGAATTGTACACAATTATGTAAATAGGAGAAAAAGAAACAGGATGTTATGTGGTTTATTGTATCCATTAAGGTGCATGCTTCTATAATGATCCGACACATCACAAAGCAATTTTAATATGGTTTTTATTTTATGATTTAAAGTTCCATGACAGAAAAAAATTAACAAGCACAGAATAATAAACAGAACTACTATGTAGGAGTTGACAGGTAGGCAAATAATGAACTGTCTACATAGAATATAGGAACACATACAATAGAAAAAGATTTCAGTAAATAACTTTTTTCATGCAAAGGATGTTCATATTGAATTTTATTTCACTTTTCGGACTTTTACCTTTGCCGGTGTTCGATGTAATCCTTCTGTGTGTAGTATGTTGCGATGGTCACTTAGTGTTAGTGACGTGCACGAACACTAAGTGACCATCGCAACATACTACACACAGAAGGATTACATCGAACACCGGCAAAGGTAAATGTCCGAAAAGTGAAATAAAATTCAAGAAAAAGATTTGTTGGGAAGGGAGATACTGCAGTAGATACTTTAAGCCGTCATTAACGCAGCAAAAGAGAAACATTTAAAAACAATGCAAACAAAATAAAAATAATAGAGCAGTTTGATTTTTTTTCACAAATTAATTATTAGTACCAGAACATGAATATTTCTACGGAGTTGAAATTTTAATGCTGATTGGCAGTCGAAATTGGAAATAAAATATTTCTAATAAGGGGAAGACAATCTTAATTTTAAATTGAATGCTAAATCTTAGCTGATTATAGGTCTGTTCGTAAATTTACGAAATCAGAAATACATAATCTATGATCCGTATGTTTCATGTACATCAATAATAATTTATAATTTCTGATTCAGTATTTACAAACAGACCTAATATAATAATAATGGGGAATTCTCCTACATTTATTATTATTTTTTTTTTCAGATGCTCTATGCCTTGAAATTAAATGTCCCAAAACAAAAAAGTTTCAATCTTCAAAATTGGAGACAAGGGAATTTTTTAAAAATCTTCCTTCTTTTGAATTTAGCGCCAAAACGTGATGTAGAAACTGCCTAGCAGGCGAAATTTTCCTGCAATAAATTTATATTTTCGATTATCACTCTTAAAATAAACTGATATTGGAGACAAAACTAATGACACTAGGGTAGAAAAGCCCGCTGATTTCGATCATGTTACTAAAATTTATATCCAATCACTCCTTGACACTCAAATTATGATATCAGGCAGTTGTTGTGTGTTAACTAGGGAGTTTCTACGTCACAATTTTCAGGTTTGCGCGCGGGTTGCATACTTTGCCCCTATTCTAATAATCCCTTCAGAGTCCCCAAATTTGAGTTTAAAAAGTTGAAACTTGAGTCAAACTTATTGTTAATATGTACCCTATCATAATATTGTTGTTAAATTAAAATTTGAGTTGTAAGAGAATTCCCCATTGTTTATTGGGTTAAAAATTAGATATTTGGGAGGGAACAAAATAACCCAATTGGTGGCTGAAAAAGGCAAATGCCCATACACAAAGTGAACAACCACCAATAATATTTCCAACAACAAAAATCACAACTATCAAGGCAGCATGTGGAAATAATTGGAGCTTTGTCAGAGCACTTGCCTGTCATTTGCCTTCTTGACATTCTCAGCTCGCAGCAGGATGGTGATTCCGTCAGCACCAGCCGCCTTGTAGACACCGAGGTCTTGCATGCCCACCAGAAGCTTGTCCAGACACTCTGCCAGAACAAGGACCTCCTGCACCCGCTCCTCCACAACCTGCAAGAAGGACAGCATTTAGTCAATTGCCTCCAGACCGCACGCCAAGCTTTATTTATTTATTTATTTATTTCATGCTTGCATGGACAGTTAAATAAGATCGGTAATGATGGAGTATCAACCTCAACAATTTTTATTGCCGAAATGGATAGTGAATGTAAAGTTATGCTACTCTGATTTTCTTTCAGAATTTTTTGAATTCTGGAACTATTTTTAAAAAAAATATTTAAAGTACAGAGAAAGTGAGTCTCTCTTAATAAAAGGATAGAACCTAAAAGGGGCGTGGGTTCAAATTCAACCTCAGTAAAACTTACTGGCAATACTTTCCAGACTCCAAAAAATCTGAAAAAAATCAGAGTTGCATTACTCTGCCACCTCTATCCATTTTTGCAATAAAAAATTTTGAGGTCAATTCTCTATTGGATAAGTACACAGGAGGCCAAGCTAAAGGGGACATCTTAGGAATGACACAAGCAAATGAAATACCACAAAATCAAGTCACGACGTTGCCAAATACTGCAGCTACTCCTGTGCCAACATAAGCTTAAAAAACTTAAAAAAAAAAATAATAAATAAAAATGAGGAGCGCCTAGCTGTTCCACATTCATAAGCTGACTCATAATTTTTAGAAATAATTAAGATAAAGATTATTTTTTTTTCTCTAATTTTAATGCAGAATAATTTTGGCTTCTGTAGGGTATTGTGTGCATGGACAAACTTTTTTCGACTACAGTAAAATGTTTTCACTAAGGTGCCTAGCTCAGATAAAAAATGTAAATATTTGTGAGATTCATGTTATATTAAAATAACTTGGTTTTCCTCTTTATTTTTCCTACATCCAAACAAGTAAACTTACTGATTTCTGGCCACCCTCATTGTGAGGGAAGAGCCATTGTATCCTCCATTGGATAATTTGTGATTTCCAGTCGAGGTAAGTTGTGTTCTCAGAATGCCGCGAGAAGTTTTTAGGCAGGAACCAAAGACGCATGTGACGTCGATGAGCAGCTTCACGTAGCTTGAACAGGTGCTGCAAAAAACACATAAGTCAGTCTCTATATAACAATCTAACCAAGCAGCAAATACATACCTTAGGCAAATCTCCCCTGCTTCTGGAATAGTGTTTCATTGGGTCTCTGGCATATGTGTCCACAGAGTGAGAAATGTCCTCCAACAGTCTGTAATCTAAAGAAGAACATTGTGGTTAGCCATTTTGTTATCCACAATGTCTCAGTAAAGAGGCCTGTTTGTAAACCTTGCTCCGAGTACTCTTTAGTACCCTGATAGTATGATACTGTGTGCATCTACTGTACAAGTCATACATTGGTACTGTATATATAATACATATATATATAAACTGCAGTGTGATATTCATTGCGTATGTACCGGTGGAAGACTTAATACTGTAGTGTCTGTACAAAGCCCTTTAGGGTGACGAATAAAAGACTTTTGGTTACAAAAACACATTCAGTGGCGTGCGGTGGTTTTAGCAGGCAGTAATGCGGGGGCAAAATTATGGGACTGGACACAGCAAAAGGGGGGTCCGGGGGGCGGAGCCCCCCGGATAGCCCGCCGCAGGTGAAAAATTTTTTAAAAAGGGGGCGTGGCAGGCGACTTTTTAAGCATAAAAATAACACAAAAATATATTATATTTCGACGTTTTATACAATTCTAAAATCAATCACAAATAATTTTTTAAATCAATTTGTAAGACGAGTTAAATTTTTTGTCGGTAATGTCTTTTTTTTATATCGATCGTATGACAGTTATATTCATGATCGATCAGCACATAATTAATATATAATATAATTATTTTCACTAAAAACAATACGTATAATTTTTGTATTGTGATTCCGACTAAGTACAGCTGCAATACGTGAAAAAAAAATACGCATTTTATTCTCTGCAGTCAATTAAATTCTAATTGTGATATTGTGATCCGCGACGCGGATTGATCAGGATAGCAGTCGATAAATCAATATTTTATTTTCTAAGATACGTAATTTCTTTCAAATAATTTGTTGTTTTGAAAGGTTATAAAGTCAATTTAAGAACATGAGTTTAATCGTTTAAAATAATTATAGTGTGGATTTCATAATTGTGAAACTATATATTTGTTTTGCTTTAAGGGTAAGGTAACGCCACCAATGTTAAAAAAAATCCCTCTCACAAAAATTCTTAAAAAAAATTAAAATGTTCTCCTCTACACCCCCTATCAGTAGCTAAAATATCAGGTATACAAATACGATCTAGTTTTTGAGTTATGAATTTTTAAAGTTGACCAATTTAACATGGGAGTTTCATTTCTCCATGTTAAAGTAGTCAACTTTAAAAATTTATAACTCAAAAACTAGATCGTATTTGTATACCTGATATTTTAGGTACTGATAGGGGGTATAGAGGAGAACATTTTAAATTTTTTTCAGAATTTTTGTGAGAGGGATTTTTTTTAACATTGGTGGCGTTACCTTACCCTTAAAAATAAGAGATAAAGTTTTCGAATCTTATATTTTTTTCCCCGGCAGCATATAATTTACGATAATCCACGAGGCAAAAACATCGGCTCCTCGATCGTCGTCGCTCCCCTCCCTCAACTCCCTCCCAGGACTAAAGCTCGCCCCCACCTCCTAAATCGGTAGAAAGCTCAGCTTTTTCTTTGATGATAAAACTATACGAAAAAACGGGCGTGGGAGGGGAAATGTAGATTCATGCATGGGGAAAACAAAGCTGAGTGAGTCCACCGCTTTCATGCAAGAGGGCGTCTTTGCATTGCACCGCGAATTCATTTACGTTTTTGCGGTAAACGCTTCAATAAATTCAAACGAAGATTTTCACATAGACAAAGATAAATTATTTTTTTTTATTGAAATTTGACGTGATGAAATTGAAAAAGAAAATATTTATATTCTTTAAAGGAAGCTCAAATTTTCCCTAGATGCGCCGCATCCAACGCATTAATGGACCGCACGCCACTGAACACATTTTTACATATTCCTGGTTTATGTTATTTTTAGGGTATTATTATGTATGCATAATATTTTATAATCTATTCTGTACACTGTCTTTGTGTTCAATAAATATATATACTGTACATATATATTTATGTATATAATTTATTATTATTAGAAAGCTAGATCAACATTGTAAGAAAAACATGTACCAGCAAAATCAATTAATGTGAATAGTGACCCACCGTATTTCAATAAAGAGGTTAGAAGATTAAAGAGGAAGTTGAGAAGAGACTATATTAAATATCAGAAAGGACTAGTTAGGAAAGGCAGACTGAAAGAGACGGAGATGGAGCTCAATAATGCAAAGGATAGGGCGAGAAAAATTTTTATGATCAAGATCTTTGATGAGAAAGATGTAGGTAGCAGCTGGGGAAGAATGTATAAACATATTAAAACCCTAAGAAAGGCAGGAAATGATATGCCAGTGCTGAAAGATGCATTGGGAACATATGTTACGGAGTCGGAGAAAGCAAATGCGTGTTCAAAACAATATGAGGCAGTGTTCCAAGCCAAAGTATTAGATACACACAAGGAGAATGAGCAAAATAACGAGCAGGAGGAAGGTACAGCAAATAGTAGACATATAAGATATTCAGGGTCAGATATAAAGATGTTAGAAGAGCAATAGTGTCCCTGAAAAAAGGGAAGTCCCCGGGACCGGACGGAATTACAGCATCGTTCCTAAAATTGTGTATTGTCAAGCATTGTAAGTACCAAATGCTCAATTTTGAGACAGTGATGAAACAAGGTAAAATGCCAGATGGGTGGAGAGAGGCGTGGGTTATTCCAATTTATAAGGTCGAGGAGCAAAAAGTGAAGTTAAAAATTACAGACCAGTAAGCCTTACATCAGTAGTTTTAAAAGTAATGGAGAAGATAGTAGTTAAGTACATGAGACTTAAGCTAGAAAGGAAGGGACATTTTTGCAAACAACAGCACGGATTTAGGGGGAATTATTCATGTGATACTCAGCTTCTGGGGCTAGTGCAGGACCTCGAGGAAGGCATTGATAAAGGAGAGGAAATACACGCAATATTTTTGGATTTCGAGAAAGCATTTGATAAGGTGCCACACAGCATACTAGTGAATAAAGTAAGAGAAGCGGTAGGTGAAGAAGGCTTGCTAAATTTTATAGAGGATTTTCTAACTGACAGGGTACAGAGAGTCAAGCTAGGGCAAACGTTGTCTGAGGTGTAGTGAAGGTTACTTCCAGAAGTCCCTCAGGGTAGTGTGCTAGGGCCGCTACTTTTTATTATTTTTATTAATGATATTGTACAGAATTTGGAGTCGGAGATGAGGCTTTTTGCTGACGACAGCGTAATCTATATGACAATAAGTAATAAGCAGGATGAGCAAATTTTACAAAAGGATCTGGAGACAGTGGGTATATGGATAGGAGCTAATAAAATGAAGCTTAATGTTGGGAAATGTAGCGTGGTTAAATTCAACAGAAGAAGGGAGCAAAGTCAGGTTAAATATTTTATAGAGGGGGAAGAAATCAAATTAGAGGACAAATACAAATATCTGGGAGTAATGCTTCAGTGCAAACTTAACTGGGATGAACATATCAGGTATGTAACGGCAAAGAGCAGAAGGAATCTTGAGTTTGTAATGAGGAACCTTAAGGGGGCAGGCAGGACAGTAAGAGAAAAAGCATACAAGTCTCTGATTAGACCAATAATGGAATATGGATGTAATGCGTGGGACCCGTATAGAGCAAAAGGAAAGAAAGAGATGGAAAAGATACAAAGACGAGCAGCAAGAAGGGTTCTAGAAAAGGGGAACTGGAGCTTTACCTGTGATAAAAGCAAAATTTATAAGGGAAGAGAGAGTGTGATCAAAATGATAGAGCAACTGGGATGGGAGGATTTAGAGGAAAGGAGGAAGCAAAGTAGACTGATAACAATGTATAAAATAACTAGGAACCAAAAGGGCTGGGAGCTAGGAGCTTAGCGATCATACTGAGAAAGGGCGTTATAAGGGTAAGAGGGACCATGATTGGAAGTTGGAGTATAGGAGAAGCAAAAATGATGTGGGCAAGTATTCTTTTTTAAGAAGAACGGTGAGGGAGTGGAATTTGTTGGACTCTGGGCTTGTGGATGCTCGGAGTGTTGGTGAGTTCAGGGAGGGGCTGAGAGAGTCAGCCGCAAGCAAGCGAGCCACCGTGGTGGAATACCCACAATAGCCGCAAGCAGGGGTGTATGCATGTAATGTGTGTTCACACTGCTATTTATCTTTATCTTTGTATTTTGCTTACCACTAAGCAGATCCAAATTAGAAAATTTTGATAATGGCTTGTAAGCTGTTTTATTTCTCATCCCATGACATTCTAAGTCTTCCTTGTGGGCTTTCACACAGAGCAAGGAGCAAGTTCGAACCTCACAGCCTGGGCAGGTGTATTTTGCTGGCTGCTCATCGCAAACTTGGCAATCCCCTAATCTATAAGAGAAAAATAGTGTATTTTAGTATCACTTTTTACAGTTTTTAGTCGGTCTCAAAGGTATGCATATATTTGTTCTATATTTACCTGTTAGAAGACATTTTCAATGAAAACAATACTTCCACACGTGCTGATGATTGATTGATGTTGAGTTAGTTACAGGTGTGTCTCGGATCTCGGACACGAGTTAACAATAAAACTATCCTGGGCCTGCCGAGACGCCTTCTCGGGATGTAAGGTGAAGGTAATGGGATAAAGTCTTCCTTGCGGAAGGACGATTGTGAAGGTGACAAACGGCTTTCGCCGTAATGGCTACTCTCCAGTCCGTCACCGAGAGGGCGAGTGAAAATGAGAGGATTATGGGATTGTACCACTGCCTGGAGAGATGGTTTTTAGATGGAAATAAAGGAAATGATAGATTTAAAAGGTAGGTATTAATTTGAAGAATGAAATGTAAGGATTAAAGGAAGACAGGAAAGATTTCAGGAGCGGCACAGAAAAAATGATGTAACAGGTTCCAGCACGCCTTGAGGAATCTTTCTCCACAAATCTCCACCAAGGATCTTGTATGTATGATCTCCACCAAGGATCATGTATAAAATCCTTGATCTCCACACGTGTTGTGAGCTTTACAACTTACAACAGCTGATAACTGAATGTTTTGTTCACATGATTGCATGACGTAGAAAGTCAAAAACATAAGTCAAACACAGAACTTTATAGAATTAAAAAACAGGAAAGCTTGAAAATTAAATTCTTAATTAAAGAAATTAAGAAATCATAAAAAATCATTATTATGGTCTGATGCAATTTTTTTGTAGGAAAAAGGAGGAAAACTGCAAAATCCATTGCAGATAATTTTAGCGGGAGATATGATAAATTTTGAAAAGCAAAAAGCATGTTGTAGCATATTATATATGAATTTGTGTTGTGTGTATAATATAAGATTTTTTTTTTATGTTTATGTAATATATAATATTATGTACACTGTAAGAGTGTTCAATAAAAATTTTAATTAATATTTAATAATGAACGTGTCAATTCTTATTTCTGATAATCTTTGTTTTATATATATTGGAATTATTTGTATATTATAAATTGTATGTATGTATTGTTTTACTAATTTCTTTTTGTGTTTTCAGATATTAAATAACTGTATAATGTAGTCACAATGTACCAACTGGTATTTAATGTGAATAAATAAATAAATAAAAATAAAATAAATATATATGCATAAAAATTCGAGAGACGAGCTACAAGTTTGTTTTTTAGTTATTAATTTTTAAAGTAATACAACCATATATATTTTATCAGGGATCGGATGCGGATGCAGATGCAAGATGCACACGGATGCGCAAAAATGGGCTTGCATCCGCATCCGTGCATCCCAGATGCACAGGAAAAAATGAATGCATCCGGATGCGCATCCCAGATGCACGGGGAAAAATGAATGCATCCGGATGCGCATCCCAGATGCATGAAAAATAAATTTGCATCCGGATGCGCATCCACGGATGCACGAAAAACAAATTTGCATCCATTTAACACTTTTTTTCTCTTTTTTATCAGGTTTTTTGCTAATTGCCTCTAAATAAATCTTTAACACGAGGCATTTTTTTAACTTTATTTGCCACTTGTCGTTTAAAAATTACAAGAAACAAAGTGTATTATAAAAACCAAAGATCGGATGCAGATGCAAGATGCACACGGATGCGCAAAAATGGGCTTGCATCCGCATCCGTGCATCCCAGATGCACGGGAAAAAATTAATGCATCCGGATGCGCATCTCAGATGCATGGAAAATAAATTTGCATCCGGATGCGCATCTCGGATGCAAGAAAAAAACGCGTGCATCCGGTCCCTGTATTTTATATATATAATATATATAGCATAAAATATATATAATACATAATTTAAAAATTATTAACTCGAAATTTAACCATCAGATCAAATTTGTATACCTGATATTTTAGCTACTTATAGGGGATGTATGTAGAAAAGAACATTATAAGAAAAGTTTCATTACTTTCATGGGTGGGATTAGTTTTTTTTAACATTAATTGCAATGGGGTCATTAATTTTTTTTTTTTTTTTTTTTTACAAGATACACCCCTAAGAGCTTACAGCTCGCGGCGGGGTACTGGGTAGGGATAACGTAGGGAACGGATAGTGGCCACGCGGCGGCCTGCATGCTTACGCATCCCAGCATTCGCTGAGGTGAGACTGAGGGAACCGTGGAAAACCTCAGTCAGGACGGACACCTCTACTTTTTCTCAATGGATCAAAGCAATGTCCAAAGCCTGGGGAACCACACACAAGTGCATCACGTACTGCACTGGGTGGAAAGCGAGATGAATTTACCCCAGGGAGGGAGCAGCGTATTTTTTACTTAAAACGGTCACCCATCCAAGTACTAACCACGCTCGACGTAGCCTGACTTCGGTGATCTAACGAGAACCGGTCAATGCATTACCTTACCATTAAACCTTTAAAACTTTGATTTGAAAACAATTGAAAATCACTGCCGAGACTAAAAAAAATATTGCTATTAGTCCCTCGCTAAACGAAGATTCAATTTTTAACCTGCATATTTAATATATTAATTATATAATATATTTCATCAACTATTTATATTAATATAGCAAAAATTCCTCTATATTTAAATTTAATTTTCTTTTCTTTTATGATAGTCTCAATCCCAAAATTAATTAATTAAAATAAAATATATATATTTTAAAACCATGCAGCATAATATATTATATATATGCCCATGTTAAATTAATGAAATTATAACCAGTGAAACATATTGCTGCTATATATTATGACAATAATAAATAATAATTTATATGAATATATTAATTACTTTTAAATATATAAACTTTCATCAATTAAGGATAGGTATATAATTATAAATGTAATAATAATAAGGTAGGTAAAAAAAAAGAAAAAACATGACGGCAACTTTATCACATGCAGCTAGTTACTGCGATATAAATGACCTGATCGAGTGCCAAGGATGACACATTTTTTCTCTTTTTTTTCTGTCTCTTTATATTTATATATTTTATATACATATATAATACATATTTTTTTTTTTTACAAAATGTGCAGTACAAAAATTAATATTAAAGAAATCTTGAATTGTGTTCCTCTTCGATCATATATATCTCGCGGCTGCCGTCGGTGCATATGGTCTCTGATGCAAACTCTTGCAGGGTAAAAAGATATCAATATAATGGTTATTATTAAAATACATAGAAAACAGTCGTATACTATATATTGTAACGTGGACATAGGAGTGTGTAAAGGGGAGGGGGACACATTCAAGCTGATTTCATACATCCATGGCCTATATAAAGTATTAAATTCTCAGTTTTTGAGTTTTGAATGTTTTCATCATTCTTTATGTACCAACCCAGTTTTTCATGTCAGTGATGAAAACTGTAAATTAATGTAACTCTGCGGACAGTTGTGTGAAACGTATTATATATTCCTAAATTGTTCACGCCGTAAACTTCCCCTCTGTTACACTACGCCTGTCAGACTACCTGAAAAATATTTGTTATACTATTTGATAGTTCCTCATATATATATATATATATATATATATATATATATATATATATATATATATATATATATATATATATATATATATATATATATATGGGACAATAATTAATAACAAGTTTTTACATCGTCGATATTGCGTTTAATACTTTGATAATTTTTTGATAATACATAAGCATGCATATGTTATCACAAAATATATATTTGATATATTTTTAAAAAAACTTAATAGAATTTGTATATTAATATTACTATATTTGTATAAATATTTCATGTATTATTTTCAGATCTATATATATATATATATATATATATATATATATATATATAAAATAACATAACATATAACATAACATAATATAATATAATATTATGCACATGAAATTAAGTTTTCATTATAATTGAAGCATTTTATTATAATATTAAAATAATATATAATCTAGCTTATAGTCTACATGATATAAAAATATAAAGCAAAGTGTAAAAATATAAAAACTTATATATTAAATTTAATGTAGGAATTTTTAATTAAAAGTTTTAATTAATCTTTATTTTACTTTTAGTTCATTTGTTATAGCTTATAGCTAAGCTAGGTGATTAAATTTGGATATTACCTCGATCGTTAATATAATTATATGCATATATATAATGTATATTATATTTATAATATAAGAAATGTAATTAAACTGTAAACTGTAAGTAAATTTATAATTATATATTATTGTATATAATTATATTATTGTTTAAACGAAATTCTATATTTTACATAGAAAATTATTTTCATATTTGATTTTACTTCTTCATTTTATGTGTAAGAGCAGCAAAAAAAAAAAAAAAATCAACAATATGTTTACAATTTATCGTGCAGTACAAAAATTATTATAATTATGCATCATCTATGATGTCATATATATATATATATATATATATAGCATAAAGATCTTCATTTTACATCACAAATGAATTATTATACGACATGCAGTATTATATATTTTCCTAAAATCACAATTATTCACAAAATATAACTTACATTCAATGCCAACATTCTAGCTGTTGCACCACGGCACCGTACGTGTATGTCGCACAAGTATTCTGAACCACGCACTGACCATTTCTGACCAAGTCGCGTGACCTTTGCACCTGTTCCTTCCTCCCACCCGCCCCTCCTTCATCCTCTCTTGCTCTTTCCACTTGCTTGCGGTGCACGCTTTTTACCTGCCTGCTCGCAGCGCTCTAACTTGCTTGCGATAAGATGATGTGACTATAACAATTAAGAGAGATGTAATATAATATATTATCAAAACATTTATTTTATTTTTATTAAGTTCTGTAACATAAATATACAAGTAAGTATGTTTAGAACTATATAGTCAATTAATATGCACATTACACAATCCCGCAATTCTATAACTTAATAAATTAAAGACAAGGAAACAAAACATCAATTATAAATACTTGTATATAATAATAATATATAATATAATGTTAAAATCAAAAGGTTGAGCGTGGCGTATAGTACGTGCATTATTTTGACCGGTTCCCGTTAAATCACCAAAGTCAAGCTACGTCGAGCATTGGTTATATATATATATAGTACTTGGATGGGTGCTGACCGTTTCAAGTAAAAATTACGTTGTTGCTCCTTAATCCCTCCGGGATAAATTCGTCTCATTTTCCACCCCTCATGCGCAGTGCAGTGATCGATGCACACTTAAGTTCTCCAGAGAGGCTTTTTGGACATCACTTTGGTATCCATTGACAAAAAGTTTATGTCCGTCCTAGCTGACTGAGATTTTCCACGGCTTGCTCATTGTCAGTCTCATGACCTAATATAAGCGAATGCTGGGACGCGTGTAACAGAGGCCTTGGCCATTATCCTTTCCCTAGCTATCTTATCCCTAAACCAACATTACCCGCCGCGAGCTCTGTATATAGCTCTTAGACTAGGAGTATCCTTGTAAAAAGAAAAAAAAAAAAGAAAATCCAGTTAAATTAATTCAGTAGAATCATGACGTTATAATTGTAATTGTCCGTAAGCAATAATTCTGAATTTATGTTCACAATTAAAAAAAAAAAAAAATGTTATTGACCACACATGCATGAATACCCTAGTCGAAAAATAAGAGTGCTAAGTGATAATTTGAGCAGTAGTCAAGTAGTTGACTATAATACTGCTCAAATTATCACTTAGCACTCTTATTTTTCGACTAGGGTATAATAATCGTAATTCCTGCAATATTTTTAAATTTTAAACTCCATGTGGGTGATGGATGAGTGGCGGTGCAGAGCGTACTTGATTAGGTACTTGATTGATTGATTACTAATCAAGTTAGTTATACGCTCTGGGCGGTGAGCCATGCACAGAGACGTACGTGCGACGGGCGACGGCTAATATCTATATAATAACAATGTTCGCATTTCTTATTGATGCCTGTGAATTAGGCAACATGTTGTACATTGCCGTTACAAAAATTGCATAATTTTCAGGCGTTTAAAACACGTTTATGCTATATATTATTCTGATTGCTGATAAATCATTATAATATATATATAAATATATTGCATCGACGTCATGGTCGTCATGGACGATTATATGATATAGGGAATTTAGAGAGTACCACATATTCATGCCACAAATTTATGTTTTTAAAAGTAAACAATAATTTTGCCGCCGAAACCTCCCCCTCCTCCCAAATTTAACTCTGTTTTGTTTAATGGCTGACCATCACATCAGCTGAAAGGCTGAAAGCTGGAACAATTTGTGAGTGTGAGATTCTCTCTGTGATTATCGCAAGAATTTACTATTCGACGTACTCGATTTACAAGCTAAGAAATGGCTCACTGGTTTCATCGAAATGTTTTAAAAGCTACTACTGTCGTTAATTTTGATGTTAAAATGGTAGCTCTCGATACCGAAGCTTTGAAAATATGCAGGTAAAAATCTCCAACAGCTGAATGACAACTCTTGCATCTTTCTCTATGTTTCTTTTATGAGTCATTATGTATTTTACTTTTTTACGATTATTATATAATGTACATATTCACGCTTTTAATTCTCTTATTATAAGCTAGGCTATTCAAAATGTATACATAATTATTCAGCTGAATCATCAGTTGATCAGTTCTGCATCTTGTAAATTTAGAGCCTTTAATTTAATGAAAGAGGGTGGGGCTGAGGGCTATATAAGGCAAAAACGTAACAAAAAACGTTGCGAAGATTGTTTCTTCTCTGTGAGGTTCCACACAGGGGTTCCGGCACTTTTAGACTCCAGCAGCTAAATTTCAAATGGTGGCGTCAATAATTTCACACTTGCACACTGTAAGAAAAGGTTAATAGCCCCACTCAGCATCTGGGTGATGATTTGTAAAGCTCTGTGACTTTGTATAACCCTTTATCTCAAGATCCTTTCACATAGTCCGATTTTGCTGTGGAGTCCTTAGAAATGCCACAAGCCTTTCACATATTCTAGATCGTCTCTGGCTGTTGCGACAGAAATTATGATACATACTGTAATTACAGCATGCCGTATGCATATATAGCAAAATCAAGATGAGTTTGATTTTTTTATGGAGTGCCACTGCATAAATTGATGTGCCAGAACTATGCTGAATGTGTATATTTATATTGCACAGTAGAATGACATTTTTTTTCTGTTTACATTTTAGCGACTTGAAGCAGTGTAGAAAGAGACTTCTAGAGATTTTGCCTGATGCAAACCACGCAAGCACGACCATGGAGACTGCATTTACGAGCTACTTGGCCCTAATACAAGGATTTTTAACTTCATTTGATGGAGATGGACGTGCCAGTAAGCTACGGCACAGCATCCCCTTCAAATGGACCCACACTCTGCAAGGAAATACCCCACAGTAAGTTTTGATTTATATTGATTGGTTTAATGTTATATCAAAAGCTTAATAAAAAAAAATCCATGTTTCTTTTGTCAACAGTGTAGAGCAAGATGCAATGTATGAGATTGCAAATATGACTATCAACGTTGGCATTTGGTACATGAAACATGCTTCTATGATTGCTGGTAAAGACGAGTAAGTATAAACCAAGTGTAACAAAGTTATTGTTGTGAAACATATTGCAGTAAAAACAAAATTGTAAATATAACATGAGTAAATAAATAATTAATATAACATTTTTACATAGTATAAAGTAAGCTATTACTGAGCCAATTAAATTAATAATATAAATGAGCCTTCAGCTTATCATAAAACAGGGCAGTCTCCTACAGGCCGTCTTACCCCCCACCACTCTTTTTATTAGTCGTCCAACTGAGCGGCCGGTTTACATGCATTCTTACGGCAGAGAGCACCCAGATTATGGCGATTTCACGGTGTCTAGAGATTTGAAATTAAAAGTAAGTTAATGCTCATATAGTCTTATTTTGCTCAACAATTTTTAGTCTCCCGCAAAACTATTATTAATATGTTTAAATATAACTTTTACAAACCGGACTACTAGTATGAAAACAGTCTAAGCCAGTTTTTAAAGCGATGACATAATCTAGACTTCACATATCTTTTGCAGGACTGCAAAATTGGACTGTACCTCATTGTAAATTTTATACATATAATTTTAACATAATATCAAGTTAATTCCTATTATATAACCAAAATATTTATGAAAGTTGATTTTCTGTTTATTTGTGCCATGGTGTTGATATTCTGTGATGTCATACTGCATTACCAGACTTATAAGATATAACTCAGTTCCCGCTTTCAGTTTTTCTCGAAAAGTATGACATTTATCAAATAAATCAAAATAACAGTGTGTAGAAAAAAATAATTCATGGACATCAGACTACAATTTACTTTCATTTTTCCACGTAAATATTTTAAAATAAATATTTTCTTATATGGAAGACCCATTTACTTTTAAAAATCCGGACGACTAATATCAGTGAGATAACAGTCGAAAATCCATGTGAGACGGCCTGTAGGAGACCGCTCTGCATAAAATAATGTACCACTTAATGACCACTTTTGAAATAGTTTTTAAATTTAGTGCCGATTGTTCCAAATTCAGAGTATTGAGAGTATAAAGATTAAAGATTAAATAGCAGTGTGTACACACATTACATGCATACACCACTGCTTGCGGCTATTGTGGGTATTCCACCACGGTGGCTCGCTTGCTTGCGGCTGACTCTCTCAGCCCCTCCCTGAACTCACCAACACTCCGAGCATCCACAAGCCCAGAGTCCAACAAATTCCACTCCCTCACCGTTCTTCTCAAAAAGGAATACTTGCCCACATCATTTTTGCTTCTCCTATACTCCAGCTTCCAATCATGGTCCCTCCTACCTTTATAACGCCCTTCCTCAGTACGATCGCTAAGCTCCTCCCATCCCTTTTGGTTCCTAGTTATTTTATACATTGTTATCAGTCTACTTTGCTTCCTCCTTTCCTCCAGATAAGGTTGCAAGATTAAAATATATTAAAACCTTCCAGGCTTCTCCTAAATCTAATATTTGGTAACATATAATTATAGTATCTGATACTTGCCAGGTATTAGCTCCCATTTATTTCACCCACACAAAAAAAGTAACTCGCACTTATTTTAAAACTTATGTTAGTCCTTAATAGTTCACTAGCCTGGCATCAAGTTTCATATTGGTAATATTGGTACTTTTCACACAAAAAAATTTAAAATATTTAAATGAAAACCAGAACGAATTAAAGAGTCCTGCAATGGAGTATTGACCTCAATTTTTTTAGTTGCAAAAATGGATAGAGGATGTAAAGTTATGCTACCCTGATTTTTTTTTTCAGATTTTTTAGAGATTGGGAAGTACAGTATTTTAAAAAAAATTATTGAAACTCCTTTTTGTGATGTCACGAGGCGGCAAGTCCTATACTTTTCTTAAGGAGTGACACCTAATGACGTCACAAGACAACACTTAATATTTTTTTAAAAATAGTTCCCGGGCTGCAAAAAATCTGAAAAATAAAAATCAGGGTAGCATAACTTTGCACCCTCTGTCCATTTCTGCAATAAAAAAATTGAGGTCAATACTCCATTCAAATTAATTTATTTACATTGACTTCAGACAAATCATCCTGTAATTTTCCAATTTGTGAATAGAGTAATCATTATAATTTGTTGTTGCAGCATTTCTATGGACGAAGCAAAGGAAGTTCACTCGAGCCTGCGTCGAGCGGCCGGAGCGTTCCAGCTTGCCACCCAGAACTTCATCCCACAGCTGGTGGCACACCCTGAACCTGGCACAGACCTGGACCTGCACGTGGCGGGCGCCTACCTCGCTCAGTGCACCGCTGAGGCCCAGGAGGGTGAGTCACCTTGACACTGATAATGTTGCACTGAATTTGTTAAAGTCAAATTTTAAAGAGATTGTTCATTAAAAGCAGGTTCTTTTAATGTTATTTTTGTAAAATAGTACTACAAGCTGCTCTATGCACTATTTTATGTACTGTATAAGTATTTTATTACATACAAATAGTGTACAGTACATACATATAAAATTAGACATAGATATAGACTATTTTAATAGGTAAAAGTGAATATAATTTTACCCTGAGTAAGCTAAGTGTAATAAAATTTACCCATTGTTAAAAGCTAACATTACTTTTAAATATTTGTTGATTTAATACTATAAGTGTTAATGCAATAAATTTTATATTTTGTGATATTATTTGTGATTCATTGATAACTTTGTTTTTAATTCAAGAAGACCAATTCCACAGACTAAAGACTGTGTGCTGTTTCAGTGACTGTCGCTCGGGCTATAGAGTTGAAGCACAATGCTGCCCTTGTGTCCGCTCTTGCTCACGAGACGTCCAAGTTGTTCACCGAGGCTGCAGACCTGCTGGGACCCCTCAACGAAAAAGTTGCAGGACAGTGGAAGAAGTACCTACAGCTCAAGGCTGCATTCTACATGTCCTATGTGAGAAACAATATATGATTGTTATGTACCTTGGAAATACTTCGTGAGTTACACAATTTCTTCAACCCATTCTAAATCTTAGAAGTTTACTTTATGGTTTCCAAAAAATAAAAATGCTACGTGTATATTATGTTTCATATTAATTTAAACAATCCCAATTCCAAGTACATTGAAAATTTGTTATTATGTAAAGTCAAGGGACCCAGAAAATTACGTTTACCTTATATTGCATTTTTCCTATACCTATACCACATCATATTTTTAATGGGATCTCGATCTCCTTTACTCAAAATTGAGTTTTACCTAACAACAAGTTGCATAATAAAGAGTTTTTACTTTAATTTTATCTTGTTTCAAAAAAAGTTAAATTGTTCCTAACTTTCAATTTGTTACAGGCCTATAACTACTGTGGTGAGAATCAGCTGTCTCTGGACAAGTGTGGTGAGGGGATACGAGCCTTGCAGGAGAGCAAGAAGTGTAAGTTGCCAGCTGAGCTTCATGTGTGCTGGGGCTAACATTGTGCTTGTGCTGCAGATTACGAGAAGGCTGCGGTGCTGTGCAAGGAGTACGGCAAGGCCAAGGGGAGTGGGAAACTGGCTCGCCCTGAGTTGCACCTTTTCTTCAGGAAGCTTGAGCCTGTCGTTACACGGACCCTCGAGAAGTGTGAGCGTGAGAACGGATTTATGTAAGAAATTTTTCTTTTTTTAAATTTGAGAGCCTTGTTTTAATTAAAGGTAACAAGTCCAATGTTTAAAAAAAAAAAAAACCACACAGGAAAATTACCGGTATGAAAAAAATTTAAAATGTTCTCCTTTACATCCCCTATCAGTAGCTAAAATATCGGATTCACAAATTCGAGCTAGTTTTTGAGTTATGAATTTTTAAAGGTAACTACTTTAACATGGAGAAATGGAAACTTCCATGTTAAATTACGTAGTCAACTTTAAAAATTCAGAACTTAAAAACTAGCTCGAATTTGTATACCTGATATTTTAGCTACTGATATGGGATGTAAAGGAGAACATTTTAATTTTTTTCATAATTTTCATGCGTGGGATTTTTTTTAACATTGAGTATACCGTACCCTTAAATGTCCTTGAAAATCATGTAATGAAAACAGTATGTCTGTAAAACAATTACCTATCACAGTAAACCATTGAAAAGAGTTCTTAAAGTTCAATACATTAAACTACATTAGGACATTACAGTAGTTTGAAATTATCTGGTACTTCAGATGGCTCCAATTTTAGATAGTTTTTGTTGAGGACAACGCAAATAGAAATCTACGTACTGCAAATTGGCATTTTTGAGGAATTTTAAAATTTAGTTAAAAGTATAATATTATGAAATATTGATATTGTTACAATTGTTAAATACAGTAATAAATTAAAAAGGGCAAATAAATGTTACAAAAAAAGTCATATTTTTTCCTCCTGTGAAAATACAGAAATTAGCACAATGTTTCTGTTTCTTATTAATTATTACCTAATGGGGAATTATCTTACAACTCAAATTTTAATTTAACTACTATATTATGATAGGGTACATATTAACAATAAGTTTGACTTAAGTTTCAACTTTTTAAACTCAAATTTGGGGACACTGAAGGGATTAGAATAAGGGGCAAAGTATGACACCCGCGCGCAAACCTGAAAACTCTGACGTAGAAACTCCCTCGTTAACACACAACAACTGCCTGATATCATAGTTTGAGCGTCAAGGAGTGATTGGCTATAAATTTTAGTAACACGATCGAAATCAGCAGGTTTTTCCACCCTAGAATCATTAGTTTTGTCCCTAATATCAGTTTACTTTAAGAGTGATGTGATAATCGAAAATACAAATATATTGCAGGAAAAATTCGTCTGCTAGGCAGAGGCTAGGCAGTTTCTACGTCACGTTTTGGCGCTTAATTCAAAAGAAGGAAGATTTTTAAAAAATTCCCATGTCTCCAATTTTGAAAATTGAAACTTTTTTGTTTTGGGATATTTAGTTTCAAGGCATAGAGCATCTGAAAAAAAAAAAATATAAATAAATGTAGGAGAATTCCCCATTAGCTGAACTGCATCATTATTTCCCCTCTCATGCCGACTCTTATTGCAGCTACCACCAGAAAGTGCCGTACGACCCTCCTCAGCTGGAACTCAAGGCTACATACGGGTTAGTGAAGCCCGAGGCATGGACTCTGCCCCCGCCAAGCCCCCTGTGGAACCCAGCCTCGTATGCAGCCTTTGACACCTCAATGGCCAACGCCAGAGATCCTGCAAACTCGGTAAATCCATTCATTCATATCTCTGGTTACAAGTGGAAGAAAATTAATTTAGAAAATGGAACTACAGCCTAATTTCTGCAATGAGTAAAGGGGAAGAAAAATCATAGAAATAATGGATTCAGTATACAATAAAACCTTTATTTTATGAAGTTGAAGATATCAAAAAAATTAATCACTATGCAAATTTAAGCTTTGTAAAATCAAGGTCCTTGCAGAAAACATCCATTAAAACAAATTATTGTAATGAATCAACAATTTATTTTAATAAAAACTTATTAAGCATGAATCTCAGTTGATTGAGATCCTGGCCCCCTTGAATTCAATAAGGCCATAAATTTTTTACTTGGATCTGTTTTATCAGTTTGTGAAAATTGAGGTAGAAGTTTAACATGGATCTTTAATTATGGACACGGAAAACAGAAAAGGCGCAGTTATGGGAAAAACACCATCTTGAATTTGCTCAAACCATAATAAGCAATTAAGTTCTAGAACATTTTCAAATTTATTTCATTTGATTCCTTCTTACAAAAATATTCTACAGTACCGGTACATATTACTCCAAAGTATAGTTACCGAGAAGCTTCAACATTGACGACACAATTCTCTCAGCCAATGAAAATCTAGCGCGCGAACTGCGCGCAACAACATGTTTTATCAAGCTTCCTATCCTTTAACCCAGCGGTACCTGTTTTTTAACTTTTTCCGACGGTTCTTATGAAGGGCAAGATTAATAATTCATATGAGCCACGAGAAAGATCACTTTACACGACATAAAAAATATTCAAGATTTTGTGTAGCATAGAATTTGAACGAAAAAATAAATAATATTCTTCTCCTAACAAACCTTATGGAGCGATGTCAGAATGCGGCGCTGTAGCATTTTTACGTTGAAGCTTGTCATTGTTAATCATTAATTTTATTTATTCAAATGATAGAAATGAAGGGAGAGACGTAAAAGTTTGTGATTTACCCGATCAAATAGCCAATTGCGCAGTGATGTGAAATTCGCGCGAAGATTGGTTCGCGAATATGCGCATGCGAATATGCACGCAAATGCGTGCAAATGCGCGAAAGATACTTTCAAGATGGCGGCCGTGCGCAATTAAAATCACGTGAGCACCGGCCTCGGCAGCCTGAAAGGCCGATTGCTTTAATTTCATAATTAATTAACTCTAATTTAATCCAAACACTAATTAAGCAAGGGATTATACCAAGAAAAATAAGAAAAGACTCTCTGTAGCATTTACTGTAGCTTTAACCAGTCTAAAATTGCTATTTTTGTGGCGGGAAAGTCAAATTTCAATATTCGCGAATATGCGCGCATATGCGGCCGCAGATTGCCCGCGAATATGCGAGGACTAACATCACTGCAATTGTGTATTATAATGATCCACAAATAACTTGAGACGACTTGAAAATATAAATTTGCTAAAATCGTGAATTTCGTAAAATTGAGGTTTTACTGAATATATAGAATTTCCAAACGGATAACATACGTGTTTGTCTAAAAAAAAAAAAAAAAATACATTTTAGGTTCAAAGAAAAGATGTTTCAAATATATAATATGGAAACACAGTTTTTAAAAGGAAAGATGCTTTATCTTCCGTAGTATCACACTGATTTCCTTTTTATAATATAAATGTGTTGTGATGTAGAAAGCTGCGGTGAAAGCTGAAGGTGACCTTCCCGCAGTTAAGGAAGTCAATGTGCACCAGTCGGGAACGGACCCAAAGAACTCCAGCGGCTGCTCCATCCAGTAACTACCAGAGGAACAAAATGACAATGGTTCAAGAAAGTTATTTCTGTAAGGCATTACAAACAAAGTTTTATGTATTATAATTGCTATTCACTATGGTCTTTTCATGTTGTGTATGTAAAGTACGTTCTTCACAATGATAAGAGATGTTTCCATCTGCCAAAATAGCTTGCAGCCTTTGTTGCGAAATGACCCTTGCGTCAAAATATTTTAAGCTTTTACTTTTCTCAATATTTCCATCACGTTTTGTTTTTGTTGATTGCAATATTTACTTATTATGTATTCAATTTTATTGATTTGTTGCACTTTCTTTTTTTAATTTGAAAATTTATTTATTTGTAAATACCTAAGTTGTTATAATAACTATAATGTTCCTATTGCTTTAATGTGTGCGTGTACTGTAATTAAATTTAAGTCATTTCAGTATTAATATTTAATATACTGAATTAAATTCACTCTTAACCAAAAAAAAAACAAAATATATATATATAATTATATTATATACTTCAAGCAGTTTTTTTTTTTATTATTATTACTGTGGATTTGTCTTTATAATTTTCAAAATCTTGTGATTCTGTATTTATTAATAGAATTAATACTTTGGTGTGGTTAGTTAATTTTTGCTCTCTTACTCCTAATGTTGTTTCAAATATCTCACAAATAAGACAAATCAGAGTAACATACATAGTATAATAAAATATAATAAGTAAAAACTGCAAAGCGGATAAAATCCAACTACCAATATTCATTTCACTATCAAAATATCAAGAACACATTTTTTTATATAAAATATTGTATTATTTAATGAAAATATATAGTAATAATATATATCACTACGTAGAAATTGAAGTCACATTTATATAGAGAAAATTGTATGTGAGTTTAGTCATAAAATGTATATTTCTTGTCATCAGCTAATATACAGCAAAATTATTTTTATTAACTTCAATGCAATATGTGTTGTAGACAGATAAATATAAGACAAATCAGATTCATGTTGATTGTGTGCCTGCTATGTACTTAAATTTTATTTTTTATTTCGATACTTAATTTAGCAACGTAATTAAATAGAAGTTAGCTGTGTGTGGTCAGAGAAATGTCTTTAAAAAAAAATATATATTTTTCTGACTAAAATATTTTAGATCATCAACATTTTTCATTTTATATCATTACTAATTATATTAAAAATATAAAATGGTCTTTATAATATAGTCTAGATTCTTTTTATTAAAAAATAAATAAAAAATAATTCTTCATATTGTTCACTCCTAATCAAATTTATGGTTGCTGATTCACTGCACCCTTCACATGCTCGAATCTGGTTCATTATTACAATTGTTTTAGTATTTTAATATATTAATGTATAATAGAAAGTAGTGTGACTGCATGTGGAGTGGGCCTTTTTCAAGTACAATTAATAAATAATTATACTTATTTTTACTGCAGCTTTAAATGGTGTAGAGTGCCTGACTCTTGTCCGAGAAGTCCCTGGTTTAAATCCCAAAAATGTCGCACTTTTTTTTGTGACATGGTATGGGTGTGACTGAGGACTAGATGATGGAGTTGGTAGGAGGAAGGCAGCTTCAACTGTCTTTACTCTGCCAGGCTAAGTTCTGTTGGATACAACATACGCACATGCCCCACTAAGAAACAGTATTGGGCGTCTGGTGTGTGTAGTGTTGAAAAACAAGTTCCGCCGTTGGTAATCAAGCAATCAACTCGTAATATAATCAAGTTAAAGATCGGGTCCCTATTTTTATTGGTCTCAACTATAACAAAGGAAACGGTGAATTTATTAAAATAAAAAAATATATTGTATTATTTGTTCTTGTTTGCAATATCATTCTGGTTTTGATATTTTGTAAATTATTTGTGTGAATTTGTCACTGCAGTGTAAGACTGCAATAAGTGTTACAATAATTATAAATATATCTGGCACTGGAAAATAGATAGTGCCATAATTAAATATTATTACAATTATATAGCTATAATATATGACAATAATCTAATACGGTATATAGTGTCATAGTTCACAATTCATAGCATATAGAATAATATTTTGGTATAGCAATTAATACAAAATAAATACTAACAATCATAACGAAAAATAAATCTAACTGAAAATTTATTTTGACAATTGTTATTCATATATGACATTATATATTGCTATTTTAGTTAGCCTTTAAGGGTAAGGTAACGCTACCAATGTTAAAAAAAATCTCGCACACAAAAATTCTGAAAAAAATTGAAAATGTTCTCCTCTACACCCCCTATCAGTAGCTAAAATATCAGGCATACAAATTCGATCTAGTTTTTGAGTTATGAATTTTTAAAGTTGACTACTTTAACATGGAGAAATGGAAATCCCATGTCAAATTAGTCAACTTTAAAAATTCCTAACTCAAAAACTAGATCGAATTTGTATACCTGATATTTTAGCTACTGATAGGGGGTGTAGAGGAGAACATTTTAATTTTTTTTCATGATTTTTGTACGAGGGATTTTTTTTTTTAACATTGGTGGCGTTACCTTACCCTTAATTGTGGGATATTCTGGAAATTATAGCCTATTTTAAATATTCCTCTGAAGATTGATTTTGCTGTCTTGGATCTATTAATTATTTCATTTTTATAATGTTCTTTTAAAAACAACAAACTCATTCATCATGGTTGCTCAAAAACTAATAAATGATTTGAAAATCAAGTCAGTCGTTTTTGTATGGGATTTTCCCAGGTAAAAAATAAAATAGTTGGTCTATGAGTAAAAAAAAAAAAAAAAAAATGTATGCTTTTTTGAGCAACGGTGATGGAGAGAGTTTGTGGGTTTGACGGAACATATCATCCGTATAATGGATGAGATATGTAGAGAAACTACCAAACCTTTTAATTGCTATTACTTTGTGAATTTATGTTTAGTTCATTTTAACCCAAAATTCAACCCACTCAGTCCACATCCTTTAACCCCTTTTTACTTTAAATAAGACATACAGAAAATAATTTATATTTTGAATTATTATTTCTGATATATTAGATGGCTTTAATTTATAGTCTTGCCTCATGCTTTTAGTTTGAAAAGTTTCTAATGCAGCAAAGCTCATAAAACTTGCCTAATATTGCTCATCGCTTATTAATATTTAAACAAAAAAAGTTTGTTGTTGCAGCAGAAATTGACGAGTAGCAGGCGCGGATCCAAAACCAAATTTTGGAAGGGGCTATCTCTAGAAGGCCAAATTAAAAAAAAGGGGTGGGGGAAATGCCTATATTGTCCATGTTAAATCCAAAATTTTGGAAGGGGCTGCAGCACCCCCAGCCACCCCCCTGGATACGTGCCTGACTAGCAGTAACTAGCTAACGACAGTATTCTAATATTGAATGCATACAGCATTTTGTGTTTATGCCTCCGTTCCATGTCCTGCTACTTCTAAAAAGTACTGTATACATGCAAATAAAATAATATATTTCACAGATATAATATGAAATATTATTTATTTAGTACCTGCTGAATTGAAGCACTTAAAACAGTTAGTACAAATAATACAGACATAAAGGCAGAGCAAAAGTTGGTAAACTGTACAGCATATCATTTCACTTTATAAGTAATTTTATAACAAATAGATTTTGTTTGAATCAAGTGATTTAGTACTGTTTATTTTTATTTTGCATTAATACATTTTTATATTACTTTTGCTCTGTCATGCTCTTGCAACATAACTGATGATTTTTTTTAAAAAAAAAGGGATAAACGAAAATTAATTTGGAAAAAAGATGCTGATGAGAATTCAGAGCAGACCAAGAACACGTTCCATCTCTGCACTCGGCACCCCCATTTTCTCTCGATTTTCGGGCATGTTGAGCACGTCACAGAAGTCGATGGTGGTGTCTGTGTCAGTGAGTACGGCCGCTCCAAGACGCTCGCTGTGCAGGAAAGGCAAACGACCTCCAGCCAAATTGGCAGCACGACGTTCCATTTGCAACCTCAACGGAGCATGGAGACCTTGAGTAGCTCGAAGCACTCGCATTTGCATGCGCTCATGCTCTGCTGCATACTACAGAAATACAAATGAAACAGTTAGTATAATGTGAAGTTATTGTATCAAATGCTTCAAATTTAATGCTTACATTTTGTTCAGACTTCTCCAGAGGGTGAGCAGAATCAAGCTTATTACGGGTTGATGGAATCCTTATACAAATAGGTTTTGTTAGCACAATTAATATCTCATTTACAAGAGAAATAAACATCAAAGTACACTCTTACCCGTAAGTTAAAACAGGAGGGACTTCATAAACGCCAGATTTTGCTTTCAGACCCTGCAGGCCTGTTGTAGAATTGCAGGTGGAGGACAGGTTCATGACTGCTTTGTAACTGTAAGGTGAAATAATGATTAAATAAAGAAAATTTCAATACGAATAACACGATATTAAATTCAAGAGTATTCTAACGAAGTAAATGAACAGTTCTTACTCCTAAAAGTACAATGCTTTTTTAATAATATAAGAAAACTTACCGGATGACAATGCAAAGAAGATGACAGTATTTTTTGTAAATAAATTGCGCAGAACGGCCATGTTGTTTTTTTAAAGAAAAGGCGCAAAAATTTGAATTTAGTTTTTTAAGCGCCTCCAGGGTCTCTGAAGCGCCTCAGCCTTTCAGTTTTTGAGGAAATTTGCCTCTATTTTCATCTATTTTACACTTTACACAGGTTAACGTTAGCTAAATGCTAAATAGTTAGGATTCAGAATATTATTCAGATTGCTTACGGAATTTCTCAGATAAGATTGCCCTATTTTTTTATATTTAGAATTTAGAGAATAAAATAACATTAAAAAATTATTGGCTTTGGACCATTGCACTTCCGGTTCATTGACAAAAGCTGTAGCGTCCATCCTGGCTGAGGTTTCCACGTTTCCCTCAGCCGCAGGCAAATGCCGGGATGGATTTGCAAGGCCGTGGCCACCGGGCCGCCCCCGTTCCAGAAGAGCCCGCGAAACGCTCAAGTTATTAGGGTTTCGGAAGGTTCGGGGTTTCAAGTAGTATGTAATTAGTAAATACAAGTACCCAATAGGGTTTAATTAAAAAAATAAAAATAATAATATATATACCTCGATCTCAAATAATGTTTGTAATATATTAAGTTTTATATTAAATATACAAACATATATTTTGCAGAGCACCACACAATTGTAATGAAATATATGCTGCAATTACATTATAAAAAGGTAGAAGAAAAAAACTTAATTCTGTATGTATTTCCATAAGAAAACCATTGAGCCATGGTTTTAGCAAAATACACTATCAGGGTCTTTTAATTATGGTGAGTTTCTTCATTCAAAAAAGTTGTTTAATTGCTTTTTTTTTTTTTTTTTTTTTTCCTTTCTTGCTTATGTGTGGAGGGAAAAGAGGAAGAAAAAATATTTTATCACTACAATAACCATTAACATTGTTTTTTTTTTTTTTAATCTATATTAAGCTATTGCTTTTATAATTTATTTAGTGGCAAATACAATGCACAAATAAAAAAAATAAGAAATAGATTATATAAATTAATTTTTTATTACTGATCGATGCTTTTAGCTTTACATAGCAAGTAAAAACAAAATATTATTTTAGAGGGAAATATTTACAGTCAAAACATATTTAAATACAATGAACTAGAACATTAAATGTACCCAGTGAAAAGTAGCTATAACTTATTACTGAAAGTTTAGTTGCACTTACAGTTGGTTGGTGAAAATTTATTGCAAACATTTCTACGTATAGAACCATATATTTTATAATACATCAAGAACAACCAAGATACAGAAACATATTTCCTAATTTATATCGAGAAAAATGTTTATATTTTAGCAATAAATTTGTAGTAAAACAAATAAATGTTCATACAGTAACTTTGATCAAGAATTTCAATTCATTTTAATTAATTTGATATTGCACTTAAATTAAATAATATATAGCACATTTATGCAGCACCAAATAAAAAAATAATTAAGATAGTTGATTTAAACTAATAAGGTTTTTAATATTTTGTAATAACTTAATCAGTTGCTAAAATTATTCTACAGTAATGCAGAGTACTAAAACACTACCACTAATTTGGTAAAATGTTAACACAAAATCTAAATACATATTTTTTTTAAGAGTCTTATCATGTTTACAGGGGAATCTTTTACAAACATATACCTTGCATGTAAATTTTGTGCTTTTTTAAATTAACTATACCAAAAAGATGCTGTTATGCTTGTGCATGAGCATTAATTGCTTTTTACATTATTGAAAGTCTTGTACTTCGAGCATTGAAAGTAAAATTTATCACCCATTTTCAACTTCAGTTTATTGTTGTTGTTTTTTGCTACTTTAGTAGTTACTTAAAAACAATCATACACAGTTCACTGGAGCTCAATTTATATTTGGTAAAAAAATAATAAAGAAGTAAAGGAAATTCGTTTTAGACCGAAACTGAACACAGGTATTACAAAAATTAGTAGACAGCTTATATTAGCATACATAGTTCTTACAAGAAACTGATGAAAAATATACAAGAATGGATCATGCAAAACATTTTTTCCCCCTTCTTATGTCCACGTATTGAAAAGGCAAGGAAATATTTTGTAAATATTCCAGGGTTACTGGCACTACAGGTTGGTGTATTCATTGCTAAAAGCTTTCATCAGAATTACATTTTTTTTTAAAAACTACATAAAAAAAAATTGAATAAACTTTGAACACACTTTTTTCGATATAACACATTCATACAGCTGGAATAGCAACAGGATAGTGGAATATTGAACACCTTTTACTAAATAATTTTATGAATACAAAGAAATACCCGACAGTATACCAAATTTTATAAAATGTATTAAACAGAACCTTTATACTGTAGTATTGATTTGGAGAAAAAGAGCTCAAAAATTATGGAAGCCTGATTTTCATGAAATATTAAATATTTATAATTTATTTTACTTTTTTTTTACACTTTTTTTTTTTAAATTTAATTTACTTGTAAAATATGTGTTTATAGTTTTTATGTATGATGTCTAATAATAATTATATAAAGTCAAAAATACATTTTTTTTTTTTTTTACTATACAACTATATCTACGAAATGAATAATAATATTAAGAGTATATTTTTATTCAATTTGGTGCAGTTTTGACTGCACGTCCTTGGCTTAACCTTGTTCAAGCCCCTGGGATGTAGAGCTTAGTGTTGGTTCATCTGCTGGCGCAAGTGCTCTGGGCGGTGGTAGTGAGCGTGAGTGGCAGCCAGTGAGGGGTGCAATGGAGGCGGGAAGCAACGAACATGTTCCACAGATTGAGTGTCTGCATCAGACGATTTCATGAACTTGTTCAACACTGCAAATATCTGAGAGTTGAGCACCTGGAATCGACGAATACGGTCCACCATGCGTTTCAATTGCTGTAACAAAAATTTTTTAATGTCAATAACATATTCTTATGATAATTTTCTTACAAATTTGAAATAAAAACCACCACACCATATGGACTCTGTTAAGGGTAAGATAATATGCCAAATATTAAAAAATTCTCACATGAAAATTATGAAACATATCTTAAAATGTTCTCCTCTACATTCCCTATCATTAGCTAAAATATAAGGTACATAAATTCTATCTAGTTTTTGAGTTATGAATTTTTAAAGTTAATAAATAGAGAAATGGAACTTCTATGATAGTGGGTGTAGAAGAAAACATTTTAAGATATGTTACATAATTTTCATGTGTGGGAATTTTTTAAACATTGGGCATATTATCTTACCATTAATACATTTTTATATTATATTAATGGATTTTTAGTTCTAGGATTGATCCATTTGAAATGAAAGTTTAATGTAAAAACATTCTTCTACTTACACTACTATCTCCATTTGACAAAAGAACAATTCAAGTAGAACAATCTGCATGTCGTACTTACAATGCCTTTGACCACCTCGTCCTTGCTGTCAACTCGCTGCACACGTAGGATGTGGTAGCAGAAGTCGAGGGCCTCAAAGCGACGTTGCTGCCCCAGGAGCATCAGGATGGTGCACCCTGCCCAGTTGAGACCCTCTCCGAACAGCTCCCTGAAAACACAGAAATTAGGCATCATTAAAAAAATTGAAGACACAATTATTAAGGTAGAGATAATATCGATCAGCTGTTTTTTTTAGCTCCATTTGATTAACATGTGAACCTTAGCAAATTCACAAATAAGGTGAATTTTTTTTTAAAGGCCGATATTAATGCCTAAAAGCCATAGAAAAAATTTCAAAACAATTTAACAAGATGATTTTTTTAAATTAATTTATTTTATTTTCATCATAGGGCTTTCCCATGGAGAGACAAACTAAAAACTTAATTAAAAAAAATCAACTAGTTAAATTGTTTTGAAACTTTTTCTATGGCTTTTAGGCACTAATCTCAATAAAATTTCAGAATTTTTGTGAATTTGCTAAGGGTTATATGTTAATTAAATGGAGCTAAAAAACAGCTGATCGACGTTATCTCTACTTTAATTGCAGTAAGGAAAGTGTGGAGGTTTACTTACTCCACAGTGAACTCCGTGTCTCCAACAGGGATGCAGTAGACAAACTGCAGGGCAGACCAGAGGCGGTGGAACTCGGTGCACTCGTCCACATTCATGACTCCGTTGGTCGGGGGAGGTCCCACCCACACAGGGTCGTCGAGGAAGCTGCGCAGACGGTTCAGCACCACCTCGAAGATGGAGAGGCCGCAGCAGAGTCGCTCCCGGGTCAGTAGGTCTCCCTCACGAGCAATCATGGCTTGCTGCAACACAACCAGCAAACAATGTAAAAATCTTAATTCAACATTGACAATCCTATGGCGGCCAAAACTTTTCAAATATCCTTAAATAATATATAATAATAAATTTATGCAAAATAATTGGTAAACTAGTCAAAATACAAGCAAAATATACTGTATATGTATTTTTTTTAAAAACACTTTTAATTTCTCTCCCTCTCTCTCTCTCTCTCTCTCTCTCTCTCTCTCTCTCTCTCTCTCTCTCTCTCTCTCTCTCTCTCTCTCTCTTTCTTTTAAACACACTTAAATATTAATAATAAACTATATGATAATAATGTACGCTATGTACTGTATTTTCACTATTTTTACACTATTTGCGTTTAATAATAAAAACTACATGATAATAATTATTTTTGGAAACAAAATATTGATAAAATAACATTAGCGTGTCAGACATCTAGGTTATAATATATTAATACTATATTTAATTGAATACCCTTTTTTACTCAAAAACTTTTTTTGGCCAGCAAAGAAACTGGAATACAGTTTATTAAAAAGGAAGGGGGGGGGGAGATATATTATTAACACAGACAAATAAATCTGCTTCAATCAGGTTAATTTAATTACAAGCAATTAAAGCACCAACCTTTACGGTCCCCAGTTTCTCTACATTGTTCACGATCTGCAGGGCTGAGTATTTCTCCTCCAGTCTTTTCTGCTTTGTCTCCAGCTTCTCACCATCTGCATACAAAAATATACAACATGAGAAATTATATAAACAATAGACATTTTAACATCTGCGAGTCTGACTTTTCCAAAACTAACCAAACTTCTGTGACTAAATCATTTGACTTGCTTAAGGTGAATATTTGAGAGTCTCACCTTTGCAGAAGGGCCTCGGCAGGAAGTTCTGGAATGGAGCTGCATGGAGCAGGTCACACACTTCCTCCTGGGATAGAGCTTGCTCCATCAGCTGACAGAATAGGATGATGTTGCCAACCTCTCGGAATATGTGGAACAACTCCGTCTTCGCATCTGGGTACTGCACAATGTCGTTCAGCTGTGCGTGATAGTAGCCAAGAACACCTTTTGAAAATAACATATTTTTTAACTAATATGACAATCAATCAAGGTATTGATAGTGAATTTACTTGCAATTTATTGCAGCAAAAACAACAATATCTTTTAAGGAATTGGTAAGAAGTTAAAGAAGTACTCAGGTCTAAAATAGCTCCCCTCCCCTCAAGTTTCTATTTTCTCCTTTACTTTATGCTTAATTTATTGAAATAATAATGCTGCTGGCTTACTCAGCAAGGGATATAACGTTATGTTAAGAATGAATAAACTTATCTACACCTAGACCAGCAGTATGCACCCCTTCCTTATCTCCATACATAACACTAATGATTGAAGTACATTATTACCTGGTGACCCGTAGTCGTAACGAGGTAGCTTGCACAGCTTGGGCATGGCCTCCATCAGAGTCTTGGTGAACTGGAGGAGGTTGCCTTGGATGAGACTCTTTGCAATTTTTAGCAACTCCTCCATCACGACTGCAATGCCTTGGTAGCCAAGCAGCTTGCACATGGTTCGGAAGTGGTACGGTCCCACAAAGCCTAAAAAAAAATAAAAACATTATAGCTTCTGTTCACGTTTATCAGTTTATTATTTCTTACCATTGAAGCGGCCAAAGATGGTGCTGTAGGCCACATTCAACTGTTTGCTACCCCAAAGGTAATGGTGACCCATTTGTGGTGGTTTGTCTCTGTGGACTTGCTGTGAAAATGTAACTCCTCGACATTTGATGAACCTTGGGAGAAGAAAAAAGGAAACGTTATAAATAAGAAAAAGAAAAGATAGTTTGTGGTTGTGGCAATGGTCATCATTTTTAACTCTTTAATTGTCAATTTAAATTAAATTATCCAACAAAAATAACATTATAGACAATTTTTTTTTTCCATCGAAGTACAGTATTACAGATTTTAATTTACGTGTAAATTCGACTGCGTGCGGTGGCCATCTTTTAATTTTTCCCATCCAGACATGTCTGGACGCTAGGCGCCATAAAGTCGGGCATTAAACTAAGATTTGTTATACTGCAAAGATGATAATAGGGGTATAAAAAAAAAAGCAATATTGCATTACTTTCACATTAGAACTGATAAATAAAATAACGGAACAAATTTCTTATTGAGGATAACAGGGTTCTCTACTTTTTTAATTAATTTAAAAGCTACTAACTATCTCATCCTAAACTAATTATCACCTGTTGGTGGCTGCGTTGAAGCAGTAGTTGGGCAGGAAGTCGTAGTTGAGCTCCCAGAAGACGTGCAGTGTCATGCGTCCGTACGGAGCCAGTACGCTGTGATTGGCCTCACGGAACATTGCGTCATAGTCGTCCAGTGCGAGGTGGCGCGACAACAGCTTGTGGGTGAGACGGTTGACCTGCTGCAGCCCGTCCAGCTCCTGCGAGACAATAGGGACCTTTCTGTAGCTTTTCAGACATTTTACATCTCTCTATCCCTACATAATTAAAATTTGTGTGATATAAAATTAAATTTACATTTTACTAGTTAATTTTTCATAATTTCTAATTAATTTTTAGACGAGGAAAAAAATGCCAAGTCCAATTTTCTAAATTGATATAACGGAGTATTGACTTCAAAGTTTTTTATTGCAGAAATGGATAGGGGATGTAAAATTATGTTACTGTGATTTTTTTCAGATTTTTTAAAGCTTGGGAACTAATTTTAAAACATTATTTAAAGTACAAAGAGAGGCATCAAGAGGCGTCACTTCTTTAATAAAAGGATAGGACTTAAAAAGGACGTGGGTTAAAACTGACCTCAGCAAAACATTGTAGCAATACTTTCTGGCCTCTAAAAAATCCTGAAAAAAATTACAGTGGTATATAACTTTGTACCCTCTATCTATTTCTGCAATAAAAATTTTGAGGTTCATACTCTATTTACTGCAAAAAAATCTCTCCTATCATAATGGATCAAGGTTGTTATTTCAACAGAGCTGAAGCTTACATATTCTCTTTGCACACGTACCACAATGCCAGTGATGTCCCCAGCCTCGAACTTGCTGATTGCCAGGTCGAGAGACTTCTGCATGTCCGCATTGATGCGCTGGGTGATGAGCTTGTTGAGGTCGATGGAGCGCCCCAGCAGCTGCACATGGCGCTGCTTCAGCAACGTCTCGTAGCGGTTGGCTCGAGGGTACGAAAGCAGGTACGTACCCAGGGCCACACATTCCACACGGAACCGCTTGTCAAGCAGAATGCTGCAGGCACAACAATGGACTTGCTTTTAACTGTTTCTTACTGACGAAGAAACATGGTACAATGTAATTAATATACTGTATTGTATTTCGTCGCCTCAGAATGCAAATCACGTAACTACAAAAAAAAATTGGTGAAACTTTGACCCTTATGTTCTAGTGAGATAAGGTTTAGATTTGCATCAAATTTCTTTGTAGTTACGTGATTTGCATTCTGAGGCGACGAATTGTTATATTACAAATATCCTTCAGTGATTTAAAAAACACAAGAACAGGTACGTACTTTTAATTAAAAATTATTAGTCATGAATACAGTATTTGAGTCATCTAGTAAAATTCAACTATTCTGTTTCAATCCAAATATTGAACTCTATGCACAGTTAACTTTAAGTTCATTTTACCTTGAATTTTCAAATGGATGTGATTGCTTTGACAAATTAATCCTACCATGAAAGGCATAGTACAATAAATCAATAAACTGATGATGTAACAGTGACTCAAATAAAAAAAAAAAAAAAAAATTGATTACTGTACCTGATATTAAACAAAATTACCTGGAAGCCAGTTGCTTGTAGTGAGCAAATATCTGCTCGCTGAGCTTGTAGACGAACTGGTCGAAGCAGAGGTTGACCTCCGCCTCCACCTCGTCGTACAAGAACTGCTTGCGGAAGACAGTGAGGGCGTAGTGAGCACTATCGTTGTACAGGTCCAGCGGGTACAGCACATACCTGCAGGTCACGATATCAGCATTACGTCTCTTTTGATGAGCAGTAGGAATGAAGTTTTTAGAAGTAACAAACAAGGTTTTCAATTTTACAGAGAAGTAAACATCATAGATTTAACTTTACTCAAGGTTTCTATTAAGTCTTCTGCTTGTTGCTTGTAAACAAAGTATTGAAGCGAAAAACATGGGACAGTTGTTGATTTACATGTTAACGTAATGAATGCTGGAAAAAAATATTGAATGTTGATTAGCACCAACAATGCCATTACCCCATTACGTTCTTTACTCTGACGGCAAAATCAGACACTACATCGGCCCTTGTTTAACAATGAAAAAGGCTTCATCAGATAGACATTATACAGAATGGTTTGAGAATTTTGGGGTTCTACATATTATTGTCTACTGTTCTGCCTCATCTTGCTAGCAGTCAATCCACAAAACAAGACAACAGTGGTGATTTTACGGCTTTATTTCAGGAGCAAGTAATATTGCTGAAGTATTTTGTTTCACGTTCTCCCTCCACAATGATTGACAATACTCAATGAAGAAGTACTTACTCCATTGTGGCAGGGTCCTTGGTCCTCAAGATGTGATCGGTCAGAATCCATGGCATGGACATCTCAATAGGGAACTGAAAAAGATAATTAATTTCTAGAACCGTTTAAAAACAAAATATAGTTTAGTTTAAAAAAGTAATGAAAATGTTACGTAAAAACAAAAAATGTGCAGTGAAAAGATTAAAAAAAAAAAAAAAATAATGCTCTCACCACAACACTAGCTTTTTAGTTGACTGATATAACTATTGCTCTTGTTAATTAACCCTATTCTAATTTATAAAAACAACACTATTTTAACTATGAAACAAATTTTTAAAAGAAGAAACAAAAAATGCTACATTAAGGATTAATCTCAGTTGATTGAGATCTCTGAATTAACCACCTTTGATTTTAAAGAGACTTGCAGGGAGCTTTAAACTTGTTAGAATGGTTAGCATATAAATTTTGAAGAGTATCGTCCGTCTTACCAGTTTTGTGAAAATTGAGGTAGAAACTTTAACATGGAGCCTTATGGACGGAAACCGTAAATGGGGTTATTGTGAGAAAACCGCCCCCTTGGATTTACTCAAACCACAAGCATTTAAGTTTTAACATTCTCAATTTTTTACAAATTATTTAACTTAGTTCCTTCTTATAGAAATACATTCTATGACTCTGAAGTAACTGAGATTAATCATTAAAGAATTACTACCAAACAATAAAATACATTCAAATCATTCTTAAAGTTTAAATTGAATAAAATATACATCAATTCTGGATAACTAGCAACACTTTGAAACAAGTTACTTTTTTAAGTTGCATAATTAAACTAAAAATTAAATAATTGGAATATTTTTTTCTACAATTAACATTTAAAGAGCCACAACACTCCTATTCACCAACTATCAGTGCAAGTTAACAAATAAAAACCTAACTACTTTGCAATTAAACAAGGTTTATTACAAGTGATGACTTAGCTACGACATGAATAATGTTACTTTTTATAAAGTGTGAATGATGAGGATGGAAGAACAAAAATACAAGAACATGACAAGCAAATAAGCAACAAAGTAAGCATAATCAAAAAGCACTCAACAATTGAGTCAAGTAGTAAGCTAATCAGGCAAATCAAGACACAAACAAGAATATGTATTTACATCATGACAAAAAGGCAAACGGAACTCATACTTTCATGCATTTTCCAATAATACCAATTTGCTTCTAGCATGGGCATAGCAACAATACACAATGCAATGAACACAAGTTTTTAAATAAAATTGACAACCAATATAATGGCATATCGTCCCTTGTCTGAAATAATGAGCTATCTGCCTACCATAATCTCGTTACGATAATGAGCTATCTGCTATTTCAGGTGAGAGTAATTATGAGCTGTAAATCTGTATATTATAAAATAAAGCTCATAATTGCGCTCACCTGAACAGCAGATAGCTCATTATTGCAACAAAATCGTGGTAAACAGATGGCTCATTATTCCGGACAAGGGACGATATAATCAAAGTACTGTTGTATAACTTTATAGGTAAAATATTCTCTTTTCAACAGGCTATAGTGTGATTTCAATTTGTAATCCTTATTTTCAAATTTTACCATCATGTAATATATACTGAAATACTAAAATTAACCCCCCCCCCCCTTTTAACAAAGCATTTTGTTGGGTAGCATCACATCAAGAGAAAACAAATCATTCATAACGATTGTAAAAAAATAATCAAACCAAAATATTTTTTTATCTGAAAATTAGATTTTAACAGAATCTTTTAGCTACAAAGTAAATAGAATAAAAAACAGTAAACACTTTTTAATTTACATGATAGTTATGCAATTACTATATAAACAATTCTGGATAAAAATGCACACACTACAAAAAAACAATAAGCATTTAAAGAATTTCTTTGCAAAAATCATATAACCATAAATAAAAAGAAGTGAAAATTAAAATATGGTAATATTTAGAGTACTAAAAATATTATTTTTATTTTCTATGTTATGGAATTTTCCTCTCACTAGTTAAGAATTAATTAGTTAAAATATTGATACTTTTATGGAAAAGAGGATCTGCGATAGATTGTGTATGTTTTTAGAAGTGAGGGAGCTACCTGAATTCTCTTCTCCATGGTGATGAGATCACTGCACTCCTCGTTGTGCTGATGTTTCACAATGCACTTCTACAAAGAGAGAAAGGGCACGAGGCCGCTATAGACAGCCGAGACAACAATGCACACAAGCACTCGCACACATCAGCAACAATTGCCACATTAATCTTTCATTATGCCTTGATTTTTTTTTTCTTTTTCATTTCATGTTCTCATATTAAATTATTTATTTATACAATATTTAAATGAGAGATGATGAACTAACTTGTATAGTAAAATGATATACAATAGAAACTCCTATTACGCAACTTAGTTAATACTAGGTAAAACTCGATTTTGAGTAAAGGAGATTGCGGTCCTGTCAGAAATAATTAGCATTGTGTGCTATAGGAAAAACTCTACAATAAGAACCAAAAAGGTGTACCCCTGAATAGCATACAAGTTTCGTAAGGAGAGGGGCACACCTTTTTGGTTCCGATAGTATATAAGGTAAACCTGGGTCCTTGGTTCTACGTAATAACAAGTTTTTACTGTATATTTTTTAATGATTAGAAGATCCAAACATATAAATTTTTATTTACTTTAATGAAACATATAATTATTATACAATATACAACACTTTCTTATGATGAACATAAAATAAATAAATAACTTCTTACCTGTATTCTTTTTCCCATTGTCATTTCAAGATAAAATTCTCGATACCATAACTGTGACAAATCACAGCAATCATGCAAGGACTCTGAAAATGATAAAACAACATCATTAAAGTAAAGCTCTTGTCAATTTGTATATTGTAGTAATATTTTAGTTTAAAATATTTTATTTATTTATTTATTTTTTTTTTACTTTCCTTGTATTTATTTTAAAATTTATAAGAAATAAAAATATAAATGTGATCAGGTAATTTACCCATAAATAATACACCAAGTCTATACCAGGATACCTAGCACCCTTGCATATTCTGGTGAAATCACACTGTTTCTCACAAGGACCTTGTATACTGTACTATGGATAGGTGGGGGCACTATCGTCAGTAAAGCAATTCTCATGAAGAGAAAGTGGGTGGTTGCTATAATACTAAACAATAGGATGTCAGCCATCTTATCATGGCCTGTGAAGCCAAAACAATACAGAATATTGCGCTCGGCGGCCATGATTCAAGTTTTTTTTCCTATTGGTACACGGCTGGCCTATCCATAGTACCGGCAGGAGACTTTATAAAGTGTCTATACACAGGTCATATGGGTGATGTCATAAACGACGTTTGGCATCAAGGTATTAGTGATAAGAAGAGATGCTGCAACTGACCTTCACTCTACAAATTCAATACACATCGTTGCTGATACGAGGTAAACAACAAGACACTTTTAAGTCCTCCGTCAGTACAAGATCCTATGTTTCTCATCTATAAAACTTCCTTGAACAATGCTGATTGCTAAAAAGAATGATGAAAAACTTATGGTCTCACCACTGAAGCTGAGTAGGTAGTTCCAGAAGAATGAGGTCTTGTGGAACTGGTCAATCTGCACAAGGTACTGTCCGTCAATGTCCTTGCGAAGAGTACGCTTGCCACCGGACTTGTCGGCAATCAGGGACTCCAGCATCGTGCGCACCATGTAGAGCTGTGTCGAGGAGGGACCTGCACGTCACACACACAACGTCAAGCACTGAACGCCACAAATGTACGGAAACCACCACCTCATGCCCCTGCTGTCTCATGCACACCACTGCTCTTGTAGTATGAATATCCTAGCATGAAGTAAAAAAAAAACACCTTGCTACAATGTTAAACCAGTGAATTTTTACTTATTTAAGTTAAAGAAAAAAAAAATGTTTGATATAATGTACAGTAATAGTAAATTATTTTAGGTTTATAGCTTACAAAATTCAACAATCCTCAAGATGATTTTTTTAATGTATTTATTATAGGACTTAAAGTTTATTTATTTTTATATTTGTTTCTCTTACATCTTCAAACAAGACTTCATAAACTACAAAGTAATTCAAATAAAAACAAAAATACTGATATCATTAAATAGTTGCACATTTTCATAAGTAAAATATAGCAACTGAAACTGAATAAATAAGACAATTGCTACTTCTTTTTACCACACTTCAAATACATAATAACAAAATAACAAAGTACAGAAAGCATCTTGTAGATAAAATAATGCATTGAGTAGTTGGTATTTTACATATCAACAAATCAGTATTATTCCTCAGCGTCAAACATCTCTCATGAAAAAAACATTGGCTTTTTTAATTTTAATTTTAAGATTTTCTATAAAAGTGTAATCATGCACAACGTCTACAAAAAGAATATACGTCTTGTATGATTGATACAATGGAGTATCAACCTCAAAAATTTTTATTGCAAAATTGGATAGAGGGTGCAAAGTTTTGTCACTCTGATTTTTTTTTCAGATATTTTACAGCCCAGGAATTATTGCTGAAAGTTTTGGGGAGCCCGAGTTTGAACCCACATCCTTTTTAAGTCTATCCTTTAATTAAGAAAGGCGTCAAAAGGGTCTCTCTGTACTTTCAATAATTTTTTAAAAATAGTTCCCTGACTCTAAAAAATCTAAAAAAAAATCAGAATAGCATAACTTTACACCTCTCTATCTATTTCTGCAACAAAAAATTTTGAAGTTGATACTCCTCCCTGAAACTGACCAAATTATAATGCTGAAAATACGAGCTTTTTGTTTTGCGCCTAAACAGAAGTCGAAACTCCAAAGTCGCAACTTCTAACCCTGGCATGTAACCATGTAACCATGTAAGTGGAGGGGGTTTGGCACAGTGACGTCACGGCCAATCAGAGAGGGCGTTACTGGTTTTGCGACTTCTAGAAAAAGCTCGTATTTTAGGTTTAACATTTATTTGCAAGTTATAATAGAGAGTAAAAAAAATACCTGTTCTGAGCTACAGATATAATACAAGAATGTGCAATACAAATTCAGAACTGTGCCTATGGAAGAAGAAAACTTTTTTATTACTGCAACAATACTTTCACAAATCAACCAGGGAACCAACCCAACTAAATACCGGGACAAACCTGTGCTCCTACTACGATATGCCCGGGGATACTCCTCATAGCCTTAAAAACCAAGAAAAGATCAACTGAGTGGAATAAATTAAAACAAGGAAAGTGAAAATAAAAACATTTCCACCACAACTAAAGGGGGAGATTTTTCTTACTGAGTAATGTCTGCATGCTGTTATTGTGATGCCCAAATAAAAGCATTCTAGACTATTTTAGAGTGTAAGGTTATTTTTTGTGTTAAAACAGCAGTTTTTTACTAAGTTATCATTGATCTTACTCACCAACATTACGACGAGGTACCTTGATACCAAAACCGTTGTCTGGATCCTTCTTGCCCTTCATGGCGGGGTCAGCTTGGGGCTCCACTCCCCTCTGCCAATCTGCACATGTCTCTCGTACTGACACGATGATGCTGTAAACACCAAGGTTCAAGGGTCACCTAGGATTGTAGAAGAATGGATACTCTAGACAATGGGGTTCAACAATATCATCTGAAACTTACGAAGTCGGATTATATCTATATTAGTAACAAAACTTCCATAATAACTACGTATTGAGCTACACACAAATAGGATGATAATTAATTTCATTATTTTTGGTAAGAAAATTACACATTATTTTACTAGAAAATGTGTTTTTAATGCATTTTTTACTTGACTTTGACTTCACTTTGATTGGTTCGTTTGAATATGGACGGTATTACAAGGCATCTGGATTGTCGTAGGTCAGGGTTCATTTTCCTGCTCAGTTACGTATACCCATTCTTCTACTTATCCTAGGGTCACCAAAAAGATCACCTGGTTTAGAGAAACTCTCACCTCCTGATAAGATCCTTTTTGTTCTTGATTGCTTTACGTAGAGGCTCTCGTAAAATCAGTTGAACAAAGTCTTGCAGCTCAGCGTAAATGTTACGACGGATGGCGTCCGTGAATACAGTTTCCATACGAGCCATTAAAACTTGAAGTCCTTTGATCATGGCAATCACTTCTATGAGAGCGAACTTCTCTTCTTCGGTGTAGTTGTATCGAGTAGCCTATCACAAAGTACGAGAATTACTGACAAGAAAGAAAACAGGGACATTTGTAATTATTTTTTATATCAAGCTATCAGTAATCAGATTAAAGTGATTAAACAATTAATTAGTAAAATGTTTTTCAATAAAAAAACTACAGTACCAATGGAGTATTGTCCTCAATTTTTTTATTGCAGAAATGGATAGAGCGTGCAAAGTTATGCTACCCTGATTTTTTTCAGATTTTTTAGAGCCCGGGAAATATTTTTAAAAAATTATTGAAAGTCCTTTTTGTGACGTCACGCGGCGGCAAGTCCTACCTTTTTCTTAAGGAGCGGCGTCTTGTGACGTCACAAAAATAACTTTCAATAATTTTTTAAAAATAGTTCCTGGGCTCTAAAAAATCTGAAAAAAATCAGGGTAGCATAACTTTGCACCCTCTATCCATTTCTGCAATAAAAAAAATTGAGGTCAATACTCCATAATGCAGTAGTTCCTTTATCCTTACAAATATTGATATGTTTTTAATTGCCACACTTACCCGCTCGTATTCCTCTGCCTCTGGAGGACACTCCTTGTTCTGATGGTGATCTGTGGGGTGCAGTAACTTCCAGGAATAGAGCTCCGTCACGACAGTGGTCCACTCCGAAAGAAGTTGAAGACCACGCAGAGCAAGATCAGCAGTGTCCCGGTTCTCTCCGTCTGTGCGAGACTCCTTGTATGTCGTAGTCACCTGAACAAATAATTTAGTTGTATTTTTAGGCAAAAACATAAAACAATAACTAGGAAATGAGAGAATAAAAGGGAGTTTTATGAAATTTATAATATAATCGGTAATAATGTAAATTTAAAAAAAAAAAAAAAAAAAAAAAAAAAAAAAAAAAAAAAGCACATAATTAAACTTAAAAAAAAAACACACACTAAAAATAGCATACTAAACTGGAGCCAACCGCTTGCCAATCAGCTGATCCTTAGCACACCGAAAGTGTTCTCTGATTGGCTGGTGCTAAGGATCAGCCCTCTGATTGGTCAATGTTTAGCACTAACGTAAGTTAACAAATTTCAAACTTGGTGCTAAGCAGAGGCCAATGTCAAGCGGGTGGCTCCAGCTTTACATAATTCAAGTAAGTTTGCAAACAGACACAGCCAAGGAGATGCTGGTAAGAGTTACACCCACCTCGTTGCTGTAACGTGCGAGCTCGCTGATGTACTTGACGTGGTCCTCACGTATCTGCGGCAGGTGGACCATCAGGTCGGCTTGAGGACTGCTGGTGCTCGAGCCAGACAGAGGCCACTTGGACGAGTCGTAGTGCTTGCTACGCTTGATGTAGTTGAACGGAGCAATCTGCATGTCTCCAAAGAGTGGAACTACCTCCAAGTTCTGACAAACACAATGCACATTGCAAATTAATAATTTGTAAGCAAAGTCATTCTAAAAATACAAAAAAAGACATAACAAAAACCACTATTACATTGACCCCCCCCCCTCCTTCTCCTTCCCAGTATTATAAGATCTAGATCAGATTGATACTGTATTACAGTACTTTATATTTTTTGGTCAAGTAATTGCATGCAATGAGTGAAGTTAATTACATACATCTATGAAGCTGTAACAGTAAAATTATTGTATACCCTATATCGCCGCCTCACAACGTCAATATGCAAATCACGTAACTACAAAAAAATTGATGCAACTTTAAAAGTTATCACAATAGATCATAAGGGTCAAAGTTCGAACAATTTCTTTTGTAGTTACATTCTGAGGTGACGACATCTTATGATAATAACAACCATAAAACAAGTACCTTGAAGATACGGTCAATTCTCTCAAGCTTGATTTTCTTCTTGGTGTCGAGTTTGTTGATGTTGCAGATGTCACTGTCCATTAAAAACAGTCCGAAGCCCATCACCTTGACCAGCATGTGTTTCTCGGAGGGCGTGAGGTACATCCTCGTCTCGAACATGTGCACGCAGATGTTGACGACGTCCGCCAGAAGGTCCTCGTAGCCCGGGATACGCTCGAGGGTCTCCTTGACCGTGTCGCGAATCTTGTTCTGGGTTGCAAGGAACATGGACAGGTTCTGAGACTCCTGCAGAGTCTGCGAGTCTGCCATCACCTTCAGAAACTGGGCCGCTCTAAAGAAAAAAAGTTTAAGAAGATGGTATTTAACATAAGTTTCTTTCAGTGTGATTTTTCCAATATACAGGATTATTAAAATAATTTATTACTTTCATTCTAATATTATAATTTTAATTTATGAAAGATCTATGTAAAAAAATAAAAACAGTACTTAAAAAATATTAAATTACAGTACAGTAAAAAGAAAACAGGATTATGACAATGTAAATGCATGAATGAAATACAGCATAAAATGAATGTACTTGATTGATTACTAACCGTCTGTATGTTGAGTAATCATTCTTGACACTTGATTTCATATTCTTCAATTCATCCAAAATTGCAAACATGTTGATGAATTTTCCAAGAGTAAGGAGATAAGCTTCAGATACAAAATCTTTTCGTTTTTCTAGATGACACAGTCGTTTCACTTCAGCTGAAAATCTTTCTATGGCTCTCCTCTGAAAATAAAAATTATATTAGGTTATTGCCTTGTAAAATTGAAAGAGATTATCATTAATGCTCCACGCAACAAATTTGTTAAAAAATAGTAAAAAGTGCTATATAAATGTGCTCTTCTCTTTTTTTTTTTTTATTTATTTATTTTTTCTTAATTGCCTAAAAATTATAATGTAATGTACACCCAGTGCCAAATCTATTGCGAAATCTCAGGAAGTGTGCCTCGAACTTTAAATGGCACAAAGAAGCAAGTGTCTCCCCAGACGGTTTTAACCATCAATATCCAGTCTATTGTCAAGTTTCACCGCCTCCTTCCCCGTGGCAATAGTCAGTTAATGTTTTTGCTTGGAATGTCTGACCGTCTGGAGATACACCTGCTTCTTTATGCAGTTTAAAGTTCGAGGCACACTCCCCGAGATTTTTGCATTAGATTTGGCACTAGGTGTACATACTTAAGAATTCCTACTTCTGGTTAATTTCTCGTTATTCTCCGTCTCTACCTAGAAAATTCTGTCCCATAAATTAAATACAAACCTGGAAATGCATGAAGTTCAAGAGCTTGTTAACCTCCGGAGCCAGAACCTCCACAGTCTTTTCGTATATTTCAACTCTGTTTGGTTGTTCGTTAGACTTTGGCTGAGGAATGGCACGAGAGCAGCACCTCCAGGTGTAGAGCATCACTGCGTGCTCCACACCTTCCTCCAGAAGTTCATTCTGCAAACACAAAGTAAAGTCAATGGTTAGTTGGTTACCAATGGCAAAAGTTGTTTTTTCATCATTGTTCATAGCGCTCTCTGGGGCTCCTAATACTCAGTCTGCACGCCAGACAGTTAAATACCATTTCTAAGTGGAGCACTTCTGTTGTATGTATAACATTCCACGGTCTTAATCACCCTAGCAGAGTATAGACAGCCATAAGCTGCCTTCCTCCTACCAACTCCTTCATCTAGTAGTCAGACACACCCATCCCAAGTCACAAAAAGTCTGCCGTGTTCGGGATTTGAACCAGGGACCTCTCGAACAAGAGTCAGGTGCTCTTAACCACTATACCATAGAGCTGGCTATTAGTTTTTGTAAATAAGTCATTAGTTTTTGGCAAGTACATTAAGTTATATATGAATAACCTACCAAGCTAGCATGGACAGTAGCTTCTTCAATATATTTGGCAATACCAGTGACAAATCCATTTCTGTCTTCAAAATTAGTGTCAAAGTTTGCTTGATACACCACAGAACATGGTTGAGCTTCAATACATGGTTGCTCATCAGGTAAGGTTAGCTCGTCCAGGACATCAACATTTGACAGAGCATCTGCCAAGGTAACTTTTTCAGTAGTCATGATGATGGAGTTCTGAAAAACAGCAACATAAATTTAATAACAAACAGAAATTTTAGAGTCTTTTATACTGATTATCAATCAATTTAATGGATCTGGAGTTAATGTTTTTTACAGTAAATGCATTCTTTTAACTGTTTAGTATGCATTACTGTACGTAGAGTATGCATACTGTATCTATTCTATATTCTATTATATTCCATATCATACTGCATCTAAAAATGGAAGGATGTAAGTGACATTTACATTATTTACTGTAGGTCGAGCTGGTCGAGTGCAGGTATGATATGCATATATGCATTCTGTAATTATGCATATGATTCACATGATGTGTATTTCGTAGACAGTGTGCATATCACTTGCATATGCATACACTACAGTATGCATAAGATACCGTATATGCATACATATTGTAGGTACGGTAGACAAATGTACAGTATGAATACAGTATATTATATAATATGCATTGATGATGCCCAACTCTGTTTACAGTATGCCTAAAAGACGATTATGCTGTACGTGCCATAGGCTGTTTAGACATGAAAAAAACATAATACTACACTCATCTAGCATACTCAGTGGATCGTGGATTGATAACTTCCTGCCAATAATCTGTGGGAACATGACATCCCAAGCCAGGACTCCAGGAGACTGTGTTGTTGTCAGAAAATGTTCTGCATACATTCATATATTGCACAAGTATATAGTACATTTTAGGCTTACCTTGTCTTAAATTAAAGCACCTTATTACTTATTAACTAATTTATTTCATTATAGGTTCAATATAATACATATTTATTTGCCTTTTCAATAAAATACACTCTAAACACGTCAATCCTTCTCTTGGGTGCGCCCTTTTCGTGTTGACAATACATGGAAAGTTGTCGTAATATTATTTTCGAATTTAGTCATTAAAAAATGTGTATAACAAAACAAAAACAAATTTTTACGTAAGCCTTGATGTCTATCTGCCGGCTAGCGCTGTTGCCAATGTTAGGAACTGTCTGGGTCTACGCCGGTCGTAGACGCATTAAATCTACGCCGGAACTTTTTCAATGTTCAAAACATCCGTGACGTCACCCGACGTAGCTCTATTAAACCTACGTCGGTTGTATGAAACATATGATTAATGACGTCACTGATATAACAAATGCAAACAACGAGGCTGAAGTTCAAATTTTTTACTCGATTCAATGACTCGATCGTACGAGTAATTAATAACTAATTATATATTATAGTAATTTATTGTAATAATTGTAATAAACGGTATTTTAATATGCAGAGTCTATAATATATAGTAATTTTTATATTTATTTACTGTAAATATAATATATATATAGTGTATATATATTAAGTAAATAAAATTTTATTAAAATATATTATTAAATTAAATGTAGCAATTATAATATATATAAATACTAAAAAAAAATAAAAATAAATAAGGCAGTGCAAAATTAAGCGGAGAGGTATTTAAAGTACAGTATAACAGATCTTAGTTTACCACTAAACAGCTCAGTAGACTAGACGGCGCCAGATATATCAGCCAATGAAAAGGCTAAAATGTCAGCTGGCCACCTTTTCATTGGCTGATATATCTGGCGCCGTCTAGTCTACTGAACTGTTTAGTGGTAAACTAAGATCTGTTATACTGTAGCTAGATTCGAGTGACGAGCGATTGCATTTTTTTTAATATTTTAATTATTTTCTTAAAATAGTTTAAGGGTAAAAAAAGGTAACGCCACCAATGTTAAAAAAAATCCCTCTCACAAAAATTCTGAAAAAAATTTAAAATGTACCGTTCTCCTCTATACCCCCTATCAGTATATACCTAAAATATCAGGTATACAAATACGATCTAGTTTTTGAGTTATAAATTTTTAAAGTTGACTACTTTAACATGGAGAAATGAAACTCCCATGTTAAATTGGTCAACTTTAAAAATTCATAACTCAAAAACTAGATCGTATTTGTATACCTGATATTTTAGGTACTGATAGGGGGTGTAGAGGAGAACATTTTAAATTTTTTTCAGAATTTTTGTGAGAGGGATTTTTTTTTAACATTGGTGGCGTTACCTTACCCTTAAGCTGCCCTTTATTGAGAAATCAAAACCAAAAAATTCCATCTCAAATAGTTTCACCACAAAAAATTCCCAAATTTGGTGTTTCGGAGGCCTTTGACGTGCAGCCTTATGGAACATAAAACCGCGTTTTACTCCAATTAACATTTTCTGAACTATGCTACCATTTAAAAAATACCTACGTAATCTATGATGAATTCTTTAATGGAGTTTAAAAAAAAATATATTTTACGGAGCCGTTTTTTCGGAAAAAAATCTTTAAGTTTTTGCGGGTTAATTCCCATAAGGATTTTCATGATTTTTTTCCAAGAAAACGACCCCGCAAAAAAAAATTTTATTTGAAAATTCATTAAAGAATTCATCATAGATTACGTACGTAAGTATTTTTTAAATGGTACCATATATAGTTCAGAAGAAAAAGTTGGAGTAAAACGCGGTTTTATATATATATGTTCCATAAGGCCGCGCTGCACGTTAAAGCAGGCCTCCGAAACACCAACTTTGGGAATTTTTTGTGGTGAATTAATAACTATTTAATTGAGATGGAATTTTTTGGTTTTCATTTCTCAATATATATAGAGGGCAGCTTAAAGTATCTTTAAAAAATAAAATATTAAAAAAAATGAACTCGCTCACTCTACTTTAAAAAAAACTTTCCGGCAAAAGAAATAAAAGCGTGAATGGACAACATATACTGCATATACATGAAAAAATTTTAATGCAGAAATGAATAAAGGGTGCCAAATTATGCTACTCTGAATTTTTTCAGATTTTTTTGTGCGCGCCGGGACTATTTTTAAATAGTTATTGAAAGTCCTGTGATTTCAGTTGGCACCTCTGAATTCTTAATAAAAAGGATAGAGACTGGATACGCCTACTGACGCCTCCAGGGGGCGTGGCCGCACTTTCAATAATTATTTAAAAATAGTTCTGGGTTTCAAATAAATCTGAAAAATTTCAGAGTAGCATAATTTGGTACCCTCTATTCATTTCTGCAATAAAAATTTTTCATGCATGTTGTCCATTATAGGCGAAATATTATATTAATTGAAATTCCTTATGAGAAATTTACCCACAAAAATTACAATTAATGAGATAGTAGAATGTGAAAAATTTAGTGGCTTGATCGCCTTGATCGAAAGAAGGGGTAAAAATATGGTACTGTGAATTTTTTCAGATTTTTCTGAGACTGGGAACTTTTTTAAAAAATTATTGAAATTCTATTTTGATAACGTCACGTGCGGTGGTACTCCTTAAGAAAAAGGATAGGGCTGTGCCGCCCGTGACGTCATAAAATTAGACTTTCAATAATTTTTTAAAAATTATAGTTCCCGGTCTCAGAAAAATCTGAAAAAATTCACGTACGCAGTACAATATATTTTGTACAATATATTTTTTTACCCCTTCTTTCGATTAAGCCACTAAAATTTTCACATTCTATAAAATATCTCATTTTTTCTTTCCGGAAAAAATAGTCCCGTAAAAAAATATAAACCCCCCTCAGATTTCGTTTAAAAAAATCTGATGTGTTTATAGACTTTATAGGAAGGCCTAAGAATTAAGGACGTACCAAGATGAATTAATAATATTTTTGAATTTCGTAGATATAAACTAAAAAGTTAAAGCGATATTACGAAATAAGCATAAAATGGTCCCCTGGCGCACTGTTATATATTATATAGAATAGAATAGAAAATATCTTTATTGCGGCGAGGTTTTTAGGCAAGCCCATTCTTGCACCTAGTGCTCGGAGCCAACTTTGCGTCGCTGCCGTTTGGCAAATATATTTTTTAAAATATTTTTTATTGTGAATTTTTCTGACCAATATTACAATTGCTAGACTATAGCCGTGGTACATATTGCAAGGAACAAAAATGAGCTAGGCATGCATTTTTTTCATTAAGGTCTGTACATAATAAAAAAAAAGCGCAACCATGACAAATATGGACGTACGTCTCATAATTCCATTACTGTCTTTTGATAATTCGAATTGTGTTATTTTACAAAATCAATACGATTACTTGAGCATTGGGTTATCTTTATATAGTATAGGAAAAAAATATATAAAAAATATTAGAAATATTTTTGGCATGCTACCATGCTGTTGCATAGATCATGACTTAAAGTAGAGTGAGCGATTTAATTTTTTTGAATGTTTTATTTTCTAAAAATAGTTCAACTCGCCCTCTATTGAGAAATGAAAACCAAAAAATTCCATCTCAAATAGTTTCACCACAAAAAATTCCCAAAGTTGGTGTTTCGGAGGCCTTTAACATGCATCCTTATATGGAACAGAAAACAGCTTTTTACTCCAACTTCGTCTGAACTATGGTACCAATTAAAAAATACATACGTAATCTATGATGAATTCTTTAATGGATTTTCAAATAAATTTTTATATATTTATATATATATATATATATATATATATATATATATATATATATATATATATATATATATATATATATATATATATATATATATATAGAAATTTATATAAATTATATATTATTAGAACCATTTCACGTCATAGTGGCCACTTACACCACCAAATATAAAAGTTCTTTGATTTTGATAAAAATCACAAGACATGTTCGTATAATGAACCTACAAAAATGGTTTTTGTATTTTTCAAAAATATTCAAAATTGAGGGACTATGGGCAAATACGAAATGGCGTCAGAATGCAAATGTAGCAAACGGCGGCTCCAGTAACTCGGAAAATATTATGCATAGATTAAATTTGATTTTTTCCATGGATGCACGATCATATGTGTCTACAACATCCTGCTTTCAGATTTTCTCTATGGGTTTTATTTTTTTTTTTTTTTGTAATACCGGTTCCTGTAAGCCAAGTATGACGTTTTTGAAGCATTTGCTTTCCGCAGCCCAAATAAAGGCTATTTTTTTTTAAATAAAAAATTGATTCTATATAGCTCATAAACATCTCTTCTTACCATAAAACTCCTAAAAATATTTTTTTTTTTTCTCAACTAATGGCACAGTAAACGAAAAAGGGTACAATTCGTTAAGGTACCTACTTTGCGGGCCAAAAAAGTCGATGTCATTCAAACTTTAGGAGAATTTTAATGACACGACTGGAATCCTCGTATCTTTATTAGTAAGAATAAAAAAAATCTCGATTTACCTCTCGAGTATTTCGTCGCAAAAGCTATACTGGGGTAACTCCCTCTATACGCACCGCGTGCGCACCTCGTCAGACCCGTGATAGCACGCCGCGGCCGAGTGCTGTTGTGTTTATTGACATGAAACTTACGCAAAAATAATATTTTATTGTATCTATGGAATAACCTTTGCAACTTGCTACTAAATTACGTCACTGAGATCATTTTCCTTCCATTTGCTATTATAATTAAGATAGGTACGTGGGATTGAATTTTGCGTAAAAATGGTAACAAATATATAGAAGGAAAATTATCTTAGTGACATAATTTAGTAGCAAGTTTATTTCATAGATGCAATAAAATATTATTTTTGCATAAATTTCATGTCAATAAACACAACAGCACTCTGCCGCTTCGTGCTATCACGGGTCTGACGAGGTGCGCACGCGGTGCGTATAGAGTACTATATAGAGGGAGTTACCCCAGATTAATATCAGGTCAGTCCAATAAGGAGATGGGCTTGGGTCAATAAATTTCGATGAATTTCACATATGTTACACATCTAACCTAGTTTGATGAGGTTTGGGCATTATTTTTTGAAATTTCAAAAAAAAACGAATTTCAGGAATTTTCAAAAAATCAATAAAGAAGGCAATCTCCAGAGATAAAAAAATTTGTATCTTAAATTCTGCTCCACATAGAATTATAATTTAAATTTTTTCAAGTTTGTAGTCAGACTGCCAAACTTTTTTGCATTGAAAATTTTGACCTTAAAATTTTATTAAGGTCAAATGTCAGAGGTCAAACTACAAAAAGCGTATAACTTCATACCAAAGCACATTGTTAAAAAAATCAAGATATAGGTTTAAATCCTTCTATAAAAAACCATTTTCAAATTTATGGAGAAATTCAAAATTTTGAAATTGCGATTTTTTTTTATTAATTATTCCGAGGTTTTTTGAAAAATATTTTCAAGTTTTGTCATGAATTTTACACAGGTTACTCATCTGACCTAGGTTGATAAGGTTTGAAAATAATGTTTTCAAATTTAAAAAAAAAAAAAAAAAAAAATCGAAATTCACGGTCAAATTTCGATTTTCGTTTTTTTTTTTTTTAATTTGAAAAAATTATTTCCTAATCTTATCAACCTGGGTCAGATGAGTAACCTGTGTAAAATTCATCACAAAACTCGATTTTTTTTTTCTAAAAACCTCGGAATAATTAGTAAAAAAAATCGTAATTTCAAAATTTTGAATATCTCCATAAATTTGAAACCGGTTTTTTATAGAAGGATAAACATTGTTTAAAACCCATGTCTTGATTTTTTTTAACAATGTGCTTTGGTATGAAGTTATACGCTTTTTGTAATTTGACCTCTCTAGCTGACCTTTGACCTTAATAATCATTAATTTATTCAAGGTCAAAATTTTCAATGCAAAAAAGTTTGGCAATCTGACTACAAACTTGAAAAAATTTAAATTATAATTCTATGTGTAGCAGAATTTAAGATACATTTTTTTTATCTCTCGAGATTGCCCTCTTTATTGATTTTTTGAAAATTCCTGAAATTCGTTTTTTTTTTTTTTGAAATTTCGAAAAATAATGCCCAAACCTCATCAAACTAGGTTAGATGTGTAACATAATATATGTGAAATTCATCGAAATCTATTCTGACCCAAGCCCATCTCCTTATTGGACTGACCTGATATTAACCCCCAGTATAGCTTTTGCAAGGAAATAATCGAGAGGTACATCGAGATTATTTTTGATTCTTACTAATTAAGATACGAGGATTCCAGTCGTGTCATTAAAATTCTCCTAAAGTTTGAATGACATCGACTTTTTTGGCCCGCAAAGTAGGTACCTTAACGAATTGTACCCTTTTTCGTTTACTGTGCCATTAGTTGAGAAAAAAAAATATTTTTATTTTTAGGAGTTTTATGGTAAGAAGAGATGTTTAGGAGCTATATAGGATCAATTTTTTATTTAAAAAAAAAAAATTAGCCTTTATTTGGGCTGCGGAAAGCAAATGCTTCAAAAACGTCATACTTGGCTTACGGGAACCGGTATAACAAAAAAACTAAAACCCATAGAGAAAATCTGAAAGCAGGATGTTGTAGACACATATGGTTATGCATCCATAGAAAAAATCAAATTTAATCTATGCATAATATTTTCCGAGTTACTGGAGCCGCCGTTTGCTACATTTGCATTCTGAATTCTGACGCCATTTCGTAAATACGAGGCCCATTGTCCCTCAATTTTGAATATTTTTGAAAAATACAAAAACCATTTTTGTAGGTTCATTATACAAACATGTCCTAGCTGTGATTTAATTTTATTAAAATCAAAGAACTTTAATATTTGGTGGTGTAGGTGGCCACATGACGTGAAATGGCATAATATTCGATGTTGCTTTTAGAAGGTTATAGCTATATAGTACATTTTTGGAGCTATAAGCTAGTACTCGAAAAATACATGAATTAATTTATAGACGTATTACCAAATAATCGAAGTAATGAAGTACGTATGTACGTCATGCAGACCATGCAGTTTATTATATATTTAATATTTATTAAAGTGGAGTGACGATCGAGCGATTGCATTTTTTTAACATTTTATTTTGTTCCGATAAAAAATTCTTCACCAAAAAAATTCCCAAAATTGGTGTTTTGGTCAATTTTGAAGGTCTTTTAATTTTTTAACATGTAGTCTTATAACATGGAACAGAAAACAGCTTTTTACTCAAAACTTATTAATTAATTGGTCCGAAAAGTTTCAATCTAGCTATATAATCTATCATGAATAGAGTATTGTCCTCAATTTTTTTTATTGCAGAAATGGATAGAGGGTACGTGCAAATTAAGTTATGCTACCCTGATTTTTTTCAGATTTTTTAGAGCCCGGGAACTATTTTTAAAAAATTATTGAAAGTCCTTTTCGTGACGTCACGAGACGCCGCTCCTTAAGAAAAAGATAGGACTTGCCGCCGCGTGACGTCGCAAAAAGGACTTTCAATAATTTTTTAAAAATAGTTCCAGGTCTCAAAAAAATCTGAAAAAAATCAGGGTAGCATAACTTTGCACCCTCTATCCATTTCTGCAATAAAAAAAATTGAGGACGATACTCCATTCTTCAATGCATTTTCAAATATTTTTTTACGGACCATTTTCCTGGAAAAAAAAATGGAATTTTTGTGGGTTAAATTTTAATTGCCCATGAGGAATATTTCAATGGGAATCTTTGACCTGCCAATTTGGTCGCCATATTTTTACTGGAAGATATTCGTATGTTGAAGATCAGCAGATTTTGACACCATGGGCATATATTGCGCAAATTTCCCGCTCCAAAATTAGAATTAATACAAGTACCGCGAATTTTTTTAGAGTTTCTTTTTACTTAAACTGAGCTGGGGTTGCAAATAATATTTTAATAGTGGCAAAAATGTAAAAGGTTAGTGACAATACGTGATTTTCAATTCGGAAACAGAACTTGTGTAAAGAATATATATAATATATTATATATAATACCGCGATCGAAAAATTGCTCCGTATATATAATATAGGATCTTTTACGTGTAGTGCGCCCCATCTGTTTTCTTGTAAAAGTATATAATGTCAGGACAAAGGTCGCGATGACGTCAAGGTCACAGCTTCCCATTAATATATAATTATATATATATCACTCAATAATTCACGTATGCTTTTATTTCTTATGCCAGCTACTCGTAGTTTTGCCGGAAAGTTTTTATTTTATACCTTCGTCGTCACTAAATGGAGTATTGTCCTCAATTTTTTTTATTGCAGAAATGGATAGAGCGTGCAAAGTTGTTACCCTGATTTTTTTCAGATTTTTTAGAGCCTGGGAAGTATCTTTAAAAAATTATTGAAAGTCCTTTTTGTGACGTCACGCGCGGCAAGTCCTATCTTTTTCTTAAGGAGCGGCGTCTCGTGACGTCACAAAAATAACTTTCAATAATTTTTTAAAAATAGTTCCCGGGTTCTAAAAAATCTGAAAAAAATCATTGTAGCATAATTAACTTTGCACCCTTTATCCATTTCTGCAATAAAAAAAATTGAGGACAATACTCCATTGCACTATATAGCTGCCTTTTAGTTAAATTAATTTAGTATATATATGATCATATACAGTATACAATATATATAATATATATATATATATATATATTTATTTATATACAGAATTAATTATACTGCAGATGCGAATTTTTAATAATATTTTAATAATTTAATTATGATTAGTGCATATATTATAGTGTATTTTAATTATGCACTATATAAATATAATATATTTACAGTTAATAAATATAAAAATTACTACAGACTCTGCATATATATAATACCGTTTTTATTACAATCAATTATAATATAATTACACGTACAAGTCAGTGGAGTAAAAAATTTGAACAATTAGCTCCGTTTATTGCATTTGTTATATTAGTGACGTCATGAATCATATGTTTTATACAACCGACGTAGGTTTAATAGAGCTACGTCGGGTGACGTCATGGATGTTTTGAACATTGAAAAAGTTCCGGCGTAGATTTAATGCGTCTACGACCGGCGTAGACCCAGACAGTTCCCCAATGTTACCGGCGTTGCCGCTTCAAGAACACCCGCACGTTTCAGAAATTTCATCATTTTTCATTGATTATCCACGGAAAATACAAAGAGTTCCTTCTTACTTGGGAAAATAATCGTTTAATAGTTAATAAATCAGATTATTACAATGTCTGATTCGTTCAGCGAGGTTTCAAGCTTTTCTGCTGCTGGTCAAGCTGGTGCCCACATTGGTGGTGCAGGAAATAATTTAGACCTGCAAGATTTCCTGGAAAAAGAAAAACAAAGAGCTCAGTTCAATGCACAGGTATGCATACTTTATTATGCTTATAAATTATTATATAATCATATAAGTATGTGATAATAATTGTAGATTTTATTGTGTCTGTATATATGCACATATGGTGTGCATACTGTGCATTATGCATACATCCTTTGCTCTGCATTTCAATGTCAACTTTTTGATTAAGATTAGATTAGATTAAATAGCAGTGTGTACACACATTACATACATACACCACTGCTTGCGGCTATTGTGGGTATTCCACCACGGTGGCTCGCTTGCTTGCGGCTGACTCTCTCAGCCCCTCCCTGAACTCACCAACACTCCGAGCATCCACAAGCCCAGAATCCAACAAATTCCACTCCCTCACCGTTCTTCTCAAAAAAGAATACTTGCCCACATCATTTTTGCTTCTCCTATACTCCAGCTTCCAATCATGGTCCCTCCTACCTTTATAACGCCCTTCCTCAGTACGATCGCTAAGCTCCTCCCAGCCCTTTTGGTTCCTAGTTATTTTATACATTGCTGTCAGTCTACTTTGCTTCCTCCTTTCCTCCAGATCCTCCCATCCCAGTTGCTCTATCATTCTAGTCACACTCTCTCTTCCCTTATAAATTTTGTTTTTATCACAGATAAAGCTCCAGTTCCCCTTTTCTAAGACCCTTCTTGCTGCTCGTCTTTGTATCTTTTCCATCTCTTTCTTCCCTTTTGCTCTATACGGGTCCCATGCATTACATCCATATTCCATTATTGGTCTAATCAGAGACTTGTATGCTTTTTCTCTTACTGTCCTGCCTGCCCCCTTAAGATTCCTCATTACAAACTCAAGATTCCTTCTGCTCTTTGCGGTTACATACCTAATATGTTCATCCCAATTAAGTTTGCACTGAAGCATTACTCCCAGATATTTGTATTTGTCCTCTGATTTGATTTCTTCCCCCTCCATAAAATATTTAACCTGACTTTGCTCCCTTCTTTTGTTGAACTTAACCACACTACATTTTCCCACATTAAGCTTCATTTTATTAGCTTCTATCCATATACCCACTGTCTCCAGATCCTTTTGTAGAATTTGCTCATCCTGCTTATTACTTACTGTCCTATAGATTACGCTGTCATCAGCAAAAAGCCTCATCTCCGACTCCAAATTCTGTACAATATCATTAATAAAAATAATAAAAAGTAGCGGCCCTAGCACACTACCCTGAGGGACTCCGGAAGTAACCTTCACTACCTCAGACAACGTTTGCCCTAGCTTGACTCTCTGTACTCTATCAGTTAAAAAATCTTCTATAAAATTTATCAAGCCTTCTTCACCTACCGCTTCTCTTATTTTATTCACTAGTATATTATGTGGCACCTTATCAAATGCTTTCTCGAAATCCAAAAATATTGCATGTATTTCCTCTCCTTTATCAATGCCTTCCTCGAGGTCCTGCACTAGCCCCAGAAGCTGAGTATCACATGAATAATTCCCCCTAAATCCGTGCTGTTGTTTGCAAAAATATCCCTTCCGTTCTAGCTTAAGTCTCATGTACTTAACTACTATCTTCTCCATTACTTTTGAAACTACTGATGTAAGGCTTACTGGTCTGTAGTTTTTAACTTCACTTTTTGCTCCTCCCTTATAAATTGGAATAACCCACGCCTCTCTCCACCCATCTGGCATTTTACCTTGTTTCATTACCGTCTCAAAAATAAGCATTTGGTACTTACAATGCTTATCAATACACAATTTTAGGAATGATGCTGTAATTCCGTCCGGTCCCGGGGCCTTCCCTTTTTTCAATGACACTATTGCTCTTCTAACATCTTTATATCTGACCCTGAATATCTTATGTCTACTATTTGCTGTACCTTCCTCCTGCTCGTTATTTTGCTCATTCCCCTTGTCTGTATCTAATACTTTGGCCTGGAACACAGCCTCATATTGCTTTGAACACGCATTTGCTTTCTCCGACTCCGTAACATATATTCCCAATGCATCTTTCAGCACTGGTATATCATTTCCTGCCTTTCTTAAAGTTTTTATATGTTTATACATTCTTCCCCAGCTGCTACCTACATCTTTCTCATCAAAAATCTTGCTCATAAAAATTTTTCTCGCCCTATCCTTTGCATTATTGAGTTCCATCTCCGTCTCTTTCATTCTACCTTTCCTAACTAGTCCTTTCTTATATTTAATATAGTCTCTTCTCAACTTCCTCTTTAAGCTTCTAACCTCTTTATTAAAATACAGTGGGTCACTATTCACATTAATTGATTTTGCTGGTACATATTTTTCTTGTACTTCCATACATATTTTAACATACGAATCCCACAAAAGATTTATATCTCCTTTACTTTCTGACCAAGAATTAAACTCATCCTCTAGTTCTCTCTCTATTGCTACTGTGTCGGCTTTTTGGTAAAGCCACTTTCTCGTTTTTTGCTCCGGTTGCTTTGACTTCCCAAAAATTAGCTCTACGACAGGTATTTTGTGATCACTAATACCGTCCACAACCATAGTATTTTGCCAGATTTCTATCGGTCTAACTAGAACTACATCAAGAATATTTCTAGTACCATTAACATGCTCTCTCGTATATTCATTAATGACCTGTGTCATGTCCCTATTTGTTATTTTTGCTACTAGTTTCTGTGTTGCCGTCCCCAACACCTCACACCTGTCATTCCAGTTTATATGCGGCAAATTAAAATCTCCGATAAGTAGCGTTGTTTGCTGCGGGCTGCAATTGTCTAGTCTAGTCACCACTCTCTCCAAAATTACATTTTGCTCATTTACATCCACCGGTCTATATCCTGCCATTAACTTAACTTTTTCTTTCCCTAAAATAAATTCAATACCCATAAGCTCACAGTCACTTTCAGCCCATTCTATATAAGCCTTATATTGTATTTTGACTGCCACTAAAATTCCGCCTCCGTTCCTGTTTCTATCTCTCCTAAAAATATTGTAATCAGACAGTTCCAACTCCGAATCCTTGATACTGTCATCTAGCTTTGTTTCTACTAACACCAGCACATCCGGTTCATGACAATCTATTTTTGTTTTTAGCTGTCTTATTTTGCCCAAAAGCCCCCTTACATTAACTTCCATTATTATGAGCTTCCCCCCCTCCAAAAGTTTGTTTTTACACTCACCAGTTTTCCGTTGTTGGCTGACGTACCTCCCACGCTGCTGTCTGCTCGGTTGTCCTTGATCCTGTATGTTGCTCTGTAGTCCTCGTACCGGTATGTTGCTCAGCTGCTCACTTCCCGTTGAAATACTACGCTGACCTCTTTTCGGTGTGTTGATGATGCTTCCCTTAAATATTTTGTTTACTACTACTTGCTTCCTCCTAATATCATTTGCTTCTTCTTCCACTGTCACTTTTTGCGTTAAACTAACCTTAATTGCTCCCACCCCACTCGTTTGCCACTTTTCTTTTGCTATTGTCTTTTTGCTCCCCTCAAGTCAACAGTCCAATTGACTGTTGACATACTCGCCCACCACCTTCCCTGCTTGCTCCTTGCGCACCCATCTTCCATTGTACCAGCGTTCAGTTTTCAGTGCATAATACGGGTTTGCAAATCTCACCTTCATTTCAGTACACACCTGATACATCACATTGTTGAGGTTGCTCAGTAAGTTAGGGCTTTCGTCATGGTTATTGAAAGCACCGATCACTTTAACGCTTGTTGCACTGCTCACTCTCTTTGACATAGCCGTCTTGAGCAGACTACGTAGCTTATTTTTCACCACCCCTACATAGCAGTTATTTGCATCTTTCACTGCACACATTCCCAGAAAGAGAACAATCTCCTCAGTTTGCTCCGTGATGGGGGCATGCCCTAGCAGTGCCTCCATACTACTCAATGTGCTCCCAGAAGTTGACTCATCAATAATCACCTCCGCTCCGGTGATATGCTCGGCTGCTACTGCCAGACTACGGTCGCCAACGACTACTGCCATGAGTCGAGGTCGCTTACAAATCTTTACTTCGATTCCACTATCCATGAAGATGCGGTTTATCTCATTTTTGACTAGTTTCCACTCTAGCATGTCTCGACCTGCACCAACCTTTGGCATCGCCAGCTTTGTCACTCCGTTTTCCTCACATTTTGCTCTCAGCTCCAGCAGACACTTTACTAGATCTTCAAGGAGAGGTTTGCCCGATGATGTTTTCTTCGAGACCAGATAGAAGATAAGCATTTCCCTTATCAGCATTGCAACCTCCCCTACCTTCTTGCCCTGGCGCTTAACCACATCTGCTCCTCCATGACGCTCCTTGACTTTTGCTGCCACCCCTTTACTCATCCAGCAGTCCTCTGCAATGGCATGTGCCAATGCCCACTCGTGCCCCAACGTGAGAAAATCACCTTCAACCTCCTCGAGGTATTCAGGTACTTGCTCGGTCTCAAGCTCCTCATCAAACAGAACGTCATCCTCAGAAATTTGCTCCATTGCCTCCGAGTCACTTTTTGCTCTCTTCAAATTTTCTACCTCGAGCTCAAGAGCATCAACTTTCCTTTTATAGGTGTCCATTTCCTTTTTGCCCTCTAGGTTTGCTTTTTCCACTGCTTGGGCTACTGCCTTGCTCACCTCCGTAGCCACTCGCTCCTCAATTGTTGCCGTCATAAGCCTAACATAGCGCATCTCATCGGACTCTTTATTTGCATAGTTACGTGGCGTTGCTCCCTGAGGTTTTAACACTCGTTGCGAATTATTTTTACTAGGCTTCGACAATGAATTTGTCTAAAATTCTAAATTTCTTACAGATCCATGAATTCAACGATATTTGCTGGGACAAATGCGTTGACAAAGTAAGCAGCAAGCTGGACAGTCGATCTGAGACCTGCATCGTCAACTGCGTCGACCGGTTTATTGACGTTTCTCTTCACATCACCAACAGATTTGCTCAGATACTGCAGAAAAGTGGTGGAATTTAAGTGAACAAAATTGTATAGCATGTTTGTGGACAATAGTTATTAATAAATAATTGGTATTTAATTATGCTGTGTTTCAAACCGTCACTATAAATTGATATGATTATAGAGTTATGCATAAATTGCGCTGATGTCATGCCTCATGCCCCTGTGAACTGTGAAGGTGCTTTCACATGCATAGTCTAAAATTGTTCTGGAGAGTATGTAGTACGTAGAAATGCTGCAATTAAGCCTTACACATACTATATTCTTGTTCGTCTGTGGCTGTTGAGGTGGAAAATCACTTAAATGCCGTAGCAAAATCAAGACGAGAGTTTGATTTTTCTACAGAGCGCTGTAGAATGCCACAGGAAATCGCAAGCTTAATTCTAAGCATTAATCAACCCCATTTACTACAGCGTGTTGCAGCATGATTCCGTAGCAATTTTGAACTAAGCAGCACTTTAAGCAGACTCCGCTGAGGTGAGCCAAGATTCACAGACTAACGTCAACAGTACAGTATTATCAGAGAGCTTTAATTTGAAGAGAGATAGAATGACCGTGCTAACTGTATTCCCCTGAATTTTCAAGTTTAACTGGTGGAGTGCTCAGAAAAGTATAAAAATTTTGATACCCGAGAGCTTCTCCTGGCGACATTGCGAGGGCGCTGACTGTACTTTGTCGGAGTTAACTAAGGGATGATCAGCGCCACCAAGTACTCGCCAGTTGAATTAGTCCCTATATCTACCAAAATGCACTTTTTTGGTATACATTTTCTACTTCGCATTCTTGTGTATAGAATCCTATTAGAGGACAAAACATCCCCATAAGCGTTCGATCTCTCTTTAATTAAAGCTCTCTGGTATTATTTTTTATGATTATTATTATTTACTTAAAAAATAAGCAGTCTGTACAGCTTACTGATGGTCTGACACGTACAGTAACACGACTTTTCCCATAATTTGTTCTGAATGACAGGAAAAAGTTGACATCATACTAACGTTAAGCTGGATAGACGAAAACTGACTCCTTCAAACTCATAATTAATCATATATTATGTTTACTGTGGGTATATATTAAATGTAATTTTCCGTCAATTGTTTTCATAGCTTCAGTAAAGAGTTTCAATTTAAATACATATATTGTTGCACCAAATTCTTCCATTAAAAAAGAATATATGGATAAGCATGATAAATTTTAAACAATATAGGAAAATTATGCATTTATTACTAAGAGAATTCCACCTTTAAAATAATGCATTGAAGGTGCCACTTTGAATCCAACTAGCATCAAATAACGCAGCTGTGTCAAAAAGACTAACTGCAAATTACTCGCAGTGAGAAATAAAACTTTCATGATTACAGAGTTACCAGCAAGTAAGACTTGTTTTTAACATAGTTTTTCATTTGCAGTTCTTTTTAGCATAATTGTATCATTTTATGCTAATATTATTTGCCGTGGGCGCAAGTGGAGCTAGTGTATGGAAGTAACCTATATTATACCTCCTTACACTCAATACCACTCTCTCCTGCTATAGAAGGACTTTAAAATTCTTCCATTCATAGATAGTGTAAGTTAACAAGCATTGCATGTCCATTCCAATAGTTGCAAAATTTAGTTGCATCCTTTTTCTTTTTCTTTTTTTTTTTTTTTTTTAAAGGTAGAATAAATTGCATAATAGAAAATTAAAAGAGAAGAACATTATTTGAGTTTTGAACATGGCCATTTAGCTTTAATTGTAGCACCAACTAACATATTTAATCAGAGTTTTAATTTTGTTGGTACTATATTTTGTAGTTTGACTCCAATTATATTCGAGAAATATGACAACTAAAAAAATACGGCACATATTTTTAAAATCACTCTCTGAACAGGTGTTTTGAATTTAAAAAAGAAATGAGATTTTTTAAAAAAAGAAAGATTTTATGTTCATCCCTGAATCTAATATACAGTACGTATAGAGGGCAAGTATGTGGCAGTTTGGTACATGGTATTTTTTAAGCTTCAGATTATATGCCTGTATGGCATTAAAAAATGAATCAATACTTTCACCAATTTAAATTCTGAAAAAAATAATATTCTTGCATTTCTGTGGTGACACATAAAATTTACAAGTGAAAAAAATTGTTGTCTCAGAACGCAAAAATATAAATATAGGGTGTTCTCATGGTTTTTTAAATTGAAACAATATTTTGGAATTTAAAAATAATAATAAGAAACAATTTCTTAATAGTTAGTTGCCAAAAAGTCATGTAACTTTGTCATATTCTTGCTGGCCTGTCGCTGGTATATTTTGATGTCTTAATTCTATATGAAGAAACAAGATTTTAAGAAATTCTTCTCTTCTTGAAGCACCTTACAGCTGTCATATGTTCTTCTTTCCCTCTTCTATAATATATTATCATTCAATGGTAAAATATTTTTATTTGTCAAATGCCAGTTGAATGCATAATATTTTTTCAAGCAATAATTACTGGCGTTGAATAAGAGAATAATGATGAAGATTTTTTTTATTTTCTCACAGTACATCATAGTTTGCATCAAAGTATTTAATAGCTATCAAATATTAAAATACTGTCCTTCTAAAAAGAAAAAAATATGATCTAAGTAAGGATAAATATACATGAGTAGTGATGATACTTTAATTTCAACTTTGTTTTTCCAGCAAAGAAAAATATAAATAAGTTAAAAGAATATGTGTGTTTCAAAATGGACAATTTGCATGACATTTTTTTATTGCAGAAATGGATAGAGGGTACCAAATTATGCTACTCTGAATTTTTTCGGATTTTTTAGAGACCGGGAACTATTTTTAAAAAAAATATTGAAAGTCGATTTTATGACGTCACGAGGAGTCTGTCCTTAAGAAAAGGATAGGCGCTAAACGCCCGTGACGTCATAAAACTGACTTTCAATAATTTTTTAAAAATAGTTCCCGCTCTCAAAAAAATCTGAAAAAATTCAGAGTAGCATAATTTGGTACCCTCTATCCATTCTGCAATAAAAAAATGTCATGCAAATTGTCCATTTAAGGTAGAGATAACACGGAACAGCTGACCCAATGCTTAAAAAATCCCACTCATGAAAATCATGAAAAAAATTTAAAATGTTCTCCTCTACATGCCCTATTAGTAGCTAAAATAGCAGACCTGTATACAAAAACGAGCAGTTTGTGAGGTATGAATTTTTAAAGTTGACTACTTTAACATGGAGAAATGGAACTTCCATGTTAAATTAGTCAACTTTAAAAATTCATAACTCGAAAACTAGCTCGTTTTTGTATACCTGATATTTAAGCTATACTGATGATAGGGGATGTAGAGGACAATATTTTATTATTTTTTTTTTTCATAATTTTCATGAATATTATAGGATTTTTTTAGCATTGGGTCAGCTGATCCGTATTATCTCTACCTGAAGTATTATTGATAAAGGTATGCAATTAAAAATGTAGCTATCATCAGAAAGTGACAAATTATGACACACCTAGTAAATTATAATTTACAATTTTGTGCCAATTATACTTATATTATATATATAACTAACTCGATCAGCATTTTAGTATCTAATTTAATTTTTTAAGAGTCAAATTAAAAAAAAAAAAATGTATAGACTATAAATCAAGAGGATCCTTTTAATATTTCATAACTTCAAAAGTATCTTTTTTGCTTCTTTTATTTCAACACAAGCTGGAAAGAAGAGATATACAATACATTGTTTTTCTTATCAAATACGTTAGATTTTAGTTTTGCTGCGTGGTGACAAAATTTTATGTCAATATGATCAATATCTCTGTGGGACCCAGCATTTATAATTTTATTGAGACAGCAAAATTTAGATCTGACATTTTCCTTACATTATCATGTTAGCTTTCTTCAATTTTACCGAAATTGGTATTGTTTTCCATCAATGAAAGTCATTAATTTAGCTGAAGGGGAAGGTAACACGCTCAATGTTAAAAAAAAAAAAAAAAAAATCCCACACATGAAAATTATGGAAAAAAAAAACAAAATAAATAAAATGTTCTCTTCTACCATCAGTAACTAAAATATCAGGTACACAAATTCGAGCTAGTTTTTGAGTTATGAATTAGATCGAATTTGTATACCTGATGATATTTTGGCTATAGCTATACTGATAGGGGATGTAGAGGAGAACATTTTATATTTTATTATTATTATTTTTCATAATTTTCATGTGTGGGATTTTTTTTTTTTAACATTGGGCGTGTTACCTTGTACCCTTAATTTCTTTAAAAATAAAATACGTTCTAAAATATGTTATCAATTGGTCAGATAATTTTGTATAAAATATATAGCTACAATTAAAATTTAAATTTGAATGCGAATTTTAAGATAAAAAATGAATTAATTAAGATATTAAATTTTCCTACAATATAAAATAGTGGTAACAAAAAATAAAAAATGTTTTATCATTGATTTTGTCGTGATATATTCTTATCGAACATGATATAATGCAACTCTGGTGTTAAATTACTTAAAAAATCAATTTTAGTCTTATTTTCTAAACTTAAAAGTTCCACAGTTAAAAATTTCCGACCATATAGTTGGAAATACAGCATTTCAGTCTCAAAATAACAAGGAAAAGAGGCCATGGTTCAAACTCCTTTGAAATTCTGGCTATATCTTTTGCTTGTATTTTTTCCAGTTTTTGTGTCATAGTAAGGGGTATTCACAAAGCCCTAAGGCCACATTTAGGGCTCGATAATTTAAAGCCCGATTTTAGGCATGCTTTTTAGACCCAAAATTTCTGGTCTTAAATTATCGAGCCCTAAATGTGGCCTTTAGACTTTGTGAATGCCCCTTAATGTTTTTTATAATTAAAGTACTTCATTTTGAGAGAGAAGTGCACCAAAATAATTTTTATAAATTTACTCATAATTATTTAAAATTAAATTTTTAATACATTGTTACTCTTCATTGTTACACATAGTTTACACACTATTGTAATCAAAAGAGTGTTGATACATAGAGCAAATGTGTTTTATGATGTCTACCGGCCGCTGCAGTAGCTTGACATCTCCTTGATAGAGCAACTCTTGGCACAGCACTCGTCGTACACTCCTCGGGTACGTCGCTGACGCACAGGCATCAACGCAGACGCCAGCGAGCGACGCTGGAATGGAAACTTGGGCTCGTCGTCAAGGGGAGAAGGAGGCAGAAGCCAGTATGGAGGTTCTTGGGGATCTGCGAAACACAATTAAAATTAAGAATGAAGTATATTAAGGATGAATCTCAGTAGATTGATATCTCGCAATCGTAGCGCCTGAATGTAACAAGACTTGCAGGGGACTTTTAGAACTCACCATCAATAGGTGGCATACAAATTTTGAAGCAAATCTGTCTTATCAGTTTTGTGAAAACTGAGGTAGAGGTTTAACATTGGCTTTATGGACGAAAACTGGAAATGGAGCTATTGTAAGAAAACTGCAAAACTAAATTTGCTCAAACAATAAGCGATTAATTTTTAGAACACGCATTCTCGATTTTTTAAAATTTATTTCTTTCGATTCGTTGCAGGGAATTGGGAAATATTCTTTGACTCCGAAATAACTTAGATTAATCATTATTTCATTAACTTGTTATAGTCATTATGAAAATAATAAAAATTCATAAACCATGAATTAATATAATGAAAATTACGATTTTTCTGTGTCCTGCGTTTTTCAAAAAATTATAAATTAATTGATTTTGGTGCAAATTTATTTTTCTCTTATAAAAGTTAATTATATTTCAATACATAACTATAGATATATAAAATGAAAGAATTTATTTTACTAAACATGGTTTAATTTCATACTGATCGATACTTAACAATTATAATTATAGTGAATTTCAAATTAACATGCAGACAAAATAATCTCTATATTTTGAAATCTTGGGGTACGTAATCAATAAATTAAAAAAATATATCAAAGGGGCCGGCCTGTGCATCATGGTTCATGTATTATTTATTTTCCCCATAAAGTAAGCAATCACTGTGGGAATCACTGTGCATGCCCCCCCTCCCCCTCCCATGCCACCATGACACTTAAATAAGTGCGGAAAAAATACCCCACTATATTATATATCCGCAATCAATTATTATACAGGGTAACTTATAACACTAATGTGAATTAATACCTGATTTCTTGTAGAGAGGAACGTTGTATCTGCCTTTGCAGATGAGATGCAGAGCATTGGCGAGGTTTTTGCCACAGTACTTGGCCGCCTGCCGCTTCTCAGCCATCTGAAACACTTGGTCTGCCACGACAATTAGACGCTCCCGTAATAACCAAGCAATTTTATTAAGGTATAACCTGAGAATTTTGGGACGAAAAAAAGTCATTGAAGAATCTTTTTGAAACTAACTATTGGTAGACTTACAACAATATTCTTATAATTAAGTCCTGATTTTTTTTTCAGAATTTTTTAAACGCCATTTATATATTTATGAAACATACGCTTTCAAATTTGGCCGAAGAATTGCAAGTCTCGGCGACCGAAGCTTCGATCGCCGGTACTAGGCATGTCCTCGGTTAAATTTGAAGAACATGATATAATATTTCATATAATACGGCAGTTAAAAAATTCTAAAAAAAAATCAAGGCTTATAAGAAGACTGTTGTACGTCCATCTAGTTAATTTGAAAATCGAAGATTCTTCGATGACTTTTTTTTCCCATGATGTTAAATTTTACCAATTCTCAAGTAAGCCTTAAATCAACTTACCGCTTAACGAAAAAGGTGATTTCATTAGGGCTGCACGGTAAGCGTCCATGGTGCTCATATCAGACTCCTCTTGATCTAAATCTGATGGAAGGCTCTGAGCCAGCTGAAAGAACAGCGCCAGGGCGGCGAGCAAGCGCATCATCGCAGACCACATCTGCAACATAAAGTTTATATTATCCAGTATATATTTTAAATAATTATAAATGTCAACGCATAGCCCGCATGGCCGGGAGGCGGCTGAACATATGCTATTATAGTGAAATAGAGGGAGATAATTGAGTGCATGGCCCACATATAATACTCACAATCAGAAGCAAGAGGGTGACTGCAGCTTATAGATGGAGCATAATTTAAATCTTTTGGATTGAGGCGTGCATTATATTTAACTTGAAGATTCTACTGATTTGTATATACATTCGCGATATGATAGTATATAATATTATTATATTCCTACTATAAAAATTTCAATGAAATATATATTTCAATGTACAGTACATACCATATATACATGGATACATTATCTGAGAGATTCAATTATTATATAATAGATTTATAAATGCAATAAAGTGTCTGTACAATTTTCTATAGTCCTTCAACTCTGATTTGACCTCGTGCAAGGGACGGTGTGTGTCATATTTATATTATATAGTAGGCCAAAGCCCTCTATTTGTTAAAGAAAAATTAGCACGTGCACTCTGTTAAAAGAGATTATATTTCTAAGAACTTGCATTAACACCAAAATACAATATTTATTTATTTTATTTTTTCACCCAAGTTACAAAAAAGAAATATACATTGTAAAAAGGATGTGGATATCAGCAAAGCACTATAAGCACTATTTCACATATATGTGGCTGCTACCCTTAATAATTAATACTATATATAATATAATTAATGCTTGCTTGGATAAAGAAACAAAAATTAGGATATTATTGCCTATATTTACGCGTATATATATAAATATGTCGCATTTTTTTTTATATATTATATTGAGAGGGTTGAACATTTATTCAACATTATTTACTGGTCATTAGCTCTATGTTTTTTCAAATCACTAAATAATATTTTATGGACCGTCTGTCTTATATATTGAATTTCATTTAAAATCAGAAATCGTGCGTTAATTTCATTCACACTGGTAATTTTATTTTTGAGCAAACTATATCCCCAAAAGTTTGTTTGATACTCTGTTCGAGGCTTTACTTATCCACGATGTAATCATTACTCGAAGCGCACCCCTTCGATGCATCAACCCGCATCACTTAGGTGCTCAAGGAGTTGCATACTTTAAGAACCCACAGGGTAAAAATAAAGATGGCGGTCTCCTCCCTCAAAATTATTATTATGTTTTTGAACCCATGAAATTACAGGTCTGTTCGTAAACCCTGTTCGGAGTACTCTGAGCAAGTTTACGAACAAAAATCGTGACGTCATCTGCACTGTTTTTCCTATTTACCCCACCCGCCTTGAACCTGGAGTAAGAAAGTAGGGGCAATTAAGGTGTACTCTGAAAATCATGATCATGGCCGGATATACGAACAGAACTTATATAGATTTCTCTGATTGAAACCGAAGCATAATGATGAATGATAGTTATTATGTGTACTACATTTGATTACACAGTATTTCGTACAAAATACATTTATAATAATTGCATGGTCAATTCAATGGTAAATAACCACTATGTAATTTTAGTATTACAATTAAGTAGTGTTTTATTATTTTAAAAGATAGTTTACCATGAAGACAAAACCCGTATAAGATCCGATATATTAATTGCTTGATGTTAATTATAATTATATAATAAGCAGTTTTAAAATTAAAGAGGTTTATTTTTTACATTAGCACACTCAAAATAAATATTTATACTTAATTTGTTTTTAAAAATATAAACTCACTAAAATCTTCATGGCATAAAATGAATCGATCATGTCTAGAAGAAAATTCGGACATTAATGTTGAAATTTATAGCTATATAGTGAAAATTCCCATTGTAAGATTGCATCCAGGAAGTTCCGTGTGGTCACTAAAATAATTAATCATTATAGCGTCACTGTGGCATGTGTTATAGTAGTGTATGTGTGTATATATATTATGCAATATATTTTTTAATTTAAAAAAAAAAACTAATTTGAAAATTTTATCATTATTTTTTATTATTATTAGGTTTGTTCGTAAATACACAATCAGAAAGAATTTATTATTTGTATTAATGAACCTTATGTTCCATGTACAGAAGGTTCATCACAGATTGTGTATTTACGAACAGACCTATTATTCATCCCAGTTTTAAAATAGCTTGATCAACTAAAATTACAAAATAACAGTCTGTGTATTTTCTCACCCCTGCTGACACCACCTGAACTGATTCCCATGCAACTATTGTTGTGATCCCTATATATACTCCCCTTCATATGACTCATTCCAAAGTAGTATCGTTAAAATTATTATATGAGGATCAAACTAACAATATTACAAAACTGACCATGTAAATTAGTATTATTGGACATTACCCTATATATAAAAGTGTCTCTTTACCACTAACCTCGTTCTACATATTCTATACTTTACAAGGAATGGAAATGTCTTATGTTTTGTTAAAGGTATTATTCTGTTTCTGTGGCAACGTAAGCCTGCCCCGACAGACTGTCTGCTTCCTCTATACACATCATGCTGCATGCACTGAATACTTTCATGATATAGGAATAACATAACAAATGTTTGCACAGCCGCAGCTCTCAGCATATTAATCATAAATAACGTACAGCTACGTCGCGACGAATAAATCGATTTTAAATAACATTAATGCAGCATGCTATTCATTCTAAAATCATTATATACGTCTGGATGTACTGACTGGATCGTATAAAATAACTATGACCGTCATAAAAAAAAAAAAAAAAGAAAGAAAGAAAGAAAAAAAAAAAGTTTGGCATCAATGCATTGCACGAGTGATTAAAAACAAACATATCGACTGCCCTTCGCTTCTTAAATTCAATTATACACATCGTTGCCGATACAATGTAAATAAATTGACATTTTTTATGGTCCCTTCGGTATATACGTTTCTAGTTCAAGAAAAAAAAAATGAAACATGTAGAGACGAAGCATTGAATACTAAAAAATTTGCTGCTAAACAAATTGTAAAATGTAAAATTCTATTCTTCAGAGTGTTTTTAAATTGAGTGTGTATTAACCGGTTCTTGTTAGTTCACCGAAGTCAAGCAATGTCAAGCGTGGCTGGTTAGTACTTGTATCACTTGGATGAGTGACAGTTTCTTGTAAAAATTACATTGCTCGATCCTTCCGTGAGGTAAATTTATTTCGCTTTCCAGCACCCAGTGCAGTGATTGTGTGGTCCCCAGGCTTAGGATATAACTATCCATTGATAAAAAGTAAAAGTGTCCGTCCTGACTTAGAGGTTTTCCAGGGTTCCCTCAGTCTCACCTCAGCGAATACTGCGGGACGCGTAACAGGCTGTTGTGGCCACTTTCTATAGAATTATAGATCCCTACCTATTACCCAGCATCGATCTTCAGCTCATAGGCATGTATGTCCTTGTAAAATTAAAATATTAATAATTTTCAGAACATTTTGGTCAATAAAAGTATACGTCTTACAGTTTAGCAAATAAAATACATTTCCCGGAAGTTAAAATTAATATTGAAGTTAAAATTCACAGGGGTGAATTACATTCCTATAATATATATGTTGCATAATATAAAAAAATGTCTCACTTAGAGAGAAAAAATAGCTTCAGCGCCTGCAGCTTTTTAATATCTTGTATCGTTTTCATGGCAATTTCAAACCTAAATTTGTACAGAACAAAATAGATAGAATGTGACTACCCTCCCTCTTCTAACTTCTATTTAGATGTTTTAGCTGTTAAAATATTTTGTGTAAATGCAAAATTTATTGTAATAAGCTGTATTATTACACTTCTATGTTATGTTATAAATGTTATAATAATGTTATGAAATAATGGCCAATAATTTCTAATTCAAATTACGTGTGTGCTTCGATCGTCATTGTTGGTAAACTTTCAAATAATTCTCTGCATTGGATCTGTATTATATTACAATTAATTCAGGCACCGTAAATATTTCAAATTTCAAAGAAAATCTAAAACTTTGTACTAAAAAGTTTTATTTAAATATTAAAAGACGATAAAATAAACAATGATTTTTTTAGACACCACTATAATTAAACCCATAGTAAATATACTTAGCATGCAATGCAATGAAGCAATGAATTCTTATTATTTATGTTATATTCTATAACTTAATATAATTAAGATTAATTTGATTTTGATTATTTTTTATGATAAATACGTTTATATCAGCAATATAATATATAATTATACAGTCGTCGCTTTTTCTTCAAATTACGAAGCTTTCTAGAGTAGTGCTGGAGGCGAGTACGAAAAAAATAAACGTGAATTCTGTTGGCCTTTGTCCGCCACAACTTCGGAGCACGCAAACATTTAATCAGAAATAATAAGGTAAAAGTTTTTGTTTTGCTTCTGCGAATAAATTGTTTTTTATAAGGCAAATGAATTTTTGCAATGTAACAAAAATATAGAATTTGAAAAAGCAGTATTTTAGAAATCACAGTAATAATTATTGAAGCAAATATTGAAAAAATTAAATATTCAAATATTTATAGAAATTGACAAAGTTAAGTCATATTTAAAAACAACAATAAAATAGAAATTCATAAAAAAAAAAAATACCGTTGTAGAAAAGAATAATAATAAAAAAGTTATGGAAAGTCGGTATAATATAATATTTTATTATTATTTGGCAGTTCCAAGTTGTTCCGTACAAAATTCAAGGTGATTTACCTTGAATGCTCGAGATGACGGTAGGCAGGTATGAGGTCTGAGAAGGTGCGTGCGATCGCCGACCGGTCAGTCGCTAGAGTGAGAGAGAGGAGCGTGCTGCACCTCCTCGGCGCCGCCACTGAGAGGCGCGCACGGACCCAGACGACGCCGACACTCTCCCTCCCTCCTGCCCTCCCTCCTCCCTCCCTTGCCAACCAACAGCGTATCAACAGGTTGCTTCAATTATTATTATTTTTCAACCAACAATTATTTATTCATTTATTTTTTTCATTTTAATCTTTAAATTGCAGTTTTTTTTTATTAATTAATATCCTCAGGGACAAAATATAAAAATTTATTATTTAGATTCTAGGTTAAATAATCACTAAAAATAATTATAATCCTCAATGATCTCAATTAATAAACAATGAAGTAAATTAATGGAATCTTAATTTAATTTAATATCGTCTTTTGTCCTCCTATTTTTCACCATTTTAGAGGAAACAATTAAATCACTACGTTTACATGATGGTGTTTAATGCGTATCCGTTGCCGACGGATAATGTTATTCTTATGAGGCGTCGTCAACGGATACGTATTAAACACCGTCATGTAAACGTAGCGAATGTTAGAAATATTATCTTCATTTCAATTTAAGCGAAGAATAAATAAGATATGTTTTAGAGGTAAAAAGATTTGGTTTGGATGTGTAAAGGATGAGTTGAAGACGTAATTTTTCAACTAGAGTTTGCGTTAATGATCTTTCATCGTTTAGAGATGGGGGAAATAGCTATTTTCTATTATATCAATAATTTCAGCTATTGTCACATATTTAAAACATAATGTTAATAGCGATATCCAGGCGCGGATCCAGAAAAAAAAATCGAAGGGGGCTGTTTCCATAAGGCCAATGTTAAAAAAAAAAATTTGGAGTGGGTGAAATGCCCATATTGCCCATGTTAAATCCAAAATTTCAGAGGGAGGGGGGCTGCAGCCCCCTCCCCCCAGCTCCCCCCCTGGATCCGTGCCTGGCAATATCATTTTATTATTATATTATAATTTACATTTTTATTTATTTATTTATTTTTTATTTTATTTTTATTTGGTCACACTTGTTTTTCATTACAAAGTTTCAAAAATCATTTTCTCCACTCTGTCTTGATTTTTGTGACTGCAATGTATATAATTTATTATGTAATATATTTGACCTTTTCAATTAGAATTTATATATTTTATTGTTATAGCCATCACATACTCTCCTTGTATACATCTTCTATACTTAAAGATCATGCCCAGGGTGTTCCTTTTTCTTTTTTTAATTTTCTGTGCAAATTATATTATAATTATATTATATATAACTTAAACTGTTTTTAATTATATTATAAATAAGTTACATAATATACAATTATATATTATATGCCTTTCATTAAATATCTTTTATAGATATAAATGAAGCAACAGGTAATAAATATACAATTATACCTATAAAGTTATGTCAATTTGTAAAATATGTAATCTGTTTTATAATATTGTATTATTAGCGTAAGCTAAAAATAAAGAATATTTCATTTCAAAAAAAAAAATAAATAAATAAATAAAAAAAAATCAAATAGTGATATATAATTAGTAATTATAGAATAATTTATAACCAGTTATTGGTGAAGTATATTAAATAAGCGTGTATTGTTAGCACGCTGCATAAAAATATGCATATAAATATATTTATGAGTTCAATGTACATTTTAATTCGAATGGAGTGTACTGTAAATTTAAATATATTATACAAGATACTAACATTTTCTTTTGAAGTCAACAGTCAATAAATCAAAATTAGAATTATTTTCACGTAATCTATAAGATAATATTATATTCACCAGACACTAGAATGTAGAATGTTTTTATATTACGCGTGCAAGGTATTTCGATCAACTCTGGACTGTAATATTCAAATGAACATATACGAGACGAGCAGAAATAACATAGATCCCCAGAAGGCTTCAAATGTAATTCATATATACATGGTACATGTGATGCATGATGCAGTCTTGAACTTGAAATTAATTATCTTACTTTTTTACAAATTGCCTTGAAAGAGAGACTGTTTACAATTTCCACATGCAATCATCCACTTTTTCATATTTATTTTGTCATTCGAATAAAACATCAATGAAATAGTGAAATAGAACGAAGTGCATTTAATGTATTTATATTCATTTGCCAACTCAGCTTTTCAGCTTTTTTCCAGTAAGGAGACAGATCCGCTTTCTACATTTTTTTTATATTTATCGATATTAAAGAATATTGTTACAAACGCAGAGAACAAAAAAATCTTGATGAAGAGAGGATCGAGGGGAGCTAACATTTTCAGAGGAGACTTTGTGCTCATTAACTCATTAAGGTATAAAAAAAAAATATTCATCTTCTGAAAGACATGTCAATAATAAAACAGAAACACATTAATATTAATTAATAGTAATCGTCCACTTTATATATTATATGTTCATTGCCAGTAAATACACCTTTATCTTCTTTTTGAATTCCACAATATTATTTTCATTTTTTTAATGTACTGCGGGGAGATTATTAAACACTTTTTTGGAAATTACAATATGGTCCATATGTCTTCATAAGCCGAGGTTCTATGAACAACTGGGGAATATAAATCTTTGTATCTTGTATTATGATAATGATGAACATTATTATTGACGAAATAATGGTCGATGTTAAGGGCATTGGGTGTAGCACCGGTAGTTGGCAACACTGACGTATCTTCACCATGTTAATTTTTGATCATTGCTCCTCGGAGTAATTTTTATGCTAGAGCTAAGCTGATTGCTGTAGTATCAAGATAATTAGTAGCCCAAGTGCACAATTTGGCTAAATAAAGCCTGATTTAAAGAAAAGTATTTTTTAGTAATTTTTTTAATTTACATGCATTTTTCTAAAATATAAAAAAAAAAATTTCTTTAAATCAGGCTTTATTTAGCCAAATTGTGCACTTGGGCTACTAATTATCTTGATACTACAGCAATCAGCTTAGCTCTAGCGTAAAAATTACTCCGAGGAGCAATGATCAAAAATTAACCTGGTGAAGATACGTCAGTGTTGCCAACTACCGGTGCTACACCCAATGCCCTTAAAAGAACTAAGAAAATGTAATGAGGGATGAGGGAGGGGGCTCCGCATCTTTGCTATACGCACGTACTATATATAATAAATAATTAAGCCTTTTGATTACACGATACAATTTTGCATACAATTTTTCCTTAACAAGAAAATTTTATCTCCTTACAAATGTATAGATTTGAAAGGAAAAATTGTATTCAAAATTATATCGTGTAATACATGCATTACAGACTTAACCTTTTCATTCAAATTGCTCAATATTTTTAATTTAATACGTTTATGCTGCATGTTTTTGTTTTTTTTTTCAAATAGAAACCAACTACTTCAATTTCAAATGCATAATATACTTTGATCAGTAAAAAAAGGTAACATTACATGATCGGGAGCCAGTCCATCGATCAGTCGGAGCCACAACCGTGAATGCACGCAGGAATGTCCGTCTCACGTGAGCTGAAAGTAGTTCTGGTTGACAAAAAAAAAAGTGACGAGACGTGCAGTCATTGTTTGTCTGCTCATAAATAAATCGCTCAACGTTTTACTGCATGATCTTCACGTATATACTTTTACTTAAAATGCAAGTATTTATTTAACATGAAAATTTTCTTCATAAACATTTTTTTATTGAAAAGTTTTAAAAACAAATTAATGCCGTTTAGATTACCTATACGAATATATTCAATAGCATAAAATTGAAAAGTGTTCTGCAATATTTGATTATGTCCCCAAAGTTACACTTATCGCTTTGCATGGAAAATTTCCTTCTGCAGCCTCTTGTTAATCATCATGCGCCGTAAGAATAACACATGCAGGGCATGGTGATTAACAAGGCTGCAAGTAGGAAATTTTCCAAGGTGACGAGTGTACATATAGAATGAAACTAAAAAAAAAAAAAAAAAAAAAAAAAAATGTTAAGAAAATTAACAAGAAAAATATAGGAATTTTCGATTATATAAACTAACTTGCGACAGACATAAAACAAAACAAAATTTTCGATTTCATTGCATATGCACAATGTCTTTTATATTAAAATGTATATATTATATAATTATATGTATGCTAACAAACGATGTTAACATATTTTTTAATTTAGCCTGGAGAATTTCTGCCGATGCTATATATATAATATTATGCCATATATTATAATACGTACAAGTATATAAAATATAAACAATGCAAAGGTGTACTCAATTTCCCTGCGTTTTCTCAGCTACAATTTTTTTTCAAACAATCAAGTTTAATAATTATAATATTTACGATATATGAAGCAAGAAAAGTTAGGTTTTATGTAAGTTTATCATGGTCAATTATTATTGAGGCGCCAGCTTGTCGAGTAAGTATGCCTTAGGCTGCTTACTAGTTAGAGAGAGATTATAATATACCGGTATATATTTAATAATATATCCATTTAAATAAAATATCCTCACGCTTTTTGTTGTCCATAGTAACCTTGTTGTGTTACAAATACATTGTTTATGTTGACAAGTAGAGTGCTCCTATAAACAAAAGAAAACTTTGACACGTGTCTCTGTGAGTCATTATCATTAATATTGTGACCACAGATACAGTTAAATTAATTTAATATTCCTTCAAGAAGTAGCCGGAAGTGTGAAGTTTGCAGCTTTTCTGTTTGTATAATATATAATTCAATTTAGAAACTTTAAAGTGATTTGAGGTTAAAAGTGTCAGACCTATATGTGAAATTATAACGCTGAAATATGAATAGGAAGACCAGAAACCTTTCATTTTTGGCTACTTCCGGAGGGAATATCATGTAAATTTAACTGTATATCGTCCACAAACATTTGACACCTCCATTTTTTTTGACTGGATACAAAGTTGCATGGCAGCAGGGCGAGAGTTTGAGATACAAACTTGCAAAAAAATAGTCTACACGTAAGCCAGGGTGTACCACATAAACCACAAAAACTTTTCAGAGTAAATATATAAAGTTGCAAAAATGTATTTTAAGATTTCTTGTATCATAATATAGTAAAATAATTAGTGTAAGCATATCAATGTTATTCAAAGTATATACTGTATAGTAATAAATAAACAAAATAAATTGTTATATTAAATATTCATTAAGATTATTATTATTGTTTAATTAAGATAAAATATTAAATTGATTAAACGAGAAATAAAAAGACGCAATTTTCTTTCAATAATAGTAAGATAATGTCTTGTAAAAAAAAAATACCTTCATGTTATATTAGGCTGTACATGCTTTAAAATTAAAAATTAACTCGTCCAATTAACGCCTTGAATTTCAATTCTGTAGTTGATGAGTTTGCATTTAGAAGACAAGTAAGACAACAATGGTAGCCAAATTCTGATTATTATAATAATTAGTCTATCGTTGCATAATTTTGTCAATCGATGTTTATATTGAAACGTAATCAGTATTAATCACTGTAATCAGATTGAACATGAAAAAAATAATGAAGAATTAAAGATATCGTGTTTCTCAAATGTTATTATTTTATTTGTTTGTCTTTAAAAAAATTCTTCTTGACGAGAGAAAATATGCGGTTTAGATTATTTCAGATTTGCGGTTGCAGTGAAGATTTGTATCCACTTCCTGTTTACATTACCGATTTAAGTGAAATAAAAAAAAAATGTAGCAAAAAATATTTATGTTAATTAATCTTAAGTTTTACCTACTATAAATACTTTCCTTAATTTTTAGAACTAAAACAAGTAAACTTTCAAAGTAAATGGTTGTGATATATACCATGACAAGCTTCAACTCAAAAATGCCGCAGCGCCGCATTCTGACATCGCTCCATAAGGTTTGTTAGGAGAAAAATCTTATTTATTTTTTCATTCAAATTCTATGCTGCACAAAATCTCGAATATTTTTTATTTCGTGTAAAGTGATCTTTCCCGTGGCTCATATGAATTATTAATCTTGCCCTTCATAAGAACTACCGAAAAAAATTAAAAACCAGGTACCGCTGGGTTAAAGGATGGGAAGCTTGATAGAACATGTCGTCGCGCGCAGTTCGCGCGCTAGATTTTCATTGGCTGAGAGAATTGTGTCGTCAATATTAAAGCTTCTCATTGGAAAAAACTAATAATATATTGAAATATTTTTCAAACACACACATATATATATATATATATATAATATATATAATTACAACTCAATGACATAATATATAATACATCTTGATATTAATGTTAGATAAGTATTGGAATCTGATAGAAAATATAATGGCATACAATGTATATCCTTGACTTTATAACTCAATTATTCTGAAAATTTATAAGGCCAAAATAATTTAATATCAAGAACAATATGATTATATCGTCAGAAATTTTGCTCACCTTTACAAACTCTACAAAAACGAAGTTGTTCGAGTCAAAGCAACGAGCGTGGTGGCGTCTTCTTGGAGCGTCCGGGTGGCGCTGAGACGACACCAGCAAACACCGGCGCTTTATACGAACACTTCTTACATACGTGGGAGACGCGCAGGTTCGCGTGGATATCGCGGTAACAACTAATTAATATTCCTTCTCCTCGCACCCTTCTAAATTCAACCTCAATGGTGGTGGGGCAGTTATAGTTCTCGTTAGTTTATTGAAGTCAAGCAACTATATGCTGAGTGACCATTTCAAGTAAAAATTACGTTGCTCCCTCCCTTAGGTAAATTAATCTTGTTTTCCATCCGATGCAATGATGAGTACTTGTTTATGGTTTATCATGCACTTGATACATTTATAAAGAGTAGAGGTGTCTGTTCTGACGTCCTTGATTGATTGATTGATTGATTGATTGATTGATTGATTGATTGATTGATTGATTGATTGATTGATTGATTGACTGATTGATTTTTTTTTCTTTACAAGGATACATCACTAATAGCTTACAGTTTGCGGCGGGGTAATGGGTAAGGTATTCACGGTTTCCTCATGCAATTCCACCTCACAACAGCGAATTTAAGAATGGAACAGTCCGTCATGGCCACAATCCTTTTCCTTCCTCTTCCTCGCCTCGAGATCCAAGCTCATAGGGGTGTATCCATGATAAAAATAAAAGCGACTCTTGACTTTTTGTGTCATACGTCATAATTGTGACGACATGCGGATTCGAATAAAAGATCAACAAACTTTGTGACACTTATATATAGTGCATTAGATAAAAGAAAAAAGAGCCTGCGTTAAAACATACGATTAACTCCCACTCTATATATAGCCACAGAATAGATAGCAAATATTATGACGGAATCTAAAATGAGATTATAAAGAATTGGGGAGAGAGAGAAAAAAAAAATCATTTGTTTTTTTGCCGCTATCCAAAGAGGAAATTTAAGTTTTAAGATAATAAAACGTATGTATCTAACTTATCAAAACACAAACTGTTTTTGTAACTTAACAAAATATTGAAAAAAAGAAGCTTATTTGTTCTAACAATTTTTTTTTATTATTAAACAAAAAGATTGAAAATATTTTCAAAAAAATCAACGTATATTTCCTGGAAATAGAATTGTTATTGACGTTTTTTTGTCTTTTAAGACTTGAATTTGACATACTGTATAAACTTTATTTACTAAAGAACAATGAAGATGGTGCCATGCTCATCCAAGTGAGGGTCCTTGAAGCTGTTTCCAGGGAGAAAGATTATATGATGGACACGCGGAGTCTAAAACTTGAAATTTATTAATTCTTAATACGTCTCTCTCTGAATTACGAGAATGATATCGAATCACCATAATTGAGAGACATGAATCTATAATATAGCCATAATGAGTTCAATTCACGAAACCTGGCTATAACTGCATGCTTCGTGAATCGCGCCCAAATTTATAAGTATAGACCCAGTAATATAATATTAATTCAAATTTTTAATCTAATATCAGACATAGCTATAGCTCTGCTCATGCAGTTTGAGTTAGTTTGTTCTGTATCAAACAGCAAAAATTTATTATTTTTTTACCAAATAGTATCAGAAATATTGAAAGTGATGTTGTTTTTAAAAATTGTTTAAAAATATTTTGATTGAAATATATAAGAGTTCTATTCACTTGTCAGTGAAATCTTATTTTAGTAATGAAATTAGTGAAAGTGTTATGATTGATGTACACGTTAATAATTGACACTTTGTTTCTCATTGACTCTATTTTTTATGGTTTAAATCAATCTGTGTTGTATGTTATCATTGTTATCTAAGGTTATCTTTAATATTTTCTTCAATTTTTTTTACGTGAACCATGTTGTCTGTACATGTTGTTTCAAATAAATAAATCAAAATAAATAAATTTACAAAAAAAAAAAAAAATCGCAGAAAGTGAAATGAATTTTTAAAAGTATTTATTTATAAATTATAACATATCATTAAATTAATGTAAAATTACATTGATAAATTTTGTATATAAATTAAATGGACTGTATTCATGAAACAAATAAATATGAGCAGACATCTTCACTAATTGCTTTTTTTTTATGTATACTCTTAATTTGTTGTCTTTTTTTATAATAACCTCCATATGCCTTGTTCAATCGTGTTAGATCATGTCTTTATTATATTTGTCACACAAAATCATTTTGTGTGTTTTTTTATTCACAATTAATATCGAGTACATTTTATTTTCAATTAATTTTGATTTCCTGAGACGTTTAAAAAGCACGCCAGACCATCAGACTGTGCAGACGGCGAACATGAGCGCTGAGGGACCACACCAGAAGTCGCCCAGGGACCGTCTGCATTGCTCGCCCCCGCCGTAAAGAAAAAGTCACGGACGCAAAGAGTGACGTCATCAAGTCCAGGTGATAATTACGAATTAATTTCGTGAAAAAATTAAAATAGAATCGGAAATATCCTTTCTCTAATTGATATTTATAACGAAATGATCATTTTTAAACAGCTGAAGCTAAAAGTAATCTTTTGATTAATATAATTATTTATAAATATTTAATTTTTATTGTCTGTTATTAAAATGACACTGTTTCAATTAAACGTATAAATATAATGTAATAAGCAGTTGTAAATTTATTTTTTTCATATTATGCTATAAATTGCTACAAACTAAGGTAGTAATCTAGTAAACAGAAAGCAATACTGGGAAGCTGAGGGGATATTTGCCACCAAAAGACTTGATAATGAAATGTGACATTTGATTACGTTCTCACCCCATTGGCTGAGACATGGAAGTGTTTCTTCTTCCTTGTTTATCCCGTCTGAGTTTTTTTCTCAGGGGGAGAATAGCAAACGTTGTTGACACATACGTATATAAGCTAGATATAGGGCTACTCCATACGACGTTGTATTGCACGTGTTGATCGAGCTAAAGTCTATAATCAAGATAAAAAATAATGAGCAGGTAACACGAAAAAATTAAAAATTAATTTCACAAGAATTTACAAAAATTTAAGTAATATTCCCAGGTAAAATTACTGCTGTTACATTTTTTTTTTTTTTTTTTTTGCATAAAAATTCAGATAAAATAAAGACTACAAATCAGAGAGGGAACTATATATTAAATTTATATATGTTACATCTTTTTGATGGAGCTGAATTTTTATTTAATTTAAGGACCAGCTTAGTCTTTCCCCGTTCAATTACATAATATTAAAAGCAAATATATTGTAAAAGAATATAATGTAATTACACTGCATGTGCATCTGGTTCACGCGTTACTAACTTAATTATATATTATATTTTCGTAAGGCGACAGCTTCCAGCATGTGATCGGGCTATATGATGATAACCATGAGACTTTACACAAATATTAACAACGCTGGGAGATAATGTTTTATCAACCAAAACTTCAAAATATATGGATTCGATCGATGGACTCTATTCTCCCTCCTCCCCTATCAATATATGAACCCTATTGTAGGGTACTCATGGTTACTATAATGAAAAGACTGGATTTAACTTCCCGGCTCTTCTTTTTTAACCCGACCTATAATATAGCAGCATATTAAAAAGTAAAACACATTCGAAATAGCTAATTTCAATTATAATTTGAATTACATTACTTCAAATATTATATTAATTTATACTATTTAATTATTATATTTATTATTATTTACATATTTGAAGGACAAAAAAAGTAAAGGCAATTTTAGTGTAGACCTAATTAGGTTACATTTAACTAGCTAATTTTTAAATATAAATGATTTCCATATAATTTTTTTTTTTGAAAAAAATGATAACGCCGAAACCTGGCAAATTCTCTCGTCGCATAGGATTTCACAGCTTTTGCGTCATCGCGTCGCATCACCGTTTTCACCATGTGGATCCGCCTTAACAGTTTCGGAGTACCTGTATCTACCCTTCCTTACTGTCTTCATGCTTTACGTTTACGCCAGTGGCTAAGGAAAACAGTCTTCCACTCGTCCAACCTTATTAACGTTAATGACACTCTATCGCTTCACATAATTCACGTAAATAATCATTTTGCAGGTGGGATTTTTCGTCGTCTATTAATAACAACTTAGATGGGGACAGCTAGGTCTTCGCACACGTCCGCTCACCCACGTTCGATGTTATTTTCATAATAGCCTTATAACATGACTAGCTTTGGACATTTCTTCACCTTAGTTTTTATTTGATATATATAACAATAAAAAGTTAGAAATAGAGTCAAAAATTTTCAATGTAAAAATGGATAGAGGGTGCAAAGTTATGCCACTATGATTTTTTTTCCAGATTTTTTAGAGACCGGGAAGTATTGCTAAGAAGTTTTGCCAAGATTAGGTTTGATCCCTCGCCCCTTTTAGATCATATTCTTTTTTAGGAGAGGCGTTTAGAGGCATCACTTTCTATGTACTTTCAATAAATGTTTAAAAATAGTTCCAGAACTCTAAAAAATCTGAAAAAAATCAAACTAGCATAACTTTGCACCCTCTATTCATTTCTGTAATAAAAAATATTGAGGTCGATATTCCATTGCTACATTTTGTATAATATAATTAGTATAATTACCAATAATAAGTACCAATCGGGATCATTACGCGGAAGCATGCATTAATTAGTAAAATTCTTAACTCACATAACAATTTTAAATATTTTTCAGAATATTTTGCTAACGAATCATACATGGTAAATCAAATTAAGATATAATTTTAGCTTCAAACAGGAACATATTATACTATGCAATGTATACTTTTTTCTGTTATTCTCTAATTCAATTATTAAAAGAAAAAATATAACATTGAAACTATATAAAATACTAAATATATGCAACAGTCAATCTATAATTTGGTATCACATCAACACATGATCATGGCTGAAGATTTAAAATTTGTCATAGTTTTTTAAAAAAATATATATTCTCTTATAGCAATATATAGCTACATATAGTAAAAGATATTCAAAAATCTGGTTTATATTTAAACTACTGCTAATTAGTAATTCCGACATACATATAGGTACGTAGCTCTCGTGGTAATAATATGGAAAAAAAAATTAGCATCCTTGTAAAAGAAAAATAAATAAAAAATTAAAGGGACCCTCTCTTTCCATGTAAAAAACAATGCATTTCGGGGCATTTGAGTCTTATCGTATTTAAAATCCCATCCTTGCATGGTTATTGCACGTGAATTTATTGTATAGACACGATTTTACCGTGACTGCCGGCGGTATAAAAAGGTCACAATTCTAGAGTTGTGAGAAGGTCAATGGGAGCTGACCCCCTGACAGCAGCCAGCTGATTCAAGGCTGTATATTGGATTGATCTTACCAGCAGCGCCAGTAGTGCATATATACGTTCTTAATATTATGCGAGACAGATTTATATATTTTGTTGCTAAGGACGAAAATATATTCTATCTAACGTTCTTATAATAGACAAGGGTCATTTGGGCCTCTTTGTACTGTGATATTGCAAATTTGTTTATAATTTTTTTAACGTCTCTTATTATTAATTTTATAATTAAATCAAAAAATATTTTTTATGTATTTTGTAATTTACACAATGTTAAAATTTGCCCAAAAAACGATCACAATTAAATTATAATTTTTATGATTAGGAGTGCGAATACACATTTTCATTTTTTATACATAATTTGATAATGACTACAATATAATAATATATATTATTAAAATATTACATCAAAAGACAATTAAAATACATGAGGTTGCAATATTTTTTTTTACATGATTTTTATACAAATTAAATAACAATTGTATTACATTGTATTATTGTATATTGTATTATTTTATAAGCTAGATCTAAAATCTGTATTACATGATATAAATTGTGCAATTTTACACACAATTTTTCCCAACCAAAAATTTTTATCTCCATTATAGAAATAAAATATATATAGTTGAAGTTTTCTAGAAGGAATTTTTTTAAATTTTACGCAAAAATAATAATAATAATAAAAATGTATATTGTAATATTTGCCTTAATTATGTTTTATTTAAATATATAAACTGAAATTATTATTTATTTAGCAACAATTACAAAATCAAGAACAATAAAAAATTAAAAGCAGTGATAATAGTGATCAAAATATGTGTAATATTTTCCTTCTTTCAAAATATGTTTAGGTGATTTTATAACACTTTTATTTTTTATTGTCAATATTCTCTTTTAAATTGTTATTTGAAATTAAAGTGGCAATAAAATTTGTACGTAGCTAATGACTTTCTTCTGACATATTGTTAGTTACAAAAAACTTTCAAATGTATAATATATGATATTATATATATTTATTATATAAAACACAAATAGTGCATGCTATTATAAAGATATTAGTTTGGTGTATGTATTTTTCAGATAATCGTACTACTGAACTATGGACCTGTTTACCACTAAACCGTGAAGGTAAATAATTGTAATTAAAACAAGTAAGGTATAATAGTGTCTGAACTCTGGACCTTGGTCTGAACCTCTGCTAACAAAGTTTTTCACTGACAAGTGAGTTTAAACATTATAAATTATGTAATTTTATTGAATGAGGTTGATAAGCAGAGCAGCATGGTTAGAGATTGCAGTAAATTTATTTTAAAAATTAAACTTATTTTAATGTATTGTTGACACTTTTATAATTAAGTTTATCCCAAAAATTATATTGTTATATAATAATTTCATTTCTTAATTTTATGTATATTAACTTTTTTAAACCATCAGCGTTTTTAGAATTTAGTCTTTTTTTTTTTTCTCTCCCGACGTGTAAAAAAATTATTAACATCAAGTGAACAAATAAGTGAATTGTAATAAAAAATAATTTATATCAATTCGCTTTTAATTCTGAGCATTATAGAACTACCGTGAGTAGAGCAGTTTGAATATTAAAAAATGTCAATCATTAGTACAGTACTTTATATATGTTATTGTAAGAATTTTATATTCTTATTATAAATTTAGCACACAACCGACGTATAAGTACGTGATTAATACATTATAAAATAAGTTTTAAAAAATGCCTTGTTAGTATTTAAAAAAAGATCATATTGTTTCTTACAATTAGTCTATAAATTTGATCATTTAAATTACAATTTAATCAAATTTCGGTGAGTGTAGGAGCCGGAGGGTCGCGACGGTGACCGCTGAAGGGTCTGGGCGTAAGCCTGGCCTGCTGGAGCCGCCGTCGGTGCAGATCTTGGTGGTACTAGCAAAATAAATAAATAAATAAATAAATAAATAAATAAATAAATAAATAAATAAATAAATAAATAAATAAATACTATTATATATTATTATATTATTAATTAATTTTCATGTATCAAAATAGTTATTGAAACTATTTAATAAATTTATTTCATTCCGTTGCAACAGCATGTGCATATATTTTAAATTAATTATAATATAAATAAATTGTCCGTTTATTTGATGTCGACCAACTGGACACGAGACTGTGCTGATGAAAGAGTGGTGACCCCGAGCGCGTGTGCTTGAAGATGCGACTCTCGTGTGGTCGAGCAGTCATGCACCATGGGAATGTAATCTGTGACCGCGTGTGGACATTCCCTTCATTGTTGTTATCAATATTATTCTATATATAAATATAATTTAATAATATTTATTTACCTTCAAGGCTCAATGTGGTAAACAGGTCCATAGTTTAGTGGGATTATGTTAGCGTCACATATATATAAGTGAATGCGCTCCAAAGAGTATATTTTTATAGGCGGTGATATATATATGTGTCTATAAGCTAGGGTTCAACTTGGGGTACAAAATTTTGAAGAATATGTTTATTTTGTACACGTGCATTATGTATTAACAAGCAATTTAAAATCTGGCAAAAATATATTACGCCAACTTAATTGCCATGCAGCCAGGGTCGGTCTGGCCAGGGCCGCTAGGCCGCAAATGCGGCCCGGGCCTCGGCCGTGGCGGCCCCCCCCCCCCGGGCCTGTGCAAAAAAAAAAAAAAAGAAAAAAATGTATATATACAATTAAAAAAATTGGAAAAAAATTATAATGTCGAAGTTCCTAAGAATGTAAATAATTAAGTTGTTTTGCCGGTATTTAATAATTTTCCGCTGTATTTTTTATTAAAAGTTATTTTTTACATACTAAATATTTTATTTATTCGAACAACTTCCGCGGGCCCTGCGCGCGCATGACAGAGAGATGACTCATTTTTTCTCAATAACGCATTCATAGGTACAGTATAACAGATCTTAGTTTACGTGTGGATTCGATTACGCGCGACGGCCATCTTGGAAGCCATAACATGGCTAAGATAGGGGGCGCCAGTCGGTCTAAACGTATAGTCTAGCCATGTCAGGCGTAAACTTAGATTTGTTTTACTGTATGACTGACTGTCCCTCTGCACACTTATTGTTTATAAATTAAATCTATTACGTATAAAGTGAGAGACTGCATGCTGTGATTTGTGCTACAGATTTGCATGCATTCACAACAATCAATTAAATTAAATTTGAAAAAGCCAAAAAACATAAATCAGGTAGCAAAAACCACGTGACTCAAAAAAGGTCATGTTTTTTTTTTTTAATAAAAAATAAAATAAAATAATTTCAATGCAACATTTAATTAAAAAAAAAAGCCACGCCCCCTTTTCAAAAAAAAAACTCGCCTCCGGCGGGGTTAACCCCCCCCCCCCCCCCCCCCCCGCTGCGCGGCCGGGCCCTTCGGGCCCACCCGCGACCCGGGCCTTTTGCTCCCAGGCCGACCCTGCATGCAGCATCAACAAATAATATACTTCGAGTCCGTCATTGCTTGATATATAATTAATTAATATCTTTCATACATTAATTACATTATAAATAAAGAACCATATTTAATATATATATAATAACCAAATAGAACAATTAAAAATTAAACCTTATATATTTTACTGTTATAGATTAGAGCTTTCAAATAAATAAAATCTTATAAACTGCGATTTTGTATTTCCTAAATTTCCTTGCTGTTAATTCCATGCAGCTGTTATAATTCTATTAATTTACATAATAAAATTTTAAGCGTTGATATATTATATTATATTATATTATATTATATTATATTATATTATAATATATATATATATATATATATACGCGCACAGTATAAAATGCATTGGATATATATTTTGGTTGCAATTAAGACTTGCAAGCTGAAACTGATATGTATTTAACACTGTAAAACGTGTACTATATAGCTATTTTTACATTCATAATAAAATTAATGAATTAATGTAGTAAGAAGATATAATGATGTTAGTTTGATTATTTGAAACATATTTTCTCCACATAAATAAGTGCCTTTTTTTTACGCCTGCCGATGCATGGGCTCCCCTTTGGCCTTTTAGGGCCGTTAGGCCCGGGGCCCCCCCCTGTGTAGTTTTTACGCCACCGCGTACATCGACCTCTTGCTAACATATTTTCCCCTCGGCTGATTTTATTCTAGATTCTACAACATCACAACAAGACAGTAAAGTGGCGATCTTGTGAAAGGATCAAAATAATAAAGTATGAAAATACTATTTTTTGCATGAAAGAATTTAGGCAATTTCCGGTCTCGTGTGATGGCATGTAATTATAATATTTTAAAAATACGACCTTGTATTCTATATTTAGCTGCATGTACTAATAAAAAGAGAATGGTTTTTATGCTTAATTTTTAAAATGCGTACGCTAGCTAGTATATATTGATGCTGTCTTTAATGTATCAAAATATATAGATCTCTATACTTATATATTTTATTATATATTAAGAGTAAGATAACACGAAACATCGATTGTTGTAGTCCCATTTGATTAGCATGTAAACCTTAGCAACCTCATAATAATTCTGATTGTTTTTTTTTTTTTTTTTTGAGAGACAGTTCTTAGCATTAAAAAAATATAGAAAAAATTTCAAAACAATCGGACGATCCTTTTTTTTTTTTTTTTTAATTAATTACTTAATTTAGGTCTCCATGGGAAAGCCCTATACTGAAAATTTAAAAAAATTGGATCGATCGTCCGATTGTTTTGAAATTTTTTCCACGTTTTTTTTTTTTTTTTTTAATTAACCTTAAATATTTACCAGACAACAGAGAGATATGATCAACTTAAATTTTTGCAAAACAAGCAAATTAATAAATTATAATGTGGAATAATTTGAATTATAATAACAAAAATTTAATTCTACTTAATTTATATATTTAATGTTTTATTATTATAATAGAACCATTTTTTTTTTCTGTAAGAGTCAAGGATAAGGGGTAATAAGATAAATAAAAATATTTAATTTATATAACTCTGTATTTATGTATTTCCCCACATAATCATGTTTACAAGTTCACAAGAATATTGGTTATGTGCATGTCATCGTGTTGTTCATTAATAAACACTGCACAATATTTGGGGATATATAGTTTTTTTCATTTTTGACGACACAAAGCTTGTTTTTTTGAATGTCTTTCAGCTGAAAATAAAAAATATTCAAAAGCACCCATATTATATATATATATATTTTTTTATTTCACATTTGTTTTTATATATAAAAGAAACATATTAAAAATTATTAAATGAAAATAAATAATAATATATTTTTTATTATAGTATTTCACCTAAAATTTGTATATTTTTTCTTTTTTTGCAAAAAAGATTGTCATAGCTGACGCAAAAAAAATATGGGTTACCAATTATTATAATAATTATAATATATATTTTTCTTTTGTAAAAGGTATACTATGATTATTTTTCTTCTCAATAAATAGATGGTACATTGACAACGTACAACAGATTGTTTATCCTGCACAGCACACGCAAAATTTTAATCTGGCTTTTGCATGGGCCACTAAACAGATTCTTTGCAAGATGATAGCTCTAACATCAAGGAGTATAGGTTTGTTGTGGTACAACCAACTACAGGGCTAATAATAACACTTTAGGCAGCGTATAAAGATTAACTCTTTTGTAAGTATGGTGGAGAAATTTATATCGCTTTATATTTTCAAACTATTAAAACTCCACAACAATCAGTTAAAAAAGAAAGTTTTAATTAAAAAAATACAACACAAGAACTTGAGTTAAATTAAAGACAATAATTACATAAAATATTTACTTACAGCTGCATTTAGTGAAAGATAAAAAAAAAAGTTTTTAAGGGCAAGGTAACACAGATCGATGTAGTCCCATTTGATTAACATGTAAACCTTAGTAGACACACAAAAATTCATTGTGAATCTAAAAATAAATGCTTCTCAGAAGAGGAGATATGCAATTTTGAATAAATTAGAATGTTCCAATAAAATAAAAATGTAAAATCATATTGTTGTAGTACATAAAAAAAGCATATTAAAAAAAATGTAATATTACAATAGTAATATGACATACAGTAAAAAATATGATTGTAATTAGTGATTAATTCCACCATACTTTCAATGAATTTATCATTAACACAGATTAAGGATAGAGAATATTAAGACACTCAATACTGTACCATACACACATCAATATTTCAACATTCGTTTTTATCACTCTAGAAGCCAATCAACTTACATTAGCTTTTTTTTTTTATATATATAATAGCAAACAACTAAATAACATAGCAGATGTCCCTTTACTTTACTTTACACCATAAATAATGATTTGTCTAAAGTAGAGTAAAACTCTTTGTAGGTAGTAATGATTTTCTGTATATATATTTTTTTTATTATTATTGAGTATTAAATTAGTATTTATAATCTCTAAATATTTATCATTTTTGTTAAAAAATATTTTTTATAACAATATATTTTTAAAATTTACAATACAGTACTTTTTTCTTTTACATTATTGTATTTTTTGTGGTGTATTTTGTTTTTTTGATAAAATAAAAAATATGTACATTTAATTCAGTTCAAACATACAATACTTAACAGTCATGCCATTTATTTTTTATTTAACACTTGCGATAGCTAACAGAGATCAAAAAGCATAGAAATTAATATAAAAAATATAATATTAATTAAAAATTATTACATAAAATAAAAAATTATGTTGGTTAGGTGGGACATCACATGAATTACAGAAAGCCTAATTGTTTTTATCACTAAGGTTGTAACCACATTACACTTCAGAAATCAATGGTGCCAACAAAAAATAATTAATATTCATTCACATATAGCTATTCTAATAAATAATATAGTCAAATTTACATGATATTCCTTCCGGAAGTGTAAGGTTTCTGGTCTTCCTATTCATATTTCAATGTTACAATTTTACACAGAGGCCCGTACGTCTACTTCAAACCACTTTGTGAAGTTTCAAAACTGAAATCACTAACAGAAGAGCTGCAAACTTAAATACTTCCGGAAGAAATATCAAATTATTTTGACTGTATTTATATTAATAATAACATCAGGTCACATTACAAACACAGCAAATCTGCTAGCTATGTTAGGAATGCCTTTTTTTTTTTTTTTTTTTTTTTTAAATTTTCATTATTATTATTTCTTAAGTTAATATATATTTATGTATAATATATATACTTTATATATTATTTTTTTTTTGTTAAAAAGCATACAATATCACCATGTTGTTACTACAACATTGAAGTTTACTTATTTTGAACATAGAAAAATATTTATATAGTTTACAAAAAATTATCCGCCATATAAATTACATCTTAAATCCTCTCTTTTTCTTTTCTTTTGTACAAGGCACCATAATTAAAAAAAAAATATCTTTCCGCTCTATCAGCACACCTCTGGCTTTGGAGGGCCGTCATAATTTATTCTATTTTATTTTTTTTTTTAATAAAAAAAATGTTGCCATCATTATAGTAGGGCACTTTTTTTTTCATTTTCATTTTTCTGATTGTCCATGAGCGGCTATGGCCAAAGACACGGAACAGATTGCCACATGAGGGGAAAAATAGCTTTAAGAAAATAAAATAAATTAAATTAATAAAAAAATAAAAACATAGAGGAGGGAAGCCATGTTTATTTTTTAATATATTTGTTGTTATATATTATTAATCATCCTCGTTATATAAATTTCCTGTTCATGTATTTTGGAGTACTAGCCTGGAAGAATGCTGGAGACGATATTTTGTTGCCAGAGGTGGGAGCAGTCGGTTCACTGGTGCTATGATGTCGGGGAGGGATTATCTTCGGCGAGACTTGCGGGGCTAGTGTGTTCGGGCAGGTCGGGAGGTTCAGAAGGTTCCGGCAGGGACAAGATGAAGTTATCGTACTCTGCGTCAGGTGCTGCCCCCTGCTCTGCTACCTCCTCGTCAGTCATCTTTGCGACACGAGCCTGTACAATCTTGAGGTGACGTAACACGTACTCTTCGTGAGGCGCGAGACGGTGGGTGTGACGGAGACAAGCCTCGGCACGAACCAGGTTACCTCGCTCCACGTAAACCACACAAAGATTGTGTAGACCTTGTACGTTGCCAGGGTCTAGTTGCAGAATACGCTTGTAGCACTGTAGATATAAGAGATTAATTAGTCATTGTACAAGATTAATCATAAGAAATAATATATTGTATTTACTATTTTATTAAAATTTCTTTATATACAGTATGTAAATATTGGTTGGTTACCAACAACGGAACTTGTTTTTCCAACATTGTTTACAGTGCTCTCTGGGGCTCCTAATATCCAGTCTGCAGGCCAGACAATTAAGTACCGTTTCTAAGTAGAGCATGTATGTTGTATGTACAACATTCCACGGTCTTAATCATCCCAGTAGAATAAAGAAAGCTTTCTCCCTACCAACTACTATCAGAACCAAAAAGGTGTGCCCCTCTCCTTATGGAACTTGTATGCTATTCAGGGGTACACCTTTTTGCTTCTGATAGTACATCATCTAGTAGTCAGTCACACCCATCCCAAGTTACAAAAAGTCAGAATTTGAAACAGGGACCTCTCTGACAAGAGCCAGGCACTCTAACCACTACACCATAGAGCTGCCTAAAGTACAGTATGTATAAATGGCTTAAGGATTTTGAAAATGTTATCCAATAAAAATAAATTTAACTACTGTACACATTTTTATTTTATAGGCAATTTTCAATACGGCTTACAGAAATTCAAAATTGAAAGTTCGTAATGTTCTTTATTTTTAAAGTAAACCAAAATTGAGTACAAATTCTTAACTTGTAACCTTTAAAAACCCTACCTGTCCAATTACTCAAAGGTAATGTTTAGGACTCACGTTCTCAGCAGCATCCAGGTCTTTGATGTTGTTGATGTAAATGTCACCTAGCAGGATCAGTCCTTTGATGTGGTCTGGGTGGAATCGCACCAGCTGATTGAGGAATGGTGCTGCCTGCAGAGGTCTCTGGTCATCTGCCAGCAGCAGGGCCAGGTTGAAGAGAGCAGACCGGAAGTCTTCCCTCAGTTCAACGGCCTTTCTGAACCAGTGCTCCGCCGCCGCAACGTCGTTATCGTCCATAGCCAGCATACCGAGGTTGAAGTGCACTCGCTCATTCTGACCACCGTCCTTCCGCAGCAACTTAAGAAGGCGCTCGCGAGCTACCTTCCGTAACTCAGCACGACCTAGCTCTTGTAGGAGGATGGCAGAGTTGAGCAAAGCCTGCTCATGTTCGGGATCAAACTCGAGAGCCTTGTCCAGATATGCCAATGCCTGAGATGCTTTACCTTGTTCCAGAAATACAACACCAAGCTGAAAACACAAAACAACAGTAAGTCACATATCTTTTTGTGGGGACACGTCCGGAGATTTCATGAAGGTTATATTATATTTTAATGCAAACTTCTAGCTTGACTAGTTCATTGCCTACATATTTTATTGTTAGATTTCTTGCCTGTTTTTGTTTAAAAATGCTATTTATTTTAATGTGTAGCTTATATTTATTTAGTTAGTTTTGGTGATAAAGAAAGTCATTACAGTGTTGGTAAGGTATCATCAACCTGAATTTTTACTAATGCAAATTAGTGAAATATGCATACTAAACAATGCACTTATTGTCATTGTAGCACTCTTCTGGCCGATCTACGTTCGTAATACAGATGGAGAAAAGAATTTTTCTAACACATATGGAGCAATCTTTTGAATAATATTAGAAGCTTTATCTACAGTGCAATAATACACCAATAGATGAAGTTACTGATATTATTCAAAAAATGGCTTTATATGTGTTAAAAAAAAATATTTTCTCGATCTGTATTACGAATGTAGATCGGCCAGAAGAGCACTACAACGACGTTATGTTTATTGTACTCACATTGTAGTAGATATCTGGGTTGTTACTGTCGTAGAACAGAGCTCGCTCATACACCTCCTGAGCTTCCTTTGTCCTGGGAAGAAGAATTTGAAATTTTATTACTACTACAAACATGTTTATTTACAACAATTAGACCAATTTTTGTTGAAAAATTAACCTCCCAATTTTACTAAACCTAACTTTTAGCATAAAAAAAGAAATAAAAATAATATATTTTATTCTAAGACTGTACATTCATATAATACAAGAAAAGCAAATGATATTCATAGAAACAGTGCATGTCTCTCTCTCTTGCTAATAAGAGTCCATATAATAGTGCTTCCCTTCTTTATAATAATCTACCTGAAAGCTTAAAAAAAAATTAGATTATTAAACAATTTAGAAAAGTCTTGCATGTATTGTTGAATGATAAGAACTATTATGATGTAAAGGAATTTACTCAGCATAAAAAAACTTAAATAGATTTTGCATTATGTATATTGTTTTTATTTGTATATTATTTTTTATGTAATTGTGTTGTGTATTTTGACTTGTTCTAAACATACAAGTATGTCACAGAACTTAATAAAAAATCTAATCTCGCAAACTTCCTCTGACATATTTCCGACCGACTGACCTGTTGAGTTTCAGCAGGATATCTCCACGGTTGATGTAGGCCTGCGTGTAGTCTGCGCGCATGCTGATGGCCTGGCGATACAAAAGATCAGCCTCTTCCAGACGAGTCTCGTTACGTGCTATCAGGTTCGCCAGGTTCAGGAACACGTTCAGATGGTTGGGAGCAATGCGGGCCTGGTACGACTCCCCGGGCTTTGCCTTCGGCAGCAAGGACTTGGCCTGTAACAGAAATTGTGTTAAAACCTGTCGAGATATCAAAAATAAATTATGTGAATAGAAGTAACAATCAAGGCAAAATATATCAAATACCAGGCTGTAGTGGCTGTAGTTAAACACTTTGCTAGAATATAAATTTTACTGTCCTTTATTCTAATGAAACATTGAGAAAAGCACAATAAATTTTTTAGTAAAAGTTAGCTCAAAGAAAACAGATATTTCAAAGTTTAAAAAGAACAGTTTACTTAGACCGTGTCTCGTTTCAAGAATGCGCACTAAAAAGTGTATACACTTCAAACACTAATTAGTGTAGATATTTAATTTAAATGAGACAACTTTACTGTACACTAGCGCCAACACTTGCTAGTGTCAAAAGTTGGAAACTTTTGCATCAGCTGATCAATGTTAAAAAATTTAGTGTCCAAGTGTCGATTTCAAACACTAAAAAAATAGACCCTTCAAACACTGGAACACTTGCGCCAATTGAGACAGCAGTAAGTGTCAATGTGACGTCAACACTTCAAAAAAATGTCTCCATTTTGCTGGTGACGTACCTTCAAATAAGCCTCCTCAGCCTCCTGGTACAGCTTGAGGTGGTTCAGCGTTCTGCCCACGTTGATATGTGCTCCAACATCGTCTTGCTGAACACTGGAAGAACACCACAGACAAACGTGTTTAAATAGGCTTCACCACAATATTTTTATTATGATACCATAGTCTTTTAAAAACTCAGAAAATTTTAACTCTTGAACCTGCTGACTCTTAAAATTTCATTTTATATCCATAAATTTTAATTTCTTCTGCTTGGACTGTTTGGTGTCTCCTGCCTCTGACTTGTTTTTTATGTATTCATGAGGGAAATATAATAAATAAATAAATAAATAAATAAATAAATAAATAAATAAATAAATAAATAAATAAATAAATAAATAAATTTCAAGCTTCATTCTCCGTCAATAAACATTGACACTTTAACTATTTTAAATTTTACATTAACTTCAAATTTAAAAAAAAAAATAGGAAACTGTAGATAGCCTTAAAATAGTTAAAATATTAATTTAACAAAGTGAAGTATTTTTATTAGATTTTTCAGTTTGTTCTGGATTCTCTCCCATGCTAGAAACTCACCTGACTGCAGTCTGGAAGTAGGCGAGTGCCTCGTTAAAGCGCCCTTGTCCCTCAAGCGCATGGCCCACGTTGTTGAACAGCTTGGCGTTACGGTGATTCACACGCAGACCCGCCATGAAGATGGAGTACTCCGTCTCCCACTCCCAGTTACGTGTGTAAGTCTTGCAGCCGTGGGCCACGAGTAACACACCGAGCATGCCCCATGCTACTTTCTTCAGTCTGTGGACATAACTTTGTATTACAATGAGTATCTAAATTATTATACCGAATTTGTTTGAAATAAATTATTGTTGTTATTATTATAGCCAGACAAATAAAAGGGTATTGGAATGTCAAAACTGAAAGTTCATTCTATAGTACAATTTTTACATGGAAAAATTAATGATTTACAGTATTTGCTATTAAAATAAATTTGTAATAAAAAAAAAACTTTAAAGAAAGTTATAAATATCATTATAAGGCATAATAACTTCAGCAAGTCTTGTGCTAAACATGATGCAAATCATGCTAAAAATGTCACTTGATAAGTGTTTTTATAGCGTCAAGAGCTACATGGACCACGATTTTTAATTAATGCATCATAATTGTTTGTACCGTATATAATGTACATCTATTAACCACTCCTTCTCGGACTTGTTGCCATCATGGCCAGTCCTATTAACCTCAAAGTTATCTATACTTGATATATTGACTGTTGGAGAAATGTATAAATAAAGAATTTTGATTTTGAATTTAAGTCACAAGGTAATTTATTTTAAAACAATGTAATAAATATGAGTATTTCTGAAGCAAGTGTAGTATGCAAGAATCGAGTGCTGTTGAGGGCAATTTGTAGACGGCCGAGGTAATAATACTGCTGGCTTACCCCGGAAAGGGATATTACGTCATGCTATGCATGTAATAAATAAGAATCTAATAGGTCTAATATCTAACAAAACTGTACTTATTTACCAATTAATTCATGGATACAGTAATAGTTGAAAGTAATACAGGTAACTAGATTGCAGTACAGAGGACAATGACGTTGAGGTCTCACCTGTCTTGGGCGACAAGGCCCCAGCCGTACCCGATGAGCATGCAGAAGCCCATCGAGGGGATGTAGAGGACGCGCTCGGCCACCACGAAGCCCACCGGGAAGAAGAGGTTGGACGCTGGCAGGAACGGCAGCACCATGAACGCGAGGCTCTGCACAGAATGTTGTTAGCGAGGTGAACTTCAAGACATTGGTTAAGGAGGAAAAGTATCCTGCTGAGGTTGTATCAAATAATGAAAGTAGCTAATAAAGAGTTTATCTTAGACCAGAAAGTACATTGGAAAAAAATATTTAGTTATTTAGGTCAGGACAAGTGAAACCCTAAACAGTTTTTACAAGGGATCTAAGGTTATAAAAATTAGTTTCCAAGCAAGCTGATATATTTTTATTATTACAGTACTTCCTTTATTTCAATTAATTAATTTCTCTTTAACAAAGCTCAAACTTTAAAAGTGTCATTATTTATTTAAGAAAAATCTACCTTTCCAACATTTTTTTTTTCTATCATATGAGTTTCTGTATTGCACAGAACATAAAGAAAGGAAAGATATACAGTACTTTATATTGCGATCATTAACAGAGTACTGTATTAATAAATCAGAAGCATGTGAAAAAATTGCTAACTTTTCTGCAATAAAAACATAATAAGCTTTTTAGTCTTCATTTTATACTTCAATAGAGGCCTCAAGTGTTTCTCCATGTTAGAAAAATTGATTTTTTTCTAACTATTAATTACTACATTACTACTACTACTACTTAATTACTACTGTATTAACTTTTAACTATTAAATCTATTAATTTGACCCCCCCCCCCTCCATTTAGAAGTCTTCTGACTTCTGATGTTGAATAACTTATTTTACTGTAAAAAAATGTCTTTAATGCCAAAAGAGCAATTTCAAGTTCTTACTAAATAGATTTGGATGGGACGGTGGGAGCATCACAAAATCAGCTGACTTGCAGCCTCTATTGTGGTCGTAATGCTTTCTTGTTGTTGAGACTCACCATTGCAATGACAGTGGCCTGCTGTCGGTTCTCTGATGTGAGGCCGACGTAGGCAAGGGTGAGGATGGCCGCGTAGCTGGCAAGGGTGGCGAGGTTGCGGGGGTCGGTGAAGGAGGAGAGCAGCGGGATGGTGCCCATGGTCCAGTCGCAGCACAGGTCGCAGGGCAGCAGCAGCAGCCACAGGTTCACGCTCACCAGGTAGTTGTACGTCAGTTGGCGAGAAGGGGTGGGAGCCACTGACGCAGGATTGTCAAACCTGAGAACCAAGTGGGCACGTATTATAATAAAAAATAGGCAATTTTTATAATGGAGACTGTTAGCTACAAAACTGACTCTTTGCTTTTTCTGATAAAGTCTACCTTTTAGGTGTTGCGATAAGGAATAATATAGCTCTTATTAAAAAGTGTGAAGAGCTGATATTGAAGCTGACGGTCTCAATTATATGAGAATGTGGAGTTACATATTATTGTACAGTACATTACACTTAAAAAGTCTTAAATTTATAAAAGATGTTTAGAAGCTTAAAAATTCCATGAGCCTAGCTTACTACAACTGCATCAATATGAAATCAGAAAACACATTTTAGTAAACAAGATTTGGCAATGTTTAATTTAATTTTGTTATGGCAACAACTTTCTTTTTACAACCAAGCAAGGCTTTTATTCCAGCAGTATTGCATTATTGATAAAAATAATAATACCAGTAGTGCATGATGTTTTAAAAGTAAAACTCTTCTAGTTAAACAATAAAATTAGCTTTTATCACTTTTTACTTGTTAAAATGAATTTAAACAAACTTTCAACTGACCTTGTGAAAACAGGAAGCCTTGCACCCATCATCTGCACCCGCAGAAACAGGAGGGATAGAGTGGAAGCTATGAGGACACCTAGGCGTTTACTGGCCTCTGGTGACCACGGAATTGGCGTGTTCTTGCCTCCGAGAGCCGCCCTGATGGTCTGGTGAACGTCTGCCAGGCGCAACTGTTGACATTAGAGACTGCTGTAGGCACCGTTGAGCACCAACACACACAAAACTACACACCTTCTGAGCCACAAACAACTCGTAAACAAAGCACACACCCATGATGGTGATGCCTTGCTCCTTGCACAGCATGGCAGTACACACCGACAGAATGGCCAGTCCCATTGGCCGCCAGCCTGGTGATGCGGGCAAATGTTAGTAGAGGTATCAAAACAAGGGGAAAACAAGATTAAAAAAACACAGACAAGTTAAATATCACTACAACTACATTACTTAAGTTACGTTAGTTAAAAAGTTACTCACCAGTGGTTCTCCGATGCTTTGTTGCTTGGCAGTAGAACATGAAAGCTGCCAGGAAGAACACTGAAGATAGAGTCTCTGCTCGACCAACAACGCCAGTTACCTGCCAAAATACAATAAATTAAAATACAGATCCTAACAATTAGGTACTATTCTGTCAACTTTTGATTTTATGAAGTCTCAAGGGGGGAAAAAACAAAACAAAAAAACAAACATGGATTCATAAAATCGAAATTCACAAAATCGAAAGTACTGTATAAACAATGGAAGGCCTATCTATATAGTTGGCTGGAATCACCATTTCACTTTACAAAATCAAAGAATTCATAAAATCGAACCACACAAAATCAAAAGTTTACTGTATTTCGTAAATACAGTACAGGCCATAAGAAGTAAATTACGTTTCAGTTCTTAGCGTAAGCTAAATTTTTAAGGTATGGTCAACATTATTCTTCAGTCATAAAATATACGGTAAACATTCAATTTTGTGAATTGTTTGATTCTGTTTAGTGAAATGTCAATCCTCAGACAACTATATTGATAAAAATTTCAACGTTAATACTTTCGATTTTGTAAATTCAAGTTTTTTTGGGGTCCCTTGAGACTTCATAAAATCTAATTTTACTGTATTTTTATTATTACTTTAAAAGTCAATGTAGAAAAGTACAAAACTTCAATTGTAATGTAAAATCAATTAAATGAAGAACTACATAAAAATTGGGAAATCCCCCCCCCCCAAAAAAAAAGACAGACTCCATCACTATAATTGACTACACTATTTTTTTTAACCACTCTACTTTTTCTGAACGACAGTTCTTTTATGTTGCTCAGCACTAGCGTGAACTTTAGGAGCTGTACCGCTGGCAGCTCTCTTTAATGGGCCATTACTGAGGAGCTCAAGTTTCACCAGCTCATCAGTTGAGCGACTAATGTGTTTGCTGTCCAGACTCATGTTTCCAAGCAATACTCACAGCCTCCGTGTGGATCGGGTGGACTGCAAACAGCATGGCGGCTACAAAACTGGAGATCTCCGGAAGGAACATGGAGCACATCCTGCAATCAACACAACATGAAGCTTTACTTATCTATTACTTTAGATACATAAAAAATAACAAATTAAATAATTTAAATGCCTAAATAAATAAATTGTTTAGTAAGTGATATGAATATTGTACTAATAATGTTGATCAATTTAGAAGCTATTTTTTTGACAACAGATGTGCTTATGCCAATATTTTTTTTTACTACTAATTTTTTTTTTAAAATTCAAAATACTCGTTATTACACAACTTGTTGTTAGGTAAAATTCAATTTTGAGTAAAGGAGATCGCGGTGCTGTAAAAAAATAATTAGCATTGTGGGGATAGGAAAAACATGATACATATAAGGTAAACCTAATTTCCCGGGTCTCTTGATTTTACGGAATTAAAAGTTTTTACTGACTTACATTAGATACATAATAAATAACAAATTAAATCATTCACATTTTTTTCACATTTCCTCTAGGTATAATTGACAAAATAATTAAATGATATCAATATTGCACTATTTTTGTAAATTTAAAATATATTTTTTTGATTTAAGTGAAATTGAAAATTTAAGCTTTTTGTGCCACTATTTTCTGTTATTTATTTTTTTTTTTTAATTAAAAAAAATATATATACACATAATTTTTTAGAATTATCAATGAATCAAAATGTAATGCAATAAAACACTATTTTCCAATAAATACAAGGTGTTAGTTGGTTGGTTTGTTGGTTGATTACCAATGGCGGAACTTGTTTTTCAACATTGTTCATAGTGCTCTCTGGGGCTCCTAATACCCAGTCTGCACGCCAGACAGTTAAGGTGTAATCACAGGTGTAATGTGTACCTGAAGTACATGAGACAGACAACACTGTGTAGCAGCATGTTGACGAGGTGGTAGCCCATTGGCTCGAGCTGGTGCAGTGCATAGTTCCAGCGGAACGAGAGCACACACAGCGGCCGGTACGACTTGTGGCTCTGCTCCTGAAACAACAAGAACAAACATGTAGGCACGTCACCGCTTAAGAGAGTTGTAGCAAATTTTCCTTTTACAAGGTTAATCCCTATCAGTTTGGAGCTTGATGCAAGGTAATGGGTAGGGATGAGGGAGGGAAAAGATGGTAGCCAAAGCCTATTACGTGTCCCAGCATTTGCTGAAGTGAGACTGAGGGAACCATGAAAAACCTCAGTCAGGATAGATACCTCCACTTTTTCTCAATGAACCAAAGTGATGTCCAAAGCCTGGGGAACCACTCACAAGTACATCACCACATTAGGTGGAGTGGAAAGTGAGATGAATTTACCCCAGAGAAGGAGCAATGTAATTTTTACTTGCAACGGTACTGAAAATATACTGAAGGGCAGAAAAAATAAATAAATAAATAAATAAATAAATAAATAAATAAATAAATAAATAAATAAATAAATAAAATAAAATAAAAACAAAAAACAGGCAATATTTAGATTAATATCTACTATTGAATATTGGACCTGCTAAGTGACTGGCTCAATTTAAATAATTTTTTAAAGGCCTGCCAAGTATAATACAGTGATTTCCAGTTGCCCTTCAATTTAAATACCTGCATTTTAAATACAAGGAATTGTGATACTGTTTATAGTAGTTGCATTTCAACTTCGTGGCAAATCTATGAAACATTGGTTAACACGTTCAAAAATATAAGCTCATATTTTTTAAGGCTTAACCTGAGATATTCGGACGAAAAAAGTCGTATCGACAGATGTTCTTGAAATTAATTTGGTAGACTTACAACAATTGTCCAAATACTACTGATTTTTTTCAGATTTTTTTAACCGTTGGTTTAATTATAATTAATATATTCAAATGTGTATTTTGTATCCTTTCAATGTTAAATTTTTCAATTAACATTGCACAAAAACGGCTTGAGAATTTTTTTAGAATTTTACATGGATTAAAAGCTAATTTTTTGGACTATTTTTCTGAATTGTTTTCATATATTTCGAACCGTGGCGATGATCGTTTCTGATATGTCCTAAGAAACTTGGCAACGCTCTCAAGGACTGTAGTTACCACCCCCTCCTAATCTATTATTCGCATTACTATTGCAACAGTGTTGTCAGATTTGCCAGTGTAGCCACGCCTCTTGACCTTGACAGACAAATTCTCAGGTTATACCTTAAAGTATATTTTTCTTGTAACCTATTGAAGTTATTTTTTAGGGCACATCTTCTTTATGTTTTCAATGCAAATATGATCATTACAACTAAAAATCAAGCACTTGGTTGATGTCATAAAGACAGATATCTGATGGATTTTACCTCAGGGATTCTAAAAGTGTCGTTGTTTTGATTACAAAGCTTTGCTACTGGCTTAAGTACATATGTAGTTTATACTGATTCTATCGAGGAGGTTTTCAATGCCTTCTATTGATGCTTTATGAAGTCAGTTGCATCAAGGGTCATATTTTGCTAAGCCTCATTGGTTAATAAGCTAATACTAAACATTACATCATTTCAAATCATGCTCTCCATTTATAAGGACCTATTCTATTTGGAAAGTAAAAAGGCAGATTAAATAGAATTTTCAGTATTATTGGCTTAAGTCTATTCATTAAATCAATGAAAATACAGAATAAGAGGATTTGCTAAATTATCAAGTGCTTATTAAAGTTGTTGAAAAAGCTTTACTCTTTTCAATTACAACATTAGTATTGAATATTTCAAAACACATACAATACATGAGAGCTTGGATAAAAAAAAAGAGGCATTTCTATGCTTTTATTAAACCTAAGTGGTTTTAAGTATAGAAAAGTACATACTTAATTTATTTTTCAATGTATGTAATACTATATACTATTATATTCGTATGTAATACTATACTATTATATTTACAATATATTACATTGCATGCAATATCAAGTACAGCATTAATAAACTAGCAATTATGGTACCTGATTCATGATTTTATGAGCAATATTCTCGAGTTTTCTCATTCTCATAATCTCATTCATGAAAATTATGAATAAAAAAAATATATAATGTTCTCCTTTACATACCTTATCAGTAGGTATACAAAAACGAGTTAGTTTTCAATTTTTATAGTTCACTAATTTAATATGGAGAAATGGAACTTCCATGTTAAATTAGTCAACTTTAAAAATTATTAACTCGAAAACTAGCTCATTTTTGTATACCAGGGGTGTCTTCAAATAACACAAATTACAACAATCCTAAAATTAAGACAGCCTTAGTGTATTCCTCATTGTTGTGCTAAGACAGTCTTAGGCTAAGTTTAGGTTAAGTGATGTTATTTGAAGATATTTGAAGACCCCCCCCCCCTGATAAGGTATGTAAAGGAGAACACTTTAAATTTTTTTCACAATTTTTATGAATGGGATTTTTACTAACATTGGGCATGTTATCTTTACCTTAAAAGTAAGCAAAATATACCAGGCAATAAAGTATTTTATACTGTACAGTACTAGATGTAATATTTAAGAATTGACTGGAGAGAAGAAAGAAAAAAAAAAAAAAAAAAAAAAAAAAAAAAAAAAAAAAAAAAAAAAAAAAGAAGAGACCTTATTGAATCCAATAAAAAGATAAAAACACATAAATATGTCATGTAAAATTTAAAGTTTTTATCTTTGGTGTATGGAGGACAAGAAACTAATCCTTGCAGTTAAAAGTAGCTAACTCAATTATTATATTTATGCAGCATAAAAAAGTTGTTCAAAAGTGTAATCAGAGCACAGCATTGTTACTCCTAGTCTATGGAACATGAACAATGCTGACCCTGCCCTTGAGGCAGTTCTGGAATCCTGGCTCAAGGGAATGAGTACATTGTCTCTGTGGGTCAATGGCTAAATCAATCCCAAAATCTGGTCAGCAGGGCAAGTCATTAGCATCTTGGTATGTGGGGTCTAGTAAGCCTTAACGGTGGGCGGGAGGCCGTAACTGCCATCTATTGGAATTGTCTAGGAAGTAAATAATTATTTCCGTTTGTTTTGCAGTAATTATTATGAAACTATCTGAGGTCCTAGAGTAAAAGAGCCGCTAACCAATGTAAAAAGAATTAATAATTTTCATTCAATTATAACCCAGAAAAACTGCCAACAAATTTCTGAAGCGCCATCTTTTGAGCAATTTTTGTAACTCAATTCCAGAGTTGTTCTGGACAGTTAATCTCAGAAACTTGAGTTTATAATTCAATCGGATTTTTACAGTAGATAGCTAATAATATAGTGCAGGTATGGAGTTGGTTTCAAAACAATCAGATGAAAACTTTCCAAGAAAAAAATTGAAATGTACGAACACTATCAAAACGTCTTGTTTGAGCCTACCCCCCACCCTTAATACTTAAAATAACATCAGTGAAAAATTGTCTTGGACATCGACGACCAAGGTAATGATGCTGCTGGCTTACCCCGCAAGGGATATGGCATCATATTATGAATGAATGAATAATAAAGGTATTGAATGCTCAAATTTTTAGTAAAGTTCCTTGAAGCTCTATATATATCACTTAAAGGTACTGTAATTAAAAATTGTGTCTTACTTTGTGCATTGGAGTCCCCCAGAAGTCATTGAGGAAGATGTTTTTGATTGGAGTGTGCGGTCTCAGGTCTCGGTTGTCCTTGATGGCACTGATGTCGTCAAAGACGAAGCCGCAGTAGCTGCTGTTGTAGTAGCACACGAGGCACGTGGCGAGCACCACCAGCGACAGTCCGTGTGGCGGCGCTGCCATCTCTCTGGAACACCACCGACACAAAGCTCTTCAGATTTGTGACATTGCTTGAGAAAATAGACAAGTCAGCTGATTTTACGATGTTCCCACCGTCCTATCTAAAAATATGTAAAAAAAAACTTCAAATTAGTTTTTTCACTAGAATAAGATTTTTTTTAGGGAAAATTCTTAATTCTTTGTGGAATATCAGTTTAAACGTTTCAAACTACTTCAAACTGAAAAATACAGTGGATAATGTAAGATTTAGATTTTTTACATCCTTTGTAACAGAGAAAAGTTTAAATAGTTTAAAAAAACAAACAAAAAACTTTTCTTCATTTTCAAGTGCAAGATGGACCTTAGCAATAAAAATGAGCATAGCAAGGCACACTAACTTGAAGCCTCTATTAGAGGCTTCAAGTCAGCTGATTTTGCGGTGTTCCCATCGTCCTATCCAAACCTATGTAAACCCCTCCCTCAAAATTGCTTTTTTGGCATTAAAGGAAATGTTTTGAGAAAAATAAGTTCTTGATTCATTATCAGAATACCCCAAAATTGGGGAGGTTGGAGATGGTTTTAAATTAATACGTAGCTTTAATAGTTACTGAGAAAAAAAAATTAAATTTTCCAACATGGTGGCTTATGGAGAAAATTTTCCCTCCGAGGAACACTTGAAGCCTCTATATGAGGAGACCATGATCTTCTGCTATGATGGAAAACATTGTTGCTAATGTTGCTATGCTACATATTCTACAATTATAAACTGCAACAGTCGCCTACTATTTAAAGGCCTTATGAACCTTTTCACAGTATTAAGTACACGGTTAGCTTTGCTTCAGTGTGATTCGGCTGCATTATTTTTTTTCTTTCAGTAGCACAAATATCAGAGATAATAGCCGATGAAGAAGCAACTGTGACGTCACTCACGCTCATTCAGCGGCGACAATATAGGGAAATCCCTGCAAAAGATAGGTTCACTCCCGCTGCAACCACGGCCACAATTTTACTTCTGGAATTTTGAAACTTTACCAGGGCAGTCTTGATAGTATTTGTCAAATAGCCTGAAAGATTTTTTTTGATGACATTCATACAAACCGAGTTATTGCGGTAGAAAGAGGAGTGAAAATGTTGTATAGGAAAACAATGTTAAATTTTTGGCTTATCTTGCTACCGCAATAACTCAGTCTGTACACACGCCACCAAAAAAATTCTTTCAGTCTATTTGACAAATACTATCAAGACTGCCCTGGTAAAGTTTCAAAATTCCAGAAGTAAAATTGTGGCCGTGGTTGCAGCGGGAGTGAACCTATCTTTTGCAGGGATTTCCCTATATTGTCGCCGCTGAATGAGCGTGAGTGACGTCACAGTTGCTTCTTCATCGGCTATTATATCTGATATTTGTGCTACTGAAACAAAAAAAAATATGCAGCCGAATCACACTGAAGCACAGCTAACCGTGTACTTAATACTGTGAAAAGGTTCATGAGGCCTTTAAACAATTTAGACACCTCCAAGTATCTACACTGATGTGATTGAAATTGGAGCTCTTTATTAGCCCATGCAGCCCCTTCTGAACAGTTTCTGGTTCCACAGTATGTACACTGGGAGCCAAGCTAAAGGTAACATTAAACAAGAGGGCCGCCAGCCTATGAAGTACATATGAAAACTATGAAAATCAAGCAACGTTGTCAAATAGTGTAGCGCTGCTATTGTTTGGCTCCAGCTGTGCCACCGAAATGGCAACGTCACACATTTTTCAATGGCTCGAGGCATTGTTAGATTTTACCTTTATATAGCTTGGTCTCCAGTGCACATATACAATATATTGGTGACCGAGACTACTATCAGAACCAAAAAGGTGTGCCCCTGAATAGCATACAAGTTCCATAAGGAGAGGGGCACACCTTTTTGGTTCTGATAGTAAACATTGAAGCTCAATCCAAGCTGAGAGTCCTGGTATTATTAGCGGAGTGACTTTCAAGATAAAACTGTACTTTACTGCCATCAACATGTTAAACATGGGATGTTCAAGATCAATAATGCTGTGCATCAGTGAAACAAATTTTAAAAATATTCAAGGAAAATTGTTTTACTAGTATATTGCAGTATCATAACAGTACTAGGGATAGCTGTATATATGCAGTCCAAATCAATTAATGTTTCTAAGATAATTTGTATAGCTTCTAGGATATGCTGCAGTACTGTACTCTGTATTAATAATTTGCTATCACATAATCAAAAATTGCTACGGAATTCACGCCGTAGTATAAGTAGCTCTGTAAGAAATTGAAGGCGAGCTGGATTTTTTTTGCTTGAGGACAGCATGCATACAATAATTCTGATTATGTCAAAGTTGCTTTAATACAGACTTCATGCAAGTTTGAAAAATGCATAGGAAAGAATATGCATACTTCCAAGATGAAAGTTCCACAAAGATTTGTTAAGGTAGAGATAATACGGATCAGCTGGCCCAATGCTAAAAAAATCCCATTCATAAAAATTATGAAAAAAATTTTAAATGTTCTCCTCTACATCCCCTATCAGTAGGTAAAATATCAGGTATACAAAATCGAGCTAGTTTTCGAGTTATTAATTTTTAAAGTTGACTAATTTAACATGCAAGTTCCATTTCTCCATGTTAAATTAGAGAACTTTAAAAATTCATAGCTCGAAAACTAGCTCGTTTTTGTATATTATGCATACCTGATATTTTACCTACTGATAGGGGATGTAGAGGAGAACATTTTAAATTTTTGTCATAATTTTAATGAATGGGATTTTTTTTAGCATTGGGCCAGCTGATCCGTATTATCTCTACCTTAAAGATTTGTTTTCATTGTCCTTATTTTATAATACTGTACTGTATTGTATGTATCTTTAAGAGAGTGTCAACTGTGTGAAGTGTGGGAATTCTTGTTTAAAAATCCTAGCAACATCATAATCCTGTAAAATTGATAGAAAAGCTAGAAATAGTTGTCACTCTTAATTGTCAATCTGACGAGAGAGAAAAAAAAAAAACATTATAGAGAAAAACATACTGAAGATCTAAATTACTACAGTATGCATAATTATATAGTATGTATGTATTGTGTATCATATAAAATGCATGCTGTATGCATACTCAATTTAAAATTAATATGGACCAAAATTAAGACATTAATAACAAAATTTAAAATTAAAAATGAATACAGTATGAATATTTTTAAATGTTATGAGAAATTTCCAACAGCTGTGAGGTGAGGGTTGCAGGAAAGCCAGGGGTTAACTAATCGTTATTTTGACAGCTGCAGACACTCCCCAAATTCAATGAAATAATCTTACCTGACATTTAATGCGTACAGAATTGATTGTGCGATACAGACAGAATGTATTATTTTAAATTACATCATATTTATTTCACTAATTTTCACCACAGTAGCTCCTTTTAAAGGATATTGATACTTCACACAGTTTTCTAAAGAAACTAAAATGAAAAGTCAACCAAGTTTTATACTCGATTGATTTTCTTTATTTTCTACTTAAATATTTGAACTTTTAGATAATATTGTTCGTTGTAATGATAGTTAAAACACACTAAAATTATTTTAATACATTTATAATACTATAATATTCACTCGTTGAGCACAGTGAAAGTTTTTTGGGTAGCATCACGGATTTCCCGTTCAGCTTCCATTGCTGCCATTACTGCGTCGGGTGGTCACGTGACCAATGTTCGGGCGCGAGCGCCAGCAGAGCCGAGCGCGGGGAGCCAGCTCGGAGCTCGGAGCAGCAAGAACAACTTGCTCGCCCCTTGGCTGCTGCTGCTCTTTACGCACTCTTCCCAGCCCAGCGCCTTTCGCTCCAGCCTCACTTCCTCAGGAAAATATTAAAAAAATATATTTTTTTCTGATCTTTTCATCAAACACAATTAATTGCATTTTATCTGTCTTATTATAGTCTTATATTTACGTTTATAATTATTTTCATCCGGTCAAAAAATATAACTTTACATTATAATTTTATATTATTTATTTACATTAATATATAGGATTATATAATAGCTTAATTAATACACATTAAATTAAAATAAATATTAAATTTTATATACGTATTATTATTTAATTAATTATAAAATATACATATTATGCATCACAGTTAAATGTTAATTGTAATACCAGGTATATATTATATTCATTTCATAAATTTAATTTACAATACATATAATAATTATTGTTATATCAACTTAATAAATCTATTATATATTAATATATAAATATACTGTACATATTATATAATATAATTAAAATATCAACGTAATATGTATCTAAAATTCTAAAATACACAGTAGCTCCTTTTAAAGGATATTGATACTTCACACAGTTTTCTAAAGAAACTAAAATGAAAAGTCAACCAAGTTTTATACTCGATTGATTTTCTTTATTTTCTACTTAAATATTTGAACTTTTAGATAATATTGTTCGTTGTAATGATAGTTAAAACACACTAAAATTATTTTAATACATTTATAATACTATAATATTCACTCGTTGAGCACAGTGAAAGTTTTTTGGGTAGCATCACGGATTTCCCGTTCAGCTTCCATTGCTGCCATTACTGCGTCGGGTGGTATGAAGAAAATGTTTGATGAGAGGGATAAAAGTGGTAGTTGGAGAAGAATGTATCAGCATGTGAAGGGACTTCGGCTAGCAGGAAATCAGATACCAGTGTTAAAAGATACTGGGGGGGTACATACCACAGATAAGGAGAAGGCAGATGCATGTGCCAGGCAATATCAGGCAGTTTTTCAAGAGGACTCGGGGGCAGGGGAGGTTAGCGACGTAGCTGCTGAGAGACTAAATGAGAACTCTAACGGTAATGCTAATTTGGGTGATAAGAAGAAATTTAAAATTAGGTTCAAAGATGTACAAAGGGCGCTAAAGTCTCTGACTACAGGAAAGGCAGCTGGCCCAGATGGTGTATCAGCAGCTTTTTTAAAGCTTAATATAAGTATGCATTGTAGATATCAAATGTTTTTGTTCAAGGCTATTTTAAATGCAGGCATCATACCGCATGGATGGAGGGAAGCATGGGTAATTCCAATTTACAAGGGAGGTGCTAAATGTGAAGCAAAAAATTATCGACCGGTCAGCTTGACCTCGGTGGTTTCCAAAGTTATGGAAAAAGTAATTGTTCGGTTTATGATGAGAGAGCTAGAGAACCAAAAGTTCTTTAGCAAAAGGCAACACGGATTTAGAAAACATTATTCTTGTGATACCCAGTTGTTGGGTTTTGTGCAGCAACTAGCAGATTGCTTAGACAGCAAAGGGGAAATGCATGCGGTGTTTCTGGACTTTGAGAAGGCTTTTGATAAGGTTCCGCACAGTATCGTGATAGATAAATTAAGGAGAAAGTGTATGCTTGATGAATGTTTGGTTGACTTGATACAGGATTTCTTAAGGGATAGGGTCCAAAGAGTGAAGATTGGATCAACTTTTTCGGATGAGATTAGGGTGACCTCAGGAGTTCCGCAGGGGAGCGTCCTCGGACCAATCTTGTTTTTGATTTTTATTGAAGATTTGCCGGAGGGAGTAGATTCTTTAATGAGGCTGTTTGCTGATGATAGTGTATTGTATAGGAAAATAGTAAATGAGGAAGATAAGAGGAAGCTGCAGGAAGATCTAGACACTGTAGGTAGGTGGGTGGACAAAAATGGTATGAGTCTTAATGTTGGTAAATGTTCGGTAGTTAATTTTAGTAGGAAAAGAGTAAAAGAAGATGCAGTATACCTAATGAGAGGCGAGGTACTTAGGGAGGACGATAAATATAAATACCTTGGGGTGGTTCTTCAGAGAGAGCTGAATTGGAATGAACATATTAGGTATGTAACGTCAAAGGGGAGGAGAAATTTGGAGTTTGTTATGAGAAATCTGAAGGGGGCGACTGTATTTGTCAGAGACAAGGCCTATAAGACCTTAGTGAGACCAATACTGGAGTATGCATGTAGTGTGTGGGACCCATATAGGCAGATTGGAAAGAAGGAGTTGGAAAAGGTTCAGCGGAGAGCTGCTAGAAGAGTTATGGGTAGAATGAGAAAATGGAGATTAGTTGCAGATGACAAAAAGGTGTGGAAAGATTATGAAAGCGTGTCGAAAATGATTCAGACTTTGGAGTGGGAGCCACTCGAGGAAAGGAGAAGGTACAACCGATTAGGAAATTTGTTTAAAGTTAATAGGGAGATGGCAGGTTGGAGCGAGTTTAGCGATAGAACTAGGAAAGGTAGATATATTGGGAGGGGGGATCATCAGTGGAAGCTGGAGTTCATGGGTAGTGGAAGCGATGTGGGAAAGTATTCCTTCATAAACCGAACAGTGAGGGAGTGGAACTCCCTGCCGTCCGAGGTGGTGGGGGCGGAGAGTTACGGGGGATTTAAGAGTGCGTTGAGCACTATATTGCGAGCCACCGTGGTTTAGCCACATTTGCCGCAGAGCGTTAAAATCTATATTTTATATTTTTCTTATTTTTTTTCTGCATGTTAAAAAATATTTTAAAAATTAAAGCAAACAAAAAAGTAGCTTAATTAAACCTTAAACTTGATAGGTGTAATTTTAGACGCTACTTGATGTGTGTAGCTTATAATCTTATAATATAAATCTATATTATAATATGTTACATGATATAAATTATAAGTGGGAAAATTTGTTAGCAGAGGTTCATTGCAGACAAAAAGGTATAAATATATTAATTATGATAATTGCAATAGTCTCTTGCATTAATTCGACTCTACTATATATATAATATATAAAATATACCATTAATCACTACCAACATCCTGAATATTAAAATATTTTACAGAGGTCGTATGTAGCCACGTTTTATCAAATTCATTATATAAATTAATCAAATCTTTATAGTATAATACTTCATTTTAATGATGAAATTCATCAATAATATTTTAATTACAAGAAATGCTAAAAATGTGCATACACCAGGCCTAATTTTAAAAAAAAGTAAAAGAAACAAGTGACAAGTATTTTGTTTTGCATGGTTACCATGGTATATATTTATATATAAAAATGTAAAATAATTAATATATATTATAATATTTTTTATAACATTAAGGTTACAACCTCTATAAGCTTGGAGCCCGAGACGGGGTAATGGGTATAAGGATAAGGATGTGGTGACCACGACCTGTTAATCATTCCAGCATTCACTGAGGTGAGACTGAGGGAACTGTGGAAAACCTCAGTCAGGACGGACACCTCTACTTTTTCTCAATGGACCAAAGTGATGTCCAAAGCCTGTGGAACCACACATAAGTGCATCACTGCACTGGGTGGAAAGGGAGACGAATTTACCCCAGGGAGCAGGGTAATTTTTTACTTGAAACGGTCACCCATCCAAGTACTTCAACGCAGCATGAGTTCGGTGATCTAACGAGAACCGGTCAATGCACTCTGCGCCAAGCTGACGATGTATTCAAATAACTCCAAATAATATTTCCTACGTCAGCAGGAGTCATGGTGTGCAATGTTGCTGTCAGGCTCGTACGACTTGACTAATGATTTCCATCACACGTTGCGTCATCACTATATATAATACGATGCTCTCCAGCGCCAAAAGTTTACGTCCATGCAAACGATGATTTAATTAAATTTAGACCCTCTTGATATGTTAAATGTTTGTTTCCTTGAGTACCAAATGATGTTGATGTTTAAAAAAGGTGAGAGGATTGTTTATTTTTCGTCTATATTAAGACCGATCAGACCTTTGTTCATGGAATTTACTGCTGTAAGAAACAATAATAAATTTATAAAAAACACATATCATCGTTAGCGTCAGTATTATTTAGAGTCAGCGTTTAATTAATTTATCTTGATCGATGAATGTTAATACGTTTGTGTTAATTCTGTCATGAGATTTAAATATTGCTATTATAAGATTTGATTATATATTGCTCGATCTTTTTGTTGTATAATTTCTTGCGGAACTATAATTTATATAAATTTTATATTCATGTATATAATATACTGTATATTTTATATTTAATGTTTAAAACTGTCTTAATTTACTATTATTTCTACCACTTTGGTTGTTATACGTCTATTCAGAATATATATACTGAGCATAATTGAGCCAACATTAAAAATAATCTTGCTGGTTGCATGCTTTTTAAGCCACAAGGAATTTTTCTGCTACAAATGAATTATATTTTATATTAAATTTAGCCATCATAAATTTATCTATATAATCATGTGGAACTGAATTTCCCCATCTACGAGTTTTCCAATTTCTTGGGGTTTTCGGTACAATTTTATGTCGTAATATGTCTGTTTTTTTTTTTTTTTTTTTTTTTTTTTGTTTGTTTTTTTTTTTTTTAATAAACAAATTTAAAAAAACTTTAAGCCGTTCTTGAAGGTATAGATAGTCCGGCATAATGATCCATCTGGACTTGAATTAACAAAAAACAGCTATAATTTTTACTTTGGTGCAATTTGCACGTTAAAATTAAATATTATAATTAATAATTCTATAATTAATTGTATGCACAACATTTTATTTATTACTATAGCAAGCGCGAGGTTTAGACGACTTTTGGATTTAACGTGAGTGATGCCAGGGCCGCCTTTTCTCATTTGTTTTTTTATTAGTTTCTTTCTTTCCTTTTTTTAAATAATTATCATGCTATAATTTTATTTTAATATAATTATTTGGCCCTCCTGATTTTTTTTTTCTGGGTCCATGCCTCGCTCTTGTAATCTTATATAAATATACGTTATGCAGTGTAAAATTTCAGAAAAAAAATGGTTAAATAGCAAATAAATTTTAATTTTTAAAGAGTACAAAAATATATTATTATAAATTTGTGGCTATTAGTGCTGAGCCTGTTATATCAATTTTAGAAGACTCTAAATGCATAAATAAAAATATTATATATTTAAATTTATCCATTTATTGTATTCTTTAATTACCATGCAATGATCGGATTGCCTAACCAGTAGCAAAGAATTAATATCTACGTAGATATTAATTCTTTGCCAGTAGTCTGTTTTTTAATAAATATAATGAATACTGTACTTAACTGTACACTACGGCATGGTTAGATTATTATATAATTAGCATGATGCATAGGCTGCACAGCACGATTAATCTAGCTGTATAATTAGCAATAATTAACTATAACTAATAACTATTTATATATAAATATTTGAAGAAGAGAAATATTGGAAAAATATACTATTATATTAAATTTAATGAGCTTTATTCGCAAGGTAAATGCAAGCAAGGTCCTTTTACTAGTATAATATAGGGATTTTAAATGCAAGCATAATAGTGGTCTTATAATAATTTGTAAGGTTTGAAAAGACAATTTTTTCCTATATACTGATTATTCAAAATGCAGATCTTACTCCGTTTGAAATTGCACTGAAGTCACTAATGAACTACAAAGCAAGGTAAGCCGACAATTTTTATTTATTTTTTTTTTAATTATTTTTTGTTGAAATATATTTTGATGCATTATATGGTGGAAAACTAATTGAATTTTTTTTATATATGGAGTAACGGTATATTTCCTGGTCGTTCACTCTTCCAAGTACTTTTTTAAACTTTTTACCACGCTTTAGTGATCGGTGATATAATTAATGAGATCCGGTCAACACACAGCTTCAAGCACGCCCACGCATTTTACTTTTTTAAAAGGATTGAACGCTTGGATTGGCTTACAAGAGATGAAACGTATTCAGCTTACATGAAATTAGTGCAAACAGGCCGCCATGTTGGTGGACATTACACCTCGGAACAGTATGAACTTATTTACTCCTGATCATTTGCTGGAGCTGTAGCTTTAATTAATAGGCAGATTTACAGTTTTCGGAGACGTAAGAAGAGCATTCAGTCTGTACCTTTATATGAGAATTTCATGTTTACATTTACATTTTGATTAGCATGGAGATGCCCGAAGCCGCCCGAAGATCTTCGGGATGTAGGCAGAAAACCCTAAAATCCTATGCTGTGCGTGTTAACGTAACTCACAACAACGCTTTTCTAATAATTATAGTTTTGGTCACCAAATATTTTTTTTCACTAGCATTGGTTTTATCTTCTTGTCACCATTTATGAAAGAAAATTCTGCGAAAAATTATGCTCATAGTCAGGAGAAATTAATTTCGAGATCAACTTTAACACGTATATCTGCTATACCACTGACAATGTTTTGCCTACACAATTGTGACGTCATATTGTTTAGTGACGTATGGTGAAATACCCGTATATTATATCAATAGGTTTGGTTCACCACGCCTCCATAGAGCGTGGTAACGCCCACAAACAAAGTTAAATTATATGTAATGAATTTATTGTATTCCTATACTGATTTGAATTATATATATATATTATACAGATAAATTTAAAATATAATAGCATCAATTGATTTCTAATTGATAAGGATATAATAATCTCCATATATATTAATATGTTACTGAATGTTAAATGTGTTCTATTGTAATTTTATAACCTGCTACATTTGATTATCATTGTATATTTAATACTAAGCAAACAAATTGTTAATTTATTTATTTTTTTCAATATATGTGAAGTCTGTGTCTATTTTTGTCACAATTTGCTAATATTCTAAAAAACTAATCTTGACAAATTTTTGTCATCTTTGCCATCTTGCCTGAAATTATCTAAAAACTGAAGTTCCCCAGCCCCCCGATTACGAGTTTTCCAAACTCTTGGGGTGTATTGTAATAGTCTATTTAAAGTGTTATATATTCGTTCTTTTCTGAATAAACACATTAAAAAAAATCGTGGTTTTCAGAGGTGTACCATAATTTACAGGCTTTTTTTTTTTTTTTTTTTTTTTTTGTTTAAAAAAAAATAGTCTAAATTATTTAAAAAAAAAATAAAAATGTGAGGTGGTATTTAATAGTTTTAAATTTGAAAATATTTATTTATTTCAATTTTTTTCTTTTTTCTTTACTTTTATGACGTGACATATAACTGTGGCTCGAACATGAATGCCATTGAATCTTGGAATCTGACGTCACTTGCAAAAGGTCTATAATCTAAGTTTCTCACTATAATATAAGCCATGGTTAGTGCTATTTATAGTTAATTAAGTTGAAAATATTATAACCGTGGTTATTTGGTGATAAAAACTGGTTATATTCAGGTTATTTCCTTCGTAAATCGAGCCCAATATTCAAATTCAAGAATTTTTATTTCAAAACGTTAATTTCATTAATATTATCAAAACTTCAGTAATTAAAAATTAACATTATATTATAAAAGCTTAATTCAACTTTACTGCATAATATGTTATTTGAATGAACATTTAATATAAAATATGCCATATATGTATAAACCGTGATCCCATGATATTATTAAAGTATTAAAATTTGAAAATTATTTACTCACTGAATATTAATAAATACCGCACGTACAAGCATGCGTATAACATATAAACATAATTATAATATATCATAATTAGTTTACAGTTCACTGAAGTTAAATTTAACTGAATAAATATGCATACAGATCGGAACTGATTAAAAAAAATAACAAATTAAAATTATTAATTTCTTTACGATGGATTCATGTTATTTAACTCAATGACCAATGATGTATGTGTATGCTTCACTGATTATAATTAATGTAATGTGTATTCACAATAACATGCACATGTTGTAATATGACAACATAAACAAAGACGACGATCAATAATGATGTGTATGGAAGCGTGTCATCATTCTTTTAGATTTGAAAAGCAAAGTAGTGACAGAGAAAAAGAAGACAGAGAGAGATTTAGACTCAATTCCAGCCAACTGCACCCACTCGTGTTCTCACTGATTTTTTTAAAATTGCCAATTAATTCACGTGTGCCCCTCCAGATTGCTCCACCTCACAAATCGATTTTAATGTCGTGTGTTGGAGACCAAAAGTTTTAGCACGGACTCAATGCTTTCCTAGAGTATTTCTAATTTACACACTTAATTACACTCTTTTTAAATTATAATCTCGTCATTAAAATTTTGTATGTGTAGACTTCGCTTTTATTAAATAATTAAAATTTTATGAAAAAATAACAATTAAATATAAATGAATAAAATTATTATTTTTGAGTGTCGTGCATTTTTTTTTTTTTTTTTTTTTGAAATTTGAAGTTTTAAATTTCAAACCTCACTTTTTTAAGAATATAGATATCTTATATTAGGGGGCATGATTTACGAAGGAAGTTATCTAGTTTTTTCACTAACCACGTTGAGTGTCATTGAATTAGGCTTGCGTTAATTAAACGCGGTTAATGAGAAACGCGAATAACTTTCTGGATAACTCTTTCGTAAATCGCCCCCTAATGTCTCGGAAAACATAAAAAGTAGACGCAGTAATTCCTTGAACACGTATGTCATTTCCTTGTAGCAAAAACAATCTAATATCGCCGATTGTGATCATTAATTTTGTTTAGTAATCATTATATTCATGATACCTCGACCATTTGGAATATTTGGATGATAGATAAATACAAATACAAAACCATTTTTATCCCTACTGCACAGATTTGTATATAATCAAGTCAATGAAGATTTCAAGCATGTAAAACGGATTTACATATTTATAAGATATTATACCATCAGAAAACAAGATTTAAAAATGTGATGAAATGGTATGAATAAAAAGTAGGAAAACAAGGAATGAGGAAAATAATTATTTTATTTTCTAATTATCGATATAATATTAAAATAACATAATCATATATTATTAATATAGGTTTACGCTCACAGTTTACTGATTCAGTATAGAACTTTTTGTGTGATAATAATGATAATTTTGAGGAATAATTTTTAATACTACAGATTCATATCACAGATTCCTAATAATTAACAAATAATCTTTTAATATTAGTAAATGATATAGTGAAAAATACACCCGACAGTATCCATTTAAAGTAAATTTGGAATATGATAATACGTTTTAGTAATCGTTTAATCACTTGGCATGCAATTTCAATATAATATAATATAATATAATATAATATAATATAATATAATATAATATAATATAATATAATATAATATAATATAATATAATATAATATAATATAATATAATATAATATAATATAATATAATATAATATAATATAATATAATATAATATAATATAATATAATATAATATAATATAATATAATATAATATAATATAATATAATATAATATAATATAATATAATATAATATAATATAATATAATATGTATAATACGTAGATTATAAATGTTGTAAAGCTTTAACATTAAATACCAAAGAAAAATATCGTAAATTGAAATGGGAATTCAATTAAAAAAGAATGTCCTGAAGAATTTAATTAGTGTAATTTGTAATTATATCATATAGCGTTTCTGTTTGCCTAATTGTTTTCCTGATACTGTCAATAAACCGAGAAGAATCGTCCTTCTTTCCGAATCATGTCACTTGAGGCTAGGCAATTTGTTCAGCATCAGAACGGAGCATGTCCAACTGATTTTACAAGACCATTTTCCCCCAGCGAGTATGCAAATTGCAGATCACTCCATTTGAATGCACACTGAAGAGTCGCTGGAGCTCGAAGCTAGAGGTCAGCTGACCAGGTGGACTTTTTGCTAGTTACTTGGAGATTTTTTCTTTAAATGTTAATTAAGGTAGAGATAACGCCGATCAGCTGTTCAACGTAAGTCCCTTTCCCTTTGATTAACATGTAAACCTTTGCAAATTCACAAAAATTCTGAAATTTTTTTGAGAGGCAGATATTAGTGCCTAAAAGCCATAGAAAAAGTTTCAAAACAATTTAAAGAGCCAATTAAGCACACTAAATTTTTAGATGCTGAATTGGTTTCAGTACTTTATGTCAGTACAAAATTGTTCCAATTTCATCTTACATCCAGCACTTTTGACCTATAAAACACTTAATCCAAGTACAAATTTGGTACTGAAAAAAGAGAGTCAATATTTTGTACTTTTTTTGACTCTCTTTTTTCAGTACCAAATTTGTACTTGGAATAAGTGTTTTATAGGTAAAAAGTGCTGGATGTAAGACGAAACTGGAAAATTTTGTACTGACTGGAGCAATTTTGTACTGACAAAAAGTACTGAAAACCAATTCAGCATCTAAAAATTTAGTGTGAGGTTTACATGATAATTGATAATCAAAGGGAACTACGTCGAACAGCTGATCGGAATTATCTCTACCTTTAACATCATTACGAGTTGAAATTTCCATCCCTTCAAACAATATTTTGATAAATCTCAGTTGATTGGAATGTTAGAAGTAACCATCTTGATTTTAATGAGGTTTGCAGGGGACTTTAAGCTTGCCATCAATAAGTGGCATATTTTTTTTAAGTGGGTCTCTGGAGTTTTGTAAAAAAAAAAAAAAAAAAAAAAAAATGTGTTATAAGTTTACATGTATGTAGCCTTATGGACGGAAACTGAAAATGGAGCTATTGTAAAAATACTGCCCCATTAAATTTCTCAAGGCATAAAAGCATTTTTTTTAACGTGTTTATTCTGAAAAGAACAAATATATGACAATTTACATAGACTATTATAACAATACAGCCCAAGAGTTTATTTGGAAAAATCGTAAACGGGGAACGTCAGTTTTTAGATAATTTTAGGCAAGATGGAAAAGATGACAAAAATGTTCTAAAGCTTATTAGAAATTATTGAATTAAAATCAAGCAAAAAACATATGATTCTGATAGAACAGATTGAAATAACATATGACTCTGTAATACTCTGTATGTAACTGACAGTGATATGAATTGTCGTGCTAATTAAATTACTTTTAGTATACCAATGTTATTACAGTATTTGCTTTTTGTCAATCAAAATGTGTTAATTTAATAAGCACGTACGAGTCACTCATCCAAAATTGGGTTTGTAGAAAAGGGAGGAAACTTCCCCTCCTCACAAATTACTAATTTAGATGGTCAAATCCCAGGAGATCTAATCCTAATCCCCCTTCTCCTGATTGAGCTTATGGAATAAACTTATCCTGATTTTTTACCGTGCTTGACATACACAAGTATTTTTAAATTGATTATAAATTAGTACGTATGCTTTTTAATTCAATAAACTTTAATCAAATTGTTTTAAATCGTAATAACATTTTTATATATGTACTCATAATCTTTTGTAGCATTAAATACAAATACTCAAATTGTAACTCATTTATGTATAAAATAAAAGCGTAGCTTTTAAATAATCTACTGAATCGTATTATATTATTAGGTCTGTTCGTAAATATAATAATCAGAAATTAACGATTTTTATTGATGAACCTTATGTTCCATGTACAGAAGGTTCATCAATAAAATAGATTATTTCTATTTGTGTATTTATGAACAGATCTATAATTTTGTTTTCAAATAAAAATGGGTATGACGATTCACGAAGCAGTTAGCCATCAGATTTCTAACCACGTTTAGCTTAACCACATTTAACTATACCTGTTTTACGTGTTAAACCACCTAGTTAAACGTGGTTAAGCTAAACGTGGTTAAGCTAAACGTGGTTAGAAACTTGGCTAACTGCTTCGTGAATCGCGGCCAATATTTCTTCACTGCAAGTTTATATTAAAAATTTAATTAAAACAAAGAGTTGTCAGTTTTAGAGATGTTAGCATAGGTCGTAAAATTCAATTTAAAGCCCTAGGTTCCCGCTATCTTTATTTTTATTCACTCCCTCATTAATTCGATCCTGAAACCCGATCACTTACGACATCCCGGTGTAAGAAATTCAATACTGTTAGGGAGTCTCACATTCAAGCTCAGATATGATTACTTCTTTTTTACCTTCGATTTTTATTTTTCCATGCAGTTGTTGATAAACCTTTGCTTTTATTGTTTTTTTTAAATCAAATGAATTTTCCATGTTAACAATTTACATCAAATCAAGTAATTATAATTTTCAATTAATGTTTGTTTGTTTTAGATTGAGGAAAATGTTTTCATAAATTATTTCGTTTTGTTTATTATATATCGAGTTACAAATTTATCTTTTTATTATTTATTTAATGTTAATAAATATGAAGATAGGTATAATATAAATAATTTATGAAGTTTTGTTAATATGGATAAATATTATTTTTTTGTTTGTTAATAAATATACTGAAATATTTCCAAAAGGAACTAGAAAAAAATCAATGGAATTTTTTTCAACTCTTTTTGACACAATAGTTAAGTATGTTATTAAAAAATATCAGTCCTTTCTGAAGAGGCAAAAATTAGCCCCCCCTCCTTTCTCTAATTTAAAAAATATAAAATTAATTAAATTTTACATTATAATTAACATATCACTTCGTAAAAATACACACAATAATAAAATGAGGATCCCAAGAACAAGAGTTTCTTTGTGTTTTAACAGGTACGAATGGTTTATCTGATTTTTATTGTAAAACAGAAGTAATGACTACACCAAAATTATCCATTCATAAATCAATATCAAAAGAAGTTAAGAAAAATAACATTTTTTAATATTTACCGTAGGTCATGTGCAAGCAAACCCTAAAATGAAATTTGAATATACAGCTGAAGGAATTTGCATGTTAAGATTGTCTTAATTTTGAGTTAGGTTGCCTCTTTTTTACATATATAATTCTGGGCATTATATTTAAAATTTTCAAAATTTCAAATACTTTGAATATAATTTAAATAAATAATAAAAACTTACCTTTTTATTTGTTAATCACCAACAGCAGCAGATCTTGATTGTAAATTTTTATCAATACTTCCAAATTTTAAGAAGTATCGCATTGCAGTACAATTAACACCAATTAAGTAATATATTAGTAGACAAATGATTATATAAACAACTAACAATCAAACACTAATTTATTATATATAATTATATTCTTTTTTTTTTGTTTTAATAATAACGTTTATATTCTTTTTAATTTCTTTTCACTTCACTTTTTTAAATATATAAAATTCTAGAAAAATTATAATCATAATGATTATCTTCCTTTTTTTTATACTAGAAATACTAATTTATTATATATTTTCATAATAATGACATTTTATATATATGTTACTTTATTAAATGTCTAAATAAAATAACAAAAAAAGTATCGTACGCCACTTTTACACTTTTGTTTCTACTGTAGAAATAGAGTGACGAGAAAGAGTGAAGTTATTCCTTCTTACTTTCCAGCAGCAGCAGCAGCAGCTGTGTCCTCTCGAGGCAGAGTTGTGCCAGTGTGCTTGCCCATAAATACGTCACACCAGACTGCTATAGTTTCGACATGCGCAATGAAACGAAGTACGCTAGGCGCATGGGTGTAGAAGTGTTATAGATATCTTATAGCTAGCAGTCTGCACACAGTATTTCCATGTCCTTCTCTTCTACCAGCGCCCTTCGCTTCTGGCTCTATACCTTACACCAGTAGCAATATAGTTGCAGGGCAAGAATATATATATATATATCTAGCTCTAGACCTTGTAGCAAAACACACTTGCACAGTCAAGACATAGAAGGAGTTCTATAAGCATATAAGATCTGCTGTACTATATACTCATACATAGAGAACCAACCCTATAGTATACATCGATCGGTGGTGGTGGTGGTGGTGGTACTAGTAGTAGTATATAGAGAAGAGACCGTCCGTCGGTCTTTTTCGGGCAGTAGCAAGCAACCAGGCAAGTTGTAGGAGGTCCTTCTCCTCCTTCTTCTTCTTCCCCGCGGCGAATACATGCAACCCACCTAAGTATAGAGTCGACCTGCTGTGTGTAGCCAAGAGTTTTCTCTTCGTTTTCCCTTAGCAGTCTTGCCTACTTGCTTACTTGGGCGGCGTTAGGCTATTTATCACACGCTTCCCTCTCCACGCACTGATTTCCTATGGGAGTAACACTCTCCACTATAACATCAACCCCCCTCTGGCTTCTTCCAAAATCCCCCTCCCCTACTTTTCTTTTGCTTACTATCCCACTCTCTCGCTTGCCTTATTTTCATCATGCTTTTCTGTACTATATACATGTAAATAGGTTTATATTCAACTTGACATAATCCTTACGCGTTAAGTGCTCCCTTTGCTCAATACATAGCACTCACATTCGTTTTTCCTTTCTCTTTTTATATATATTTATATTTTTTTTCATGAAACTATATTGAATTTGAATCTAAAAAGCAACAAGTGAAAAAAAAATAAATTAGTTTTGATTTTTTTTAATCTTTTTTTTTCTTTATTTAAAAAATAGAGTATTCAGTGTTAAAAAATCTTTCAGTAATCTCATCTCATTAATGTAAATTAAAATTAACTTTACCTACCCACTCCACTTGTTTAATTTTCTGGAGTTTTTCTTCAGGCCTTTTTTTCTCTAGTTCGTATAATAGTGTAATGGCAAGCTCATTATTTTGAATTCCGTCTCATTCTTTCCTTCCTTAGTTTCTTTCTTTCTTTCTCCTTTTTTTTTATTTTTTACTTTTAAAAAAATTCCTTTTTTCCCATTTCCCTTCTATTTTGACCTCTAATGGCCTCTAAGGTTCTGTAACCTCAACAACAGATTTCCCACCCTCCGGACATCATTTTCTCAATCGCTCGAGCTTGCAGCAATCTACGGGAAGATCGCTCTTTTATTCTCGTCGACACTATGTAAGAACGAAAATGAGAGCGAGCTAGACGTTGTGGAGAGAGCGAGAGAGAGAGAGAGAGAGAGAGAGAGAGAGAGAGAGAGAGAGAGAGAGAGAGAGAGAGAGAGAGAGGGAGTGCAATTGCTCAAAGGCATCACCAGTCTTTAAAGTGTTGGTGTGTCATGAATGCGTTGCTTAGCAACGGAACTCGCGATCGCAATCTCTCAACTCGCTAAGGGCTATGGTTCATAGCCCCGTGCTTCTATGCAACCCATCTCATCGTTCAGTCGTGCGGGTTGCGTCAAACACACGCCACAGGGGTTTAAAACGTTTCGAACTAAAATAAATCGCAGTATTATTTGTCTATATATCAATATATATAGCAAAAATGATTAGCTGTTTAAATAAATTTTATTATAAATCTTAACTTAAATAAATATCATAAATAAACTAATCATATTTGCTTAGTTTAATACTTTATTTGCATAAATTTTATGGAAGTATAAGAAGTATATACTATAGAGAGGGAGAAATTATGCAAACTGATATTATATTCAATTGCTATAAAGTATTCTTTGTTTTAGATTAAGAGCCAATTAAATTATTAGGTCTATGAAATAGGATTAAATAAAAATTTACAAGTCAAAAGAATAATAATAATGGCAATTAAACTCAGCTATAAAGACTGAAAAAAAAAGTAAATAAAATTGTTAGTTAATGGTTGACTATATTATATACTATAAAGTAATACGATAATGCAAGAAGACTTTGTATAAGGTACTGTACCAATTACTTAACTCTTTATTTGTAACTGTAATAAAAAAAATACAAAATTGTTACCCTTTTAGTATAAGAGTATATATATAATAGAAATAAGGTTTACAGCGTTCTTTTTTTTTATATAGTTTTATAAATAATTAATATGATACGATAAAAACATATAAACACATTGAATGATTATAGCTACAAGATAATTATACAGAGAGTAGAGGCTTTATAATAATGTACGTGGTTTTACTTAGCTACTGAAGGTATATGATACGTAATTCATTATAAAGTAGTACACACTTATGAGGTTAAGAAAAAAAACTCCCCCTTGATGAATTATAAATATTGACTTTTTTTTTTTTTGCTTTGAAAACATCATAAATTAAAATTAAATATTCATTAATTTTTTTATTAAGATTAAATATATTATTGATAGATTAATTTTTAATATTTTGGTTTATTCATTTCAAATAAAATTTTCATTAAGTAAATATAACTACCTCTTTTTTTTACATCAATACAAACACTTAAAATAATTAACAATAAAAATAATATGAACCACTAATTTTTTTTCTAAAAAAAGAAGTTACTTAAGATAATGGAGGCTTAAAGTCAGCTGATTTTGCGGTGTTCTCACCGTCCTATCCAAATTTGTGTAAAAAAAAACAACAACTGGAAATTGCTGTTCTTTTTTGGCGCACTGAAGAAACTTTTTAGAGGAAAATAAATTCTTGATTCGTTATCAAAAGATCCCTAATTTGAAGGGTAGGAGATAGTTTCAAATTCATAGCTTTAAATAGTTACGGAGAAAAAAATTCAAATTTTCTAACATGGTGGCTTATGGAGAAAATTTTCCGCCGGGGAAAACTTGAAACCTCCATTGTGTATTTTTTGTATTTATACTTGAAATTGGCTCGCTTTAAACATGGTATCACACAATTTATATTGAAAAGAAAAAAAGTATAAGTCTCTTGAATTTTTTTGTCTACTACATGCGTATCTGTAAAGTATGAAGAAGAATAAGGCCGGTCGCAGACAGAATCGCATAATTTCGCAGCGTACGATAAAAAAAATAAAAACCTATGCGATCAGGTGTACGCGCACATAGCTTCGCATCGTATGCCTTCGTATGATAAGAAATTTAGAACTGATTCTAAATGAGAAACGTACGATCGTATATTAGAAATAAGAGTCTGTGTGCGACCAGCTTTAAGCGAGGTTTATTCACTTGAACGATGAGGAGAATGTCGAATGAATGGGTTTTGTCAAGAGTCACTCTTTGAAGTGGGTGAGCGCCTTCTTCTCCTTGGTGATTGCTTTGATGAGGACTATGGTCATTACAATGTTCACCACCTGCCAACAAAAAGCACTCTTAGTACACTTCTGCTTTCTATATCATAGTACTCCATTGTTACATAATATCACAGACTATCATATAACAGTCAACTCAGATAACAAGCTATAGGTATAGGGGATCATATCGCCGCTTTGACAAATGTTTTTAACTGAAATTTTGTTTATTTTTTTAATTTCTTTTTTAATCACTTCTACTTACTAATTATATACTACTTTGAAACCCCGAAACTTCCGAAACCCTAAATTGAGCGTTTCAACGGGCTTTACCGGAATGGGGGCGGCCACGGCCTTGCAATCCATCCCGACATCCCGACAATTGCCTGCGACTGAAGAAAACGTGGAAACCTCAACCAGGATGGACCCTACAGCTTTTGTCAATGAACCGGAAGTGCAATGGTCCAAAGCCAGGGGAAACACATAGTGGAGAAGCGCAACAATTTACCCCTGGGTGGGAAACCTGTTTTTGTTGAAAATGATCACCCATCCAACTACCAACCACACTCGGCGTTGCTTGACTTCGGTAATCTGACGAGACCCGGCCAAGTGCAATATATTTTTTAATTGGTTTCATGCCAAGTTAAAGTTAATCTATTTTGAATTTTCACAAGCAGAAAAAGGATGAACAATCTTTTTGAAACCATACCATCAAGATACAATTATATTCGAAAATCAATTCCTTAATAATTGTTATAAAATGTATATATTATTAAATTATTATTCATTTTTTAAAAAATAAATGATTACAATTATTTTAATTGACATTAAGAGGTAAAAATATATTTTAACGAAAATGTTCATAATGCAGTTTGAAATTATGACTGCATGCGCTTAAAAAAATGAATAAATGAAAAAAGAAGACCGTATTTTTCACTAAATACGGTTAAAGTAATTTATTAGAGTTAGTGTTAACCATGGTTATTGCATGAGAAACCTGGTTATCTTCCAAGTTATATCTTTTTTGAATCTCAAACTACAATATATATATAAAAAAACATTATTTTTAAGCTATGCCAGACTCGTTTCTTCTTTATACGATGTATACCAATAATTCTGTCTGAAAATTTGCTTGTTTCCACACAAAAAATTTGTGTGCTTACGAATCTTCAATGAAACCCGTTCAAATTGTGGTTCCCAGCATAATATACTAATGTGCTAAATATAGGCACTTTAGTATATACCTAGCCGTCTCTCTATACAGACAAGCAAAAAATTGAATACTTAATATAAGTGTGGGTGTATATTTACTACATTTAGTTGACTTGTTTTTGTGTTAAATTCATTTAATAACAACAGTGTATTTCAATCAAGAGAGCTTTTTAAAGTCATTAAAATAATAAAATATTTACAAAAAAAATATTACAGGATCTCTTTCTCTCTCTTTTTTTTTCCTTCACTTTTTTACCACTTATTTGCCGTCTGAAGAGCCATCATGAAAAACGAGATCCATTATAACCGCATTCGTCAAATCACATTTGAGAGAATTTTTATTAAAATTGCAAAACGATTAAACCTTAGTAATCTTATTATATAATAATACTTTCTATTAAAATGACATATATTTTTTATACATCACATTATAATGTAATCGTGTGGTTATGACATAAAAATTAGTTTGTAATTTCAATCTCAGGATGATTGCAAAAAAAAAAAAAAAAAAAAAAAAAAAAAGACAATCAAAAATTAATTACAACAAGGAACTTTATAATAATAAACATGCATAACATTTATTTATTTTTAAAAACCACACTGCAAATTATCAATGTTTATATAAATTTTAATTAATATTTATGTACCATTATTTTTTTGTTAAATTAATAATACTATAAAACTTTTTTAATATTTTACTTGCTTATAACACAATGAAATATAAATATTAATCTAAATTTTATCAGAGAGCAAAAAGAGAGAAACTCAGCAATAGTAACAAAAAGAAAAGGGGGAAGGAGAAACAGCATTTTGCCTGAAGCAGTCTATTGATTTCGTAGTATCGGAGGTGATGTTGGCAACAAATTTATATGCAGAGTAGATGGGCAAATTGCCCCTGAGCTGTGCGGTAACGCCGAGAGACGGTGAAGGTATATAAGAGAGGGGGAGCAATTGAACGATCACATCTATACTAAGGTTCATATTTAACTTGGGTTTTATCGGAAACGTTCGGGTGTCCTTCGGCTTTGTTCGGCTAGTGAAATACTAGAGTAGTTTGGTTCACATTTAACTTGGTTTTCGTCGTATTTGTAACGTCTTCTGTCATTGGTGCGTTGTGTAACGAAGAACTTGACTAGCCGAGCCGAAGGACACCCGAGCGTTTCCGACGAAACCCAAGTTAAATATGAATCTTAGTATAGGTTGTAGGGGGTGAAGGGGGGTTACATTACCTGCAGAAGAGCTAAGGTGAGCGCCATTCCTGCCAACCATGCAGCCTTGTCCTCAAGGAAAGAAGTAAACTCCTCAACGCAGCCGTAGAAGAAAGCATTTCCTGTTACTGTATCCCGACATTCGGCAGGCAGAGGTTTCTTTAGAGCAATGTAGTCACTTGCTCCATCAGCCCCGCAGCAACCAATCTAAGAAATAATTAAGTCAGCATTCGTTTTACATATTCATCACATTTTATAGTAATTCTTAAAATTCCTGATTCAGCACAATGAAGAAAATATATAACATGCAAATTTAAAATCTTAATAAAAAAAAAAATTTTTGCTTCAAAGGTTTATTTATATTTTACATTTTTTAATATTATATAATTTTTTTTTATTAAATTTACATATTTTTTCTTTATATAATTATTTTTATCGTTATAGTTTTCAACAGATTATTGATGAAATAATTTTGTGTATATTAAGCACTTCAGTTTGTGTAAAATGGAGAGAGGGGAGGAAGGGGGGGGGGTCTCACGACACTACAAGTCATGACATGGCTGGCAACTAAGCTGAGGGGCCCACAAAATCAATTAATGTGGCACTGAGGAAAGTGATTGATGTACAAGCGGTTATTGCCTCGTGTGTGTATGTCAAACCAATGCATGGAATATATTAACATTCTCGTTTATATGCATGCTGTTAAATCAAGATATGGTAATTATCATTTGTAAATTATATCATGCAAAGATATATTACTAAAACATATATCAAAATATGTTGCATAAAAAAATCTTGAGGTATAAAAAAAAACTATTTACTAGAAAAAAAGCAATAATAAATTGATATAACTTAAACGTATATATTTTTTATGTAACAGTTGTAATATAAAATTTTCAAATTCGATGAACTTTGAACTTTATAGCCATGTATGTAGTAAATATAAAATAGTTTGCTACTCATGTGCTGTATGGTAATTTTATATATACGTACATAAATGTCCAAATTTGTCAAGTATGAAATGATATACTATCAAATTAAAATGTAACGGTATATAAAAACGTTTTTTATGCAATTAAAAAAAAGTGGTAATAAATGTATGTACTATTTTAAACGTGCATATTTAAAGACTTACTTTGATTAAATATACAGTAATTAATTTAAATCAATGTCATATATTGAAAGCGTATGATTTTTATAGCTAAACAAATAAACAATTAACAACATTTTTAAATTAAATTAAGATAGTAAAAATGGAAATATTATTGAAAATAAAAAGAAAAGTAAAAATATGCAATTAAATTTAATTGAAACAAGCATTATATTTGATTTTGTATAATTACTAAACGTATTTTTTTCATTTCGTATATAAATTGCACTTCTATATGTGAACAAATTTATAGAGTATATAAATATCTCATTTAAAAATATAAAATTAAATTTAATTGGTTGAATTATGTTTCATGTTCTATCTCCTCGGTGTATATATATGCAATCGATTATATAAAATCCTTTTCCTAACGCTGAGAATTATACACTGATGTATATAGCAACTAATTATTAGAGAAGGGTAAAAAAAAGGGGGTTAAGCTCTTTGCAGAGTATGTAGGGATTACAAAAAATAAATTGAGACATAGAGAGAGCTTCGAATTAATACACGGATTTAAAAAATATATATATATATATATATATATATAGGGCTGACCGGATCTGTGCTATATTAATGCGAATTAATGGAACCGTGGGGTGATTGGTGCATGCTATAAGAGAGAGAGAGAGAGAGAGAGAGAGAGAGAGAGAGAGAGAGAGAGAGAGAGAGAGAGAGAGAACTAACCGTCTCTTGTATAACGCGCAGTTTTTCCACGGCCTTAGGGTCATAAGAGTTCATGATGAGACGACGCAGTGTGTTCCTCATTAACGGTTGGATTGCAGAGTTTCTAGTACCAAAGCTGAGCAGCACTGCAGAACCTGCTAGCATGAGGAGGAATGTCACCGCTTGTAGACCGATGAACTAAAAACAAACAAGATGCATGTTAGTGTCAACATTTTTATTTGACAGCAGCTTACCGTGAATATTATTTGTAAACACTGAACTATATTTTGTAAACCTGATGTTTCGCTGTACATATTTATATAGTAACCGATTTGTTGAAGTTTTGATTTTATCACTTCAATACCTGAGTCAAAATTCTCTTAGAGCTAGAGACATTTAAAGATGAAATTATACAGAAAGTTAACCAGGTTTCTTTCTAAAAACCACAATTAGTGTTATTGAGTTTTAGACTTACTTTATAGTAAGAAACCTGGATATTTTTCTTCACCCCCTAGATAACACATTTTGCACCCCATTTTACGGAGGAGCATCAAAATCATGTTGCAACGCCATGTAAAGGGACGGATTCAGCACGTGGATCTGGGAAGGAGGGAGGGGGTGCCCTATCCCGCAATGTTAAATTTTTGTTGACAGGGGGGAGGGCGACTGGTGAGGGGTGGTAACCCTTTTAATGTATTTTGGGACTTAAGGTAGGTGGGTGCGGGCAATTGCCCCTCCCCCTCCCTTGAATCCGCGCCTGACCATGTAGGTACTGCACATGTAATCTAACACAATTCATTTGTGACGTCACTAAATCCAACTTAAGTGTTATTGTGACGTCATCACTATGACGTTATTGTTTTTCTACAAAATGATTTGTTAACTCTAATACTTTAAATTTAAACTTTAAAATTGTTGTTAGTGTATTAAGTTGATGGAGTTGCCAGTGCATTGTTGATATATTATAAAGTAAAAAACGTGAAGGTTTTGTCTTACAGTGACGTCACGAAGTGCATATGAGAAGATGAAGCTAGAGGCAACATGTCAGGATATGCCAGTGTGATTAATTAAGCAGACAAATGTAAGAGACAGTAAAAAGTAATGTCACCTTTTTGTTATACCTCCCTCTTTTTTTATAAAGTAAAAAAAATCTTATACTCAGCCTCAGGGCAATTTCATTAAAGTTACATGCCTGAAGAAACCATAATTTATTTACTGACATTACTTAATTACTTGGATATAAAGAAGAAGAAAAAAAAGATGTCTATATAACATTTTCAAAGAAAAATAATTTTTTTGATTTAAATTAATTAATTTAAAATCTTGTTGTGCTTTTATAAAAACTATATGAGCATGAAATAATATCCTTAACAGATTTTCTAACTAATTTTTCATAATACATCACATGAAATAACGATACTATGAAACGTTAACTTTATATTTTAATTATTTATTATTCTTTTCAACTTTGTATACTCACATCAGAGTAATGAAGTTTGATGGAAAAGTGCATCATGCTTCTGACTATATATAACGTTACAAAGAATCATAATAACTTGCATTCGAGGTAAAAAGTTACACAAATAAGAGAAAAAAAGTATGTGATTTTAATTAAAAAGTAAGTTATTATTACACTGGTAAAGTACTTCAAATATAAAAAAAGTTGGTTAAAAATTGTTACGCTGTTAATACACGGAAAAAATTATCCTATTAGTTCTTTCCCTCTTAAAAACATAATATTTTACACTGCTATAGATATGGAAAAAATCATTCTATTTTTTTCCTTTTAAAATCAGCAATCAGCATACATAATATTTTACATTGCCACACGGGGAAAATTATTCTGTTTCTTTTTTTATTTATTTTTTTAATTCTTATAAAAACAGCATAAAGGCGGATTCACCGATACACATGGCGATTTCCAGCTTGCAACGCGAAGCGAATAATGCGCACTTGCTGTAACATCCATTGGCGGCCATATTTGGTGTTTAAAAATTTAAAAAAAAGAGCATCGTAATTTAACGCGATATTCGCCGCTGCAACCTGGCGAATTCACTTCCGCATGGAATTTCACAGCTTGTGTGACAAAATCGCGTCGCATCGGCGTTGTCGCCATCTGAATCCGTCTTTATACTTCACGCTGCTGCGCGGTGGGAAAAATCATCCTGTTTTTTCCCCTCTTAAAAACATCATAATACTTTATGGGAAAAATTATCCATTTTTTTTTTCTTCTTAAAAACAGCATATTATTTCACAACAGATAAAATTATCCCAGTTGTTTCTCCCTGAAACTAACGTGATAACTGACCTCAATTTGTCAGGAAGACATTGACTAAAAACTAAAATAAAACAGCTTATATATATTATAGTGCAGTCTCCTCATCTCATCGCCACAAGTGACTGCAGTGGGTCTCATAAACCACGACATAAATGTCACTAGACTAGGCTAGAGACGTGGATTGATAGACCAGAGAAAGCCGTCCTTTTTCATAAACTTTTACATCGGTCGTGGTAACTTGCTTCAAATAAAGTGCCCATCAAAATTATTGTACTGAAAGTTATTTCCATAGCATCTTTGGATGAAATATAAAATAATCTGGGTAGTTTAATAATCACAAAATAAGAAAGTTTAGAATTTTTTGGTGTAAATTGTATAAATTAATCAATAAAAAATACCTTTATCTCTGTTTTAATTTTTTTTATCGTTAATTACACTTTAAATTGCCGAATATGAATTGATATCATATAATATCTGGCGCATCGGATGGTTTGATTTTCATGTAAAAATTTAACCGACAATTTCTCATTAATTTCAGTCTGGGTTGTATCGTTTTAGTATTCGTAATTATTGCATGTCATAAAAGCAATTTCTCTTATTCATATAACGTGATATGAAACAATTTTATTGTATTTTGATGTTTTCCTATACATACATAACATAAGAAAAACAAGATTATAAAATATAAATTATGATGGATAACCAGCATGATTTTTTTTTTATAAATAAATGAATTGGAATATTTGGCTAGAGCATCTCGAATCTCAAAAGTTCTGTTTTATAAATTTTTTCAGTTTTTTTTTTTTTTTAATATTTAATCACCTTTAAAATTGGGGAAAAAGATGTTGTGACGTCATAGTAATGCAACGTCTTTTCATATGCTTGCGTATTAAATATTTTTCATGACTATGACGTCACAGCATTTTGGAACACGATTTTTAAGGTGTTAAAAGATCCTCTATCAAAAATTTATGCAGGTTATTCACTATTAATTTTACAGTTTTATGCAACTCATGTAAAAGTACTGTACGTGTGATGATAGAGCTCACGAGTATCATTTAAATTTTATTCTGAAACGTTAACTTCTATGTCAAGTTGCATTCATGAGCTTACTGAGGACTTAACTACTGCACTTTGAAGATTGCACTCAGGTGTGTTTACAAAAAAGCCACTTGTTTGCATAGAAATTTCTATCTTACCTTAACACAACTTAAAAAAAAAATTAAGAATATCATTAAAAGGAATATATTACTATGAAACTTTGTATTTTAAAATAAATCTATTTTATCACTTTTACAATATAAATCCAAATGTAGTTTATTTAAATAGTTAAGCTGAAAATCCAAAATTTAACAATATATTATTGTTAAAACGTTGAAATATAATTTGAAAGATATTTCTAAAGCGGCTTAAGTTAAACCAAGGATAGGCTGGCCACACCTTTTACTGATAACGATGAGTAAGAAATCAATGACACGTACCCTGGTAGGAAGCTAGGGGGAATGTTGAAATAACTATCACCATGTTATTGCTAGAGAAACCATTCAAAGTTTACTGCGTACTTTAACATTTGAAAACCATTTCTATACCTGACATGTTAAAACATTTAAATTCTATGTTTTTAAACATAACTTTAATGAATAAAATTTTTAAATTAGAAATGTTCTATTTAAAACAAGTATTTTTTATTATAAATTAATATAAAAAAATATCACATATGTTTTATAAATTATGTTATATTTTCAACAGTTTAATCTAGTTTGTATTTTAAAAAGAAATGAGAGAAAAAAAATGAACAAACTAAGAGGATTTTGAGCTTTATGCTTGAGAAGTAGTGATGAAAGAGTATGTTCGTACATGTTTTCTGTGAAGAAAATCATACTGCTGGCTCGCTGAATCTTCTCTCGCTTTTAACATTCAGCTGAGTGCATCATTTTAAGCATCACGTTCAACTCTGTGGTTATATATACACCAAGCAAATGAGGAAAATCTCCAACCCTTATTACGACTTTCAGGATTAATGCTAACATTTACCATTAAAGGATGAGATAATAATTATGGCAAGTAAATACAATATTATGTTATATATAAAATATAATGAAACTCATCATTAAAATGCATTGTTAATGAGTTTTAATATAAAATATAATTAGAAATGATTCACGATTTATTCAGAGAAAGATAACCAGGTTTCTCGCTAACCACGGTTAGCACCAATGACATCAAATATGGTTGAAACCTGAATATTTTTCTTCTTAAATCGTGCTCAATATATTGTGCAGTTATGGAAAAAAAACTGGGACATTTCACTTAAATGAGTGTTGGAGGAGCCACCAAGACTTTGATCAACAAACTCAAGGTCACATGAAATGGCAACACTGCGTAAAATCTGAATATCTCAAGCAACAATGTGTGGGATTCACGAAGAGTTATCCAGGTTTCTCACTAACCACGTTTAATGGCTTAATGCCATCGAATGGGGGCTATTTACAAAGCAGTTAGCCAGGTTTCTAACCAAGTTTAGCTTAACCACGTTTAACTATACCTATTTTACGTGTTAAACAATCTAGTTAAACGTGGTTAGAAACCTGGCTAAAGGTGGATTCACATGGCGATTTTTACCACGCGACGCGACGCGAATAATGCGCACTTGCTGTAACATCAATTGGCGGCCATACTGGGCGATTAAAAGAAAAAGAGCATCGTAATTAACGCGATTACCGGCGAATTCGCCGCCGCATAGGATTTCACAGCTTTTACGTTAAAATCGCGTCGCATCGCCGTTATCGCCATCTGAATCCGCCTTAACTGCTTCGTGAATCGCGCCCAATAATAAGGCTGGCGCTAACCGCGGTTAGTGAGAATCCTGGGATAACTTTCTGGATAACTCTTTCGTGAATCGCTCCCAATATGGCGGTCCTGCGGGTCCTGTATCAAATAAATATTTCTAATTTTTAAAGTAAGCTGAGTTCATTGTTTATGTGCATTTATATCAATGAACCATTAAATTTTCTTACTAATTTTTCTTTATAGTGATAACTATAGGTACACAGTCTAACAAGCGGAAGTTAATGCCTGTAATTTTCCGGAAGTGACGCATTTTCTACTCATTTTCACTTCCGATTGTGATTTAAATAAAAACAAAAACATATACGTAATTTCCGTAAATTTTCAGGCATCTCTCTTTACTGAAATAAAAACAAAAAACATACGTAATTTACGCGTCATTTCCGTAAATTTTCAGGCATCAACTCTCACTACTGTATAATAATATGTATAAAATTATATATTAATTTTATTATATAATTATTTACTACCAATATAATTGTGTTTCAGTTTGAAATACAATTATATAAAGTCAATTATTAAGCTACTGACTAGATTTTTTTTTACATGAATATGAAAATATAATTTCATTATTATTCTTCACTGACCCCTATATATACATAACAATAGTTTATCACCATTGTATGATACATTTGATACAAGGTAGGGGGAATTTTAATACTGTTGTATAATATTTTTTATGAATATACGTTATACATTGCAATGTAGTTTCATTAATAATAATTATTAAATGCCACAGGCGATATTTCCGTTGATAGTGTCATACAGTATATTAAACTTTCATCTGTGATTGGTTATGTCACACTATTACTAATGATGAGAACGTTGTTATGCCCCTTGGTGATCCAATCATGTATTTAATTTAAATGGAATCGAAATCAAAGCTATTCAACTGATGTTCAGAATATTCTGTATATGAGTATTCAATACATTTCTTCTAGTTACGAAGAATAATTGTATAACTTTTTATGCATGCATATAGTATTAGAAAAAAAAAAAAAAAAAAAAAATTATCATGAAAACCTTTAATTATAAATAAAAATATTTTAAAAAGATTTTTTAAATCAATGTAAAATTAAAACGTAATATTTTTTTACTTCATTTTATATTTATTTAAAACTTGTTTATGTACAGAACTCTTAAATTTCTTGTAGTATTTGCAAGTTACTGTAACGTAAAAACATGATATTACATTAACTTTTAATATCAACTTTATACATAACATGAATAAGCACGTCAATAAAAATTTTACGTAATACATATTTTTATTTCTACATCTTATCTGTTTATTTTGATTTCTTTTAAAAAATAAAAACTAACTTTAGTAATTCAGATATTACATTAAAATTTCTTCAACCAAGTTTGTTGACGTATTTCTGGATGCTTCCAAATTTGTTGAAGTATGAAGAGATTAAATTGTAAATGTAACGAGAAATTAAATTCACAATCACAATAAAAACTTCTCTCGCCAATAGATGGCATTAACATCACCAAAATGCAAGTAATTTTACAACAAGATTAGGAAATTTTTACTTTGACCTCAACTCGGTTTTCATCGTATATGTTCGGTAGTACTTCGGTTTGTGGTTCAGCCAATAAGATTCTACGTTACAAAATGTCCACCAATGACTGAGGATGTTACAAACACGACGAAACCTAAATTAAATGTACGAGCAGTGATAGCCATTTTCTTTAGCGCCTGATCTGATGCAACCAGTTAAACGTATTTGTACTGAAAGTTGCCTAGTTTCAGGATACAAAAAATTTGCTGGTACTAATTTTCATTACAGATTTTATTCGCTTTGAAGAGATCCCAGAGCATAATTTTAAAAAGTTTGTAAATAATAGAAAACTTTTTATTATTTTTTATGTTTATTTTAATCCCGAGGCTCAAAAACCTTCAACTTTAGACTTTCGACAACCTCAAAGCTAACTCTTTTGAATGAATTATTGTACGATTTTATGCGCCTTCTCTGAATTATTATTATTTATTTTACTCTAACTAAATTCTCATGCAGCTTTTAAAAATTGTTCGTTTGTTTTCTTTTGATTTTTTTTTATATTTATATTACCCCCATATTTTGTTGTTGCCAAATTTTTACGATATTTATATTCTTAACAATTGAGGTTTTAAGTCTGCTGATTTTGCATTGTACCTATATAATGTCCGAATTAATTAAACCTATATTAAAAAACTCAAAATCTCTGTTGTGTCATTAATTAGAGGAAAATTATTTCTTTAAGACCCCTAGCTCCTTCGGGAAGTAGGAGATGTTTTTAAATTAATAGCTATATATATATATATATATATATATATATATATATATATATATATATATATATATATATATATATATATATATATATATATATATAATAGTTACTGAAATAAAAAAATCATTTTTTTTAACAAGGTGGCTTATGGAGAACATTTTCCCAACGGTAAACAATTGAAGTCTCTATTGATCCCGACTTTCTTAGAAAACAATCATTCTTTGTTTCCTCTCTAAATGTGCTTTTCCATGGAACGTTTTCGAGCGGGGCGAGAAAAGCGCACTTGCTTTATTATCATATGGCGGCCATATTGGCGTGAAAAAATAACTTCTCAGCAGCGATTAAATCCCACCGTGATTTTTTTTTCACCCCCCGCCATATGATAATAAAGCAAGGGAGCCTTTCTCGCCCCGCTTGAAACTGCTCCATGAAAAAGCACTTTTAAGGTGCATTTCCATGGAGCGGAAAAAGCGAGAAAATCACATGCCGCAGCCAATCAGAGGCTCGAGATTTTTTCGTCTTGCGGGGAGAAATTTTACCACCAACATGGCTGCCATACGACATTGAAGCAAGTGCGCTTTTCTCGTCCCTCCAATTAAGCCTCGTTCGACGTCGCTCCATGGAAAAGTACCTTTTAACACGCAAATAAAGGTCTGCAGGTACTTACTACTTTCAGTTTCCCCTTTTTCTCCAGGAGGGCCCCCAGGCAGCCGAAGACGGCCACTGCGATGATGACGAAACCCCCCACCAGCAGCACGTAGATTCCAATGTAGAACTGCGGCACCTCGAGCATCTGAATCCACTCCTGGAAATCGGGCTCCACCAGCATCCAGATGGAGAGACCCAGCACCGCCAGCCCGATCGCCTGCAACATTTATTTTATCTCATTCCAAATACAAAGTATAACAAATAGAGTACCGACCTCAAATTTTTTTATTGTAAAAATGAAAAGAGGGTGCAAAATTATGCTAGAGGATAGGAAATGCTAAAAAGTTTTACCATGGTTGGGTTTGAACTCACGCCCCTTTTAGGTCCTATCCATTAGAATTTTCCATTTTATTTTTTTTCAAGACACAGCTTGCTTAAAATCTCTGAATATGAAAATTTATCTAAAAACAGTTTTGTAATTCTCGATATAAGATTATACAAAAATAAATTTTACTTTTTTTTTGGGGGGGGGGACCAGATGGTTCCTTGAGAAATTTTATGAAAATTTTCATGCAATAACTAAAATTATACCATGTCTTTAAAGCTTAATTTATTATAGAGAAATGGATATACCAATGAAACTATATCAGTTTAATTTTGTATTGTTATTATTTATGAAATTGAGAAGCCTGAGGGTAAATCAAAGTTATAAATATAGACCTTTAAATTTTCTGTTCTTCTTTTATTTTAGGTTCATTAGTTTACTCATAAATTAGTTTGTAAATAAATTATTAATTTACTAGCTTTGTTATATTAATTTACGTTTTGTTGTAGAAGGTACACTATATATGCTGGTGTTTGATAGCTAAAGAAATTTTTGATATTATTTTTTTATACAATCTTATAAATAATAAAATAAAACTAATTTTTAAATAATTTGTACTTCTCATACAAGGGTGACATTTAAATTTTGTATTATGAATAATTTCAATATAATATTGTACTGTAAAATATTAGAAAATTTTCTTGTTTTATGTATATTATATAAAAACATCTCACAGAACCATATATTACTTTGATTTATATTTTATAGAGTAAGAGAATTTAATAGAAATATATTATGTGTCATTTTAATATTATGTGCAGTAGTATAGTATGTATATACAAAGAAAATTTCAAAGTATTTTCTCTCTCTGTTCTTGCCACTATGTCTGTGCATATTAAATATAATAATATGACGTTACTCTAATGTAGCTACCTACAAGGAATATATTACTTTAAAAACAGACAGAAAAACTATATATATGTCACCCTTATATATATACTGCAAGCTTCGAAGAAAATTTAAATTTATAATATGAGCACCCCTCTAATGGTCTTGAAGCTAAAATATAGCCATAGTGTAAGTTTCAACAGTCCTTATCCATAGCATACCTTTCTTATCTAATGGTATATAGCATGCTTAGGTACATCAAATTCGATGAAAGATTTAAGGTACAGATAATACGAATCAGCTGTTCGACGTAGTCTCCTTTGATTAACATGCAAACCTTAGAAAATTCACAAAAAATCTGAAATTTTTTTGAGAGGTAGATTTTAGTGCCTAAAAGCCATACAAATAATTTCAAAACAATTTAACGAGCTGATATTTTTAATTTTAATTTTTTTTTTAATTTTCAGCATAGAACTTTCCCATGAAGAGACAAAATAAAAACTTATATAAAAAAATCGGTTCGTTAAAATTGCTTTGAAGTTTTTTGTATGTCTTTTAGGCACTGAAATCTGCCTCTCAAAAAAATTTCAGAATTTTTGTGACTTTACATGTAGGGGATTACGTCGAAAAGCTGATTCGTATTATCTCTACCTTAAAGGTATACACGTACAATTTTATTTCTTAGAGCGTTGTGAATCGAACTATTGCGTACTTCTATATGATGGTCATCGTCGTTGAAGTGCGATTTTGTCGTTTAAACGGAAGATATCGTCATTCGGAATTCGTTCGGAAACTTAGATTTTACGACATATCGTTCAAATATGTAAATTAAACTTTATTATTTGAATATCTACAACGATTGGAGAGCGTGATGTAATATTTTATATTATTGTCAGAAGTTATAACTTGTTATATATAAAGAGATTGAATATATTAAATATTGAATAATATAATTTACATAGATGAGAGAATACCATATCACAAAGCTTGTTTTGATTGTAGTGCAAGACAGTATAATATATGAAAATATAAGATTACTTTAATTTATTAACATTTTGTCCTATACAAATTATTTATATTATGATATAAATTATTTATAATAATTTTATTTTTATTTTAAAAATCAGTGACATCAGTGAAGAAATTTCTTCTCGGTTACAGATATTTGAATTAAAAGGGTTGTTTTTGAGAATTTATAATTATATTTACTACAATATAAGATTTTATCACCAAATATTAATAAACGAAGAACAAATAAGTTCAGTTATTCAATCGTAAAAAAAAAAAAAAAAAAAATAAATAAAAATAAAATAAAAATAAAAAAAATATATTTGTTTAATGAAACCCTTTTTTGGTATTTCTAATTATATATACTAATTATAAATATTACTTTGGAACCCTGAACCTTCCGAAATCCTAAATTGAGCGTTTTGCGGGCTCTTTCGGAACTGGGTTGGCCACGGCCTTGCAAACCATCCCGCCATTTGCCTGCGACTGAGGGAAGCGTGGAAACCTCAGCCAGAATGAACGCTATAATACAGCTTTTGTCAATGAACCGAAAATGCAATGGTCCAAAGCCAGGGGAACCACATAGTGGAAAAACGCAACGATTTACCCCTGGGTGCTGGGTGGAAAACGTGGTTTATGTTGAAAATGGTCACCCATCTAACTACTAACCACGCTCGGCGTTGCTTGACTTCAGTGATCTTGAAAATGTATTAAATTTAACGAAAAGACACTTATGTCTTCATTTAAAAAGTTTAATTGTTACAGAGCTTCAAAATATTTTTCAGCAACAAAATAACTTCCTGACTACCACGAAATAATTTATAAAGTAGTTATTTTAATTTATTTCTTACATAATACATTTAAATACATTGTATATTAGAGTCTTGTTGAATAAATTTATAATGCATGTTTGTACGATCAAATGCTCGTTATTTAAAAGAGTAGGTCGAGATAGTAAAGAGAAGTTTTAATGGCATTACTTGACAAAGTACTTCAATTTGGCGTAAGTGACACACCTGTGCAAATGTTACTGGTATATCTGAATCATGTCACGACATGTATTACTAAATTACATTTTGTATTACGCCTATAAAGTATGCAACTTTTCCAACTAGCAAGAAGAAATAATAAGACTTTTCGTAATTTAGCTAAGTACTGTTGTACATATGGACATAAAATCAGCTGATTTACGGAGTATAGCGTGCATGCAATATATATTTTTAGTCGTTCAGTCTCTCTCTCTCTCTATCCAAGAAGTTGGCTTTATAAGCCTTATAGTTCTATCATGCACGGAAGAGTAAGGTAACGTGCCCAACGTTAAAAAAAATCCCACACATGTACATTATGAAACATATTTTAAAATTTTCTTCTGCATCCCCTATATCAGTATAAAAATATCAGGTATACAAATTCGAGCTAGTTTTTTAGTTATGAATTTTTAAAGTTGACTAATTCAAAACTAGAAAAACTAGCTTGAATTTGTATTATACCTATATAGCTGATATTTTAGCTATTGATAGGGGATGTAGAGGAGAACATTTTAAGATATATTTCATAATTTTTATGTGTGGGATTTTTTTTTAACATTGGATGTGTTACCTTACCCTGAAGCCACCGATTTGACCAATGTCAATTAAAGGGCGCAGCCAATCAGAATTAAGTATTTCAGGACCGCAAAAATTTGAATGCACCCATTAGTGCGGTGCTCAAATGCTCAAATCAATGGGTCCTAAAAAATTTACACATAAAGCGAACCTTGTCTCTCTTTCTCTCTCTTTTTATTAACTTTGCATATTTTATGTTTCTCAAAATTTATATTATATACTTAAAGGCAAATTAATTGAGAATATTTTTAAAAAATAAAATATAATTTAGTAAATATATATATTTAAATTTGATTATTTAAAATTAAAATTAAGTTAGCACGTATTTATCTTAATAATGTACATGCTAATTCAAATTTAATTACAATTTCACCAGTAGCACATATGTGTTCTGTATAAAAAGTAATAGGATAAAACTTTGTTACAAACATTATTATTAAGGTCAACGGGACATGAAATGAGATTATGATATTAACGAGTATTATATATAAATTTCTAATCTCTCTGAATATTCATAGCTCTTATATACATGTCATATAAAAGAGAATTTATAAAATAGGAAAATGTTTTTGCTTATAAAATATTGTCAATTTTAATAAAAAAAATATTTTTCTAAGTATTTAACTTATATTTCATTTGAATGTTAAATTCCAATTTCACTGTAAACAAAAAGTTTAAAAGATTTTTTTAATTACCTCTTTATTTTAAAATAAACAAAGTTTACATTTTTGCTGATGAAGACATTTTAAGTAATATGCAAAAATGAAAAAATAACTACCTGTTTTAAAATATAAAAGAATAAAAATTTACATTTTTTGTTGTTGTTGCTGACGTTTTGAATATTTAAAAAAAATAATAATAATGATAAAAAAAAAAAAACGCAATGACATGACAGTTTTATATTAATATTAAAAAAAGCTATAACAATACAAAAAATATTTTGCCTTATATATCCTTTGAATAATTATTTTTTGATCATTAAAATAAATTTACAGAAGGGAACAAAAGAATATTTTTTTTTTCTCATTTTTATTCGATGAACGTGTAAAGCGGGTTGTGAGACTAGCAGGCGTCAGAACTAGGAAATCGTCCGAGCAATTAGCCGCGGCACTACAACCCTCTCTCTCTCTCTCTCTAGGGGTGGAGAGTTGAGGGGGCGGGGTCGTGACACGAGAGGCGAGCATCAAGGAAAAGGGTGAGAGAGAGAGAGAGAGAGAGAGAGAGAGAGAGAGAGAGAGAGAGAGAGAGAGAGAGAGAGAGAGAGAGAGCGTTTGTGAGTCGTGGGCCACTTCGTCGTTGCGTCGGTCCGAGAGCTCATTAAAAGCACAGAGTCTGACAAATGGAGAGAGAAACTACTGCCAGCCGACCGCTTGTTACAACTTTTAATCACGAAAAACGTTTTTTTTTTCTGTACCCTTTTTTTTTCAGTCAATTGTTCTTTTTATTTTATTTTAACTACGTGAATGTAATTTAAAAAAAAATGTCAACATTATAATAAAAATAATATAATTTTATATTGTTACATAATGTTTTAAAAAAAATGACATCAGATCAAGCTTGTTGCTATTATAATATAAAATGTGTGGTTAATGTTTTTGTATGAGTTGTGTCTCGTCAGCTTGATGAGCTACTATTGTCTGTTGCTCGATCAAGCTAGTTTTGTCCGAGCTTGGACTGTTTGTGTGGTGAGCAGGTTATATAGAGAGGAAGAGGAGGGAGGTTGGAGAGTTGGCGCCTCTAGCCAGTGCAAGCAACGCCGCCGCGGCGACACGCATTGATCCAGCTTCATCACGTGATTCGCGAAAACAGCGCGCACGCAGATGAGAGCAGTGGCGTCTTGCTGAGAAATCGATCCCTTGCAACACCACGCGGTTCTGTTGGTTCGTCGTGGTCTCCCATATATACCCTCTCCCTTCTTTTTTTTTTCTACCCCATCCTCCCACGAGGTCAATCGGTGATGGCTATTACGTATAAGATGGGTGGGAGAGGTAGGGAACCCAAACGAGGAAAAAAAAAAAAAAAAAAGTATATAAGGGAGAGAAAAAGAAGAAGGAGCTAAGGCTGCTTGCCTTTCCCGTCATTTTATACGCCTCAGCAAGAGTCTTTCGCTTCACATCTCTCTCTCTCTTCTTTCCAGCTCTCTGGCGTCAGGGCTGCTCTCTGCCCCTCTCTCTACCTTTGCAGCCTTGACAATAGCTGCTAGTACGACCGGGCGCAAGCCCCTTTCCGCCCTCTTTAACAAATCATACTTTTTTTTTTTTTTTTTTTTTTTACTTCTTCTTCTTTTCAAAAAAGTTTCTTAATAAATTAAAACTTGAAAACTTTGACGTCAATAGCACTATATAGAGTATAGAAAATATTCATCCATTATCTAACTTTAGTAATTCAATATTTTTCTCTTTCTATCTCATTATTTGTTGACTTTATCTTATAATATTTTCAACCATACTTTTTTTAAGATTTATATAAAAAAGGAAGAAATATGTGAAAAAGTAAAGGTATCCGTCCTGACTGAGGTTTTCCACGGTTCCCTCAGTTTCACCTTAGTGAATGCTGGGATGCGTAACATGCCGTGGCTACCATCCTTTCCTTACCTTATCCCATTACCCCACCGCGAGCTGTAAGCTCTTAGGTGTGTATATATCCCCGAGTTTAAATAATTATCATCTTTTATTTACTCTCTCCTCATCTAATTCCCTCTTATTTTGCACCATTTTAGAGAGAAAAAAAAGGGAAAAAGACGAGAGTATGTCTTTTTTTCTTATTATTTCAAGAGTATAAAATGTTAGAAATATTATCTCCATTTTATCCTCACTTTGAGTGAAGAGGAAATAAGATGTGTTTTAGAGGTAAAAATATTAGGTTTAGACGTGTAAAGGATAATGATTTGAAGATGAATTAATTTTTCAACTATAAGGGTCTATATAAAAATATATATACTATTATAATGAACGATTTTCAGTGTCATTTGACTTAACAGTGGTGCGAAAATGAGTGACAAGTTCGTTGTGGTGTGCATGCGGTTATGAAAACGTGGAGGCAGCTTGATAAGCCACAGAGTGTGATCTCCTGACATAACGCTGAGTCGTCTAACTCACGATGACACCACATTTGCAGCCTCATCTTACCATTGCCCGCAAGCTTTACACTGTAACCCATTAATATTGTAACACTCTAAGTCTAAAATTACACTATATATTTTGTACTATACAAAAATATCGATTAAATTTAACTCTAGCTGTATATATTATATAGTAAAATGCAATAGATATTCTAGAGTAATTTTGCAAAACATCGGAAGCAATTGTATCCTATGCTACATTACCCGTATAACACGTACCACATGTAATTTATTATATTACTTATATTCATTCTCGTTTATATGTGATGAACAGTATATTATATAAGTTATAATAAAAGCATGTAAATTTACATTGTTTCTAAACAATGGGACTTTCTCTATTAAAAACTTTATTATAAATTTAAATTTTCCCCTTAAATATATGCAACTTTTTCATCATATATATTTATTTTTTTTAAAAGGTGACTCATAAAATATAATCTAAATACTTATGTGTCAGGGTGTACTTTATCTTATCACCTTTCATAATGTAAACCATGTTTCCTATCCTATGACGTAGTAAACTATAATGTATCACGATATATTTTCTAAATGAAAGTCAACTTTATGCAGGCGCGGATCCAGCCCCCCCCCCCGAAATTTCAGATTTAACATGGTCAATTTAGGTATTACCCCCACTCTATTTTTTTTAAACATTAGCCTTATGAAGAGGGCCCCCCGAATTTTTTTTCTGGATCCTCGACTGACTATATGAAATATGTCTCTTAGATGTTTAAAAAAAGAAAACGTCATTCTAAGTATACTTAAAAAGATGAAGAGAAAAAGGAAAGGTAATAACAGTGAGGTCACCCTTCTTTATATATATAAAATCTCAAATGCTTGCAACACACGCAAGCTTATCTTCCAAACAAGATGGCGGACAACAGACACGAAACCTTTAGTTCTACTTTTTATATATATGGCTAGTGCTGATGATCAAGCTGCGTGATTAGCTTTTAACTCACACACACACAAGTAGTCAGAATAGGAAGACCAATGTAGTAACCGGGACGTCGAATATAACACGAACATACACCCTTTTATATAAGAGAATTATATTACGTGAGTTTAAAAAGGAAAAAGAGGAGGTGTTAGAATACAAAAGAGTGAATATTTGAAGATATCTTTATTCTCTTTCATGTTCACAAATTTTTTTTTCTTTCTGTTTCAAGTCTTCTTCATCTTCATCTCTCTCTCTATACTCTATAAGTCTATATAAGCACATCAGGCAGCTAGGCGGAGCATGAAGAAGACGAAAGACAGAGAGCAGAAAGAAGAAGGAGCAACATAAAGAGTGAGGAAGGCCCCCTTTTGCTTGATTTGCTACCCTTTTCAGTTCTATAGTTTCAACTGGCCTGAAAACTTTATCTATTAGACCTTATGAGGCAAGCAAAGAAGAAAAAAAAATATACGACTAGAGGGCGAGAGACGCGCAAGGGAGAGAGGGTTAGTCTTGTAGCAAGAGGAGAAGGAGGAGGCGGTAGGAAAAGTTCAAAGTTTGAAAATTGACTATGAAAGAGCTTTAGTAGTAGAAAGAGGAATCGTTGGACTTCCTTCTCTCTCACTCTCTTTTACTTTATTGCTCTCTACGGCGCGATATTGTTTTCCTGAAGGCACCAAGTAGCATCAGCTATGGTAAGAAAGCAGACTAATACCATTGCTTTTCTTTTTTTTTTTGGCTTGGCTTATACATGGGGCGTGGTTTTTGAGGTTTAATCTTATAATACCTCTCCTCTTTACTACATCAAATACATCCGTCATTTTTTTTTTTCTTCCCCCCAAAAAAATGTTTTTTTGTCTTACACAATATTATAACATTTTTTTTAATAAAAAAATAATAACTTACCAAACATATCACTATGAAACAAAATAATGTATATTTAATACAACTTATTTGTTTCTCATAACTTCCTGAGCCTCCTCCTTTTCCTTTTCCTTTTCCTGCCATTTCACTGCACAATCACCAAGGTAATAATGTCACTTCTCTCCTTCAACTGAAATGTGACTATCTGCTCGACTGAAATGTGACTATCTCCTCTTCTCTCAGATCTCAATGTAGACACACCTGTTATCATCCATCCACAAAGCCAACTGATAAGAACGTGTGACGACGAAGATCCTGTATCATGCGGGCAGGCAGGCAGGCTGAGCTCACTAATCAAACATAACAATCCTAGCTAGCTATCTACACATACTACAGTTCAAACATATAAACTCGTTGCGTCATTATTACTAAGGTAAAAAAATGTCATTTGTAACATTTATTCTAAAAATTAGTGTGACTAATGGCAAAATAATTTTAGTGTTTGTTTTATTTGTTTGATCCAATACAGAAATGCTATGTTATGAATACATGATATAGTGCATCTCCAGCAAAGAAACATACACCAATTTTACAAAAAAAAAAAAAAAAAAAAAACACTTAAATTAAGTCTTAAAATATAATTATTAGTTATACATAAACTATACATTAAGTTGTTTTGTTCATTAACGCTTAATTACATTATATTAAATTACGACTCTATTGTCAAATAAAGTCAATATTTTTTGTAGTGCTTTAATACAACAAAAATATATTTACATGTTCTATTACAGTTTTTAATTGTTTATATAATTAAAATACATCAAACAAAGGAGATAATTTCATTCTATTACAAGCGATATCTTAAACTTTTACTGAGTATGCAAACTTAGGGACATTTGTGGTACTATATTTTATTTTTTATATTTTTTATGAACAATTTTTTATGTTTGATCATTAAATTTAGTATTCAGGACACTTTTATCTGAAGAATTGATTTTTACGTACAAAGCATATATTTTTGATAAAGTAAATATTTCATTTGAGTGATTTAACCAGATTCTTTTATAAATAAGTAAAAGTTATTTTAGTTTATTTATGAAAATACTAAATTTTAGTTGTAAAGTAAACAATAGTGAAATATCTAAGTAATAATTTTTAATGTTTATATATAGAGGAGTGTTTGGAGCTAACAATGACGTCAGAATATAACTTATAAGCAAAACTGTCGATACTTTGTATACAACATATATACAAAACTAAGTTGTATTCTTCTATTGTTGATGTTAAGACGATAAAAAAAAATACGTAAAAAAATAAATAAACGATTTATTTTATTCCTGGAAAGAAGCTTATACAATACATAAAAGATTTGTTAGATTCAGTTTTACATATATTAAGGAATATTGTTCCCTAAGGGTAAATTTTTTGTTGCTGTTGAGTAAACAAAAAAATATTAAGCATTAAACTTTCTTGATATGTTTCTTCTATTATACCTTTATACATTTTTTTTTTATTCATATCTACCTTTTAGTATTAAATGTTTAAACTACTTATCATTTTTCTATATGGGAGTTTTATATCTATAGATAACGAAAAAAGTTTAGCTGATTGAACGATACAATTTTGTAGCAGTCCTAAATAGTTATTTTCAACTTGTTTTCTCAATTTTGCAGCGTTGTTAAGTTTGATGTAATGGATCATTGCGATGAGAAGTTATTAGCCCCCCCTCTCTCCTCCTACTGCTGCTGTATATAATACGATATTACTTGATAGAAACTTTGCTCGTAAAAGTTTAGGAGATCTGATGGTTGTATATAAAACTAACGTCGTCAGCAAATATGACGGGGGGAGGGGGGGGGGGCTAAACCTGGAGCCTCAACAACTAAACGTTTACGAAAAAGAGGGTAAATAAAAACCATCACAAAAAATAAGGAGAACAGTTTTATTGAAAATATAAAAATTTCATTTTACAAATTATAATATACAAGTATTTAAAAACATATTTCCAAAAAAAGAACATTAATTTATCTGCTATAATATATATTTTTTTAAAATTAAATCATATAGTTTTAAATTTTGCAAATTTTATTCACTTTTTTTAATTTTTCCCATTATAATATCAAATCCACATAATTACAGTCTTTAACTTAAAGTTAAAAAAAGATAAAGATATTCTATTTTGTACAATATCAGCTAGCATCTTTTTACATTTTTCATTTATTTAAATGCACATACTTTTATTCATATTTTATTCTTTTTAAGATTTTTTTTTTCTTTTTTATTTTAAAAAATTCTTCATTCTATATTCTATAATGATAGTTTAACGTTATTTCTTGGCTCGGTAGAAAAGTATATAAGGACGAAAGGTTAGTATAACTTCATTTAAATCTCTTGATACTTATCATGAGATGATACCCCTTCTCTATTCTTTATATATATATATTTTTTTTTCACTCGTATTTTTTTTTCTCTTTTCTTTTACTGATCCACACAATTTGCGGGAGAATAATTTTAAATTTTTATTATATAGTCCTCACGGCTTTACTAGAAGTCAGCTTTCTGGTACCGTTAGGAGGCAAAAATCTCCATAAATGAGCAGTTTGTATTGCCGCTGTATTACACCCTTTTCTATCTCCTTAGTGCTTACTCATTTCATTTCCCCTCAGACCAATTCTTTTTTTCCCTTTTTTTTTTCCTCTTATACTTCTTCTTCTTGCTGTCGTAAAACTTATTATTTAAAATAATGTAGAGAGAACAGTGATATTAAAAAAAATTACTAAAATATATTTCAAAAGATAAAACATTTCATTATAAAAGAAACAAAAAAATAATACAAAAAAAAAATATATTTGATTTCTTTTAAAAAAAGGAAAATCTCATTTTTTTTTTTTTTTTAACAACACAAAGAAATCTCATATTGTCATTTAATGGCAGATTCCACCATAAAGACAAGACTGTATTTATCCAACAAAGGGGAACCCTGGGTATCCACCAGGGAAGAACCCTGGGAATGGTGCTGCTGTAGGCTGTACAGCCACTTGATTCGTTACATAAGTAGTGAGTACCGTTGGCACCACTCTTGTGGAGAACAGAGTAGAGTATACTGTCTTAGCACCAAAAGTTAATTTTAATATTTTTGATTCGGTCTGAGTTACAACGGTTTGAGTAACAACTGGAGTACTTGTAACTGTAAATTGTTGCCCATATCCAGGTACAGTAGGAGCAGGAGGAGCTATTGTTTGAATTTCATATTCAGTTTTACTAATTGTTGCAATTGGTCTTGAAATAGTACTATAACTAGTACTTAATCCATTCCATACAGGAATAACATGAGATTCATAAACAGTTTCCATACGTAATACAGGTCTTGATGTAGTTATTGCTTGTACTGGAGCTAATGGATTCAAGTAACGTAATAATGCTAAATGTTGTAATTGTTCATTAGATAATGCAGGTGCAACAGAAGCTTCAGGTAAAGCAGGTGTTGATGTTGTTGTTGGTAAAATAGGATTCTTTTGTTTTTGTAAACGTTCAACAGCTGCTATATCAAAATCAACTCCTACAGAAGCTAAATCTCCAAGTCCCATTAAATCTGGTGGAAAAATTCTTCTTTCTTCTCCATCTCCTTCTTGTTCATTTTCTGATAATTCAAGTTCATGTAATTCAGAACCAGCTTCATCTAAACGTGAATTAAATTCATTCAATGAACGACTTGGTAAAAATTGGAATGCTTCTGCAGGTGGTAATGTTTTAACAGCTGTTACAAAACGTGTTACATGATAAGATTGAACTAAAGTTAACATTTTTGTTGTTTGAATACTTCCACCTTGATGTACTACAGGTAGAATATGAGTTTTTAGTAAAAGTTGTGTTGTATTAAATGTTTCTGTGACGGTTTCTAATGGTGGAGTTTCAACATCACTTGCTAATAAAATAGCTGGTAAAGTAGCCACACTTGCGTCAGCTGGTAGCTGATTTACGTCAAAAGGAGATGATGTACTTGTAGCTAAAATATTCTCAGTCAAAGGTTCTGTAGGAGATATTTCAGGTTCGTTACTTGCTGCTAAACTTCGTTCAAGTGTTGACGTCACTGTTATAAAACGAGTGTTCTTTAGAGTACCAACCTGTAACAAAATACATCATTAAATAAATATATAATTTATATATCTTTTTAAGAAAAAAAAATAAATAAATGTCCTCTTTTTTCACTTATTATTTTTTTAATTAAATGACATAAATGTTACTCAAGTTTTTTAAAAACAGTTATCTTAAAAAGTCTAATTGCTTTCATTTTTTTTTTCTATATAAAAATTATACAATATTGTTTAATATATTTTCTTTATAAAAAACCGTAAGAAAAATAATTAAAAATTATATTTTTACATAAAAGAAAGTAAAAAAAATATAACTTTTTTTACTTGTTAAAATATAAATTGATTAATAAAAAAATTTTTAACAATACATTAAAAATTATAACAAGGCAATTACTATACTTACACACATAAAAGCGTTAAAAATAAAATGGTGGTTTTAAAAATTTTCTAAAACTCATTTATGTTAAACGTGAAAGAATATAGTGAAGTTAAAAAAAAAAAAAGTTAAATCTGTTGGTGGAAAAGAACAGGGTTGTATTGTGTTGAGAATTATTCTGTGAATGGTTATATACTAAAGAAGTTGATGTGAAAATTCTCTCGCTTCAATATTTTGTGAAAAATTAGAAATATTTCACGTTGGGTGACAAAAGACCAGGGGGGGGGGGGTAGTACCACACATTCTGATTCATCGAGCGTAGAAAAAAAGCATCAATTTCGCGCTCTGGTAAACTGCGTACAAAATTTATTTTAGAATGAAACAAATTTATAATAGCAACATATATCAGCGCACAAAACAGAAAAGATTATAAATGAAGAGCGCTTTTTTTTTGTCAAAAAAATTTTTTTTTTTGCAACCTATTTATATAATTTTAAACTGTAAAGAGTTTAATTTCTAAAGAAATTTTATTGCCCCCTCCCTCCCATCCATACCCCATACCTCTTTAAATTATTATTGGAAAGAAAATCATAGTAATATATGAGTTAATAACATATTACACTAATGAGTTTTTAGAAAATATCAAAGAAAATTTCCAATGCGAAAATTGAAAAAAATAATTTAAAATGCGAGCAATTAATAACTAATCAATATGTATTAATTTTCCTTTTCTAAAATACAATTTTATAATCACTTCTCCAAACATAAAAGTGAACATATGGTCATACAACGATGTAAAAAGAAATAAAAGTTAAAAAAAGGCAATCTTGTTCGATGGTAGGAAATCTATAAAGAAAATTGTCTTTACAACTCGTTATTTCCTGTCTACTGTATTATTGAGTGTTGTCGACGACGAAGAAGAAATAATGTAGTGTATATAAAGAACTTCTTGAAAACCAACGAAGTCGCAGGAAATAGAAAGAAACTGCTATAAAACCAATTCGTTTCTGAACAAGGAACTGATTTAATATTTATAATTTAAATTACTTACAACGGACGCACATTTTTCAACGAATTTTGGTTTATCTTTTTTTAAAGAGAAGCTTCTAAAAATGCAAAATTGAAGCTATAAGTTTCATAATTTAAAGGTTTTTAGCCATTTCTGAAAATATTTTTTAAAACCTAGTTACATATTTTACAGCTCAAATTATCTTTCTTGCAGTTTCCGTCAATATGTTTTTTAAAATACGTTAACAATTATAATCTAGTACAGTATTTCTGAATTATATTGTAAGAAGGTTTCTGAGGTTATATTTATCCTATCCTAATAATTAATTATTGTACGTTTTAACTTTAGAAATTTTCATTAAAAAAAAACACGTTTAATTTTTAAAATACAAATTTTAAATTAAAACAACTTGTAGAACTTGCAAAAGAACACCTGAAGAGGCTGTGTTTTATACCTGGAAGGTATATGGGGACCTGATGGTAGCGATCTCGTAGTATACGTCACTGAAGTCTACTGGGGTGGAGATCTCCACCTTGATGGTCTCGGCCGTGGGGGTGGGCAGGGGCTCGGTGGCTGCTAGCACGTGATGATCCTCCGCCCCCTCGGCCTGCAGTTCTCCGCCCCCGGAGGCGGGAAGAGCCTCAGTGGACGGTCCTCCCTCCTCCACCCCCGCCTCTTCACCGCGTCCGGGCTGAGGGGAGGTTAGCGCAGCGTGAGACGCCGGGGGAGTGAGTGCGTTCAGTTCATTGTCGTCAGAGGGGGTCTGAAAATATAGAATAATGTTAGTCAGTGTCAACAGGCTCGGACTAGCCATAAGTCTGGGTCAGGGATTCCTGACTGATCTCTCTAATTTTTTAACAAAGAGAGCATAAAAAGTGGCCTAAAAGCCCCCTTTTCAGGTGGCCTCCGCTGCCTATAATGCCTATATATGGTCCTGACTGAACTCTAGCTTTCCAATCCGAGCCTGAGTATCATGCAACCCCGGAGAGGTTTCAGTTAGGAGTTAGTGACCCGAGTTGAAATAATTTTAATCTTTTATTCACCTTTAACATATTTTCTCGTCTTTTTTCCTCCTATTTTGTACCATTTTAGAGGGATAAAGACGAGTTTACGTCTTCTTTCCAGTTATTGAGTTCAAAACGTTCAAAATTTTGGCTCTATTTTATCCTCACTTTAAGTGAAGAAGAAATAAAATGTGTTTTTGAGGAAAAAAGATTAGGGTTATACATGTAAAAGACGAGTTGAAGACATAATTTTTCTACTAGGGGACATTCTCTTTAAATCTGTGTCCTTAACTTTTAACGATAACTTGAAACATCGCTCACTATAATACAAAAAATACACTTGAGTCAGATCAATAGATCAAAGTGACAAAGGCTACAATTGTTTCCTTACGTATTCATATACCCCTCATTACTCCTTTCCTGCCTTACAAGGGTTGTCAGGAATTGTGTGTGAAAGGAGCGGATTTCAGGCTCTCCATGCCTCTTTTTGATGTATAAAGGTTATTAGAAAAGACAGGCTAGTTTCACAATCAGTACGGGAGTAATTCTCACTAGTTTGAAATTGCATTTAAAGTTTATGTTAATAGGATGGACTTGTAGCATTTTCAAAATAATTACTTTTGAATACTTAAAAGTTTATATATGCAACAATGAATATAATTATATTTAGTAGTTGGGAATTTGTCTTAACATTTTCCCTACCGCCTGTAAATTATGCAACTTCTTCTACATATTGAACTCCTTGAATATAGGCAACTTGTTCTGCATCTAATTGACAGTGCAAAGTTTTTTACTTCAGTCACGAAATGCTCTTCATCTTTTTATATTTAAATAAATTCAATTGTTTGTAACACAAAAAATTGAACATGAAACTTCAACTTCAAGCAATTCTTGGAGATTGTAAACTTTTCATATGTATCCAATTATATTGTAAAAATACAGGGAATAAAAAAACTTGAATGATTCTTCAAAGAAGTGAATGATCAGCAGGAAAAGTTTATGAAACTAGATTTTCTGGAAAACAAGCTTAGATATTTTATTACATTGCTTCAAAGGAAATGTAAAATTTAAACTGAGACTGTTAGGGAGATCTCACACTGCTTTCGTATTGCATCGTATGACTTGGTATGATATAAATTTAGAAACGGTTCTAAATGAGAAACATACGATGTCATGCGATACGAAGCTGTGTGCGCGCACATCTGATCGTATATAGGTTCTTATCTTTTTATCATACGATGCGAAATCATGCGATCCTGTGTGAGACAGACCTTACTGTATAAAATATAAATATAATATATACGTAGAGACGACACTTGAATTTCTATATCAAGACAAGTCAACAAGGGATTTGCAAAGAAGGAGTTGTTCTAATTAGGACTCTAGGGTAATTTACAGAACTAGCCTTAAAAGTTTATATTTTGTCGTTAGCTTTATTTTCATGTTTAAATAAAACTGATGGCTCTGCTTTAAATTTAAAATACAAAGCAAAGTTATATTACTTGTTTGTGAATTATGATGCCAGAAGGCATATTTGTTAAAGCGAAAATTAAAATATATATATATGAAAATATACTAAAAAAGGCAAACAAAAAAATTCGAAGTATTTTATTATATATATTTATAATACAAAAATAAAATCTGTATGCTTAGTTACTGTTTTATTACAGTAAAATATTTAATAAATTCTATTATTTACATTTCTATATATATATTTTATTAAATGGATTTTATATCATATCATATTATATTCAAAATAGAAACAAAACTCCATGCATTATAGCGTTTGATTTTTAATTTATCGAAATTTTTTAAATAATTAATTAAAATGATAAAATAACCTATTATTATATATAAACAATACACATTATTATTTCATTTTAAACATTAATAAATGACCTTACTATAAAAAAATAACAATAGATATTTTATTTCTAATTTCAAAATAAATGTATAAGGTAAATTGTTAATGACGGATGACACGCTGTGGAAAACCATCACGTCAAAGTCTATTAATATCGTGACTCAAATTACGTTAGTATAATATAGCATGTTTTGTAAACTTAATTAGCTCTCCCCTATCACTACTCACCACATCGGAGTCAGCAGGTCTTTGTTGACGGATTGTAACGCGTGGTTTAGGGGATGTTTTATATTGCCATCTACCTGCAGGTCGGGTTAGTTTGAACTTGTTTAGACTTGTCGATGGTGCTGATGTAGGTCCATGATTGTTGTTGGAGTTACCGTGAGTTGCTCCACTCTCTTGTGACGAGGAATGACGTGGTTTATATCCTCGTCGCGTGTAGCCAGATTCTGATGAGGATGAGGTACCACCAGACGTTGGGGCACCACCCGATGACCTTCCATTGTTGTTATTGGTAGCACTGTTGCGGTTACGATTGTAAGAAGTAAATCTCCGCCCACCGCTAGGATTTACCGAAGCAGTTGAGTAACTTCGAGCGGATTCAGTAAAAACAGAAACTGTGGCAAGTTGTTCACTTGGAGAACTTCGGAATCTTGAATTTGTAAATCGGCTACTGTAAAATAAAAAAAAACATATATAAAAACGATACATCAATCATGTTGCAATGCCAATCAGATACGAAAACGAGATAAACTTGAAAAAAAAAACAAAAACAAAGTTGTGAAAGAGGGGAAATAAAAAAAGCAAGGGAAAGAATTCTAAGCAAAAAAACAAAAGAATATATATTTTTTTTCTACCCCTCACAACATTTCCAATTTATCTGTTAACAAAAGATTTCTTATCTTTCCTTATTTTTTTTTTTCCTATATGTAATTAACAGTTACCTAAAGGAAGGTCGCAGACTCTGTTGTGAACTTCTGATACGTGAAGATGGTTTGCGAGCATTGCTGCTACTTGGTGTTACCCTTGGGCTGACCTCAAGGTCAAAGGACTCGTATTCATCCAGCTCAGGGTCAGAAGGCACGCGACTACGGTGTAGACGGGACAAAAACTCGCTACGACCCGGTGCCACAGCGGAGCGTCGCAAAGGTCGAGTAGCAAGGTTATCCTCTTCGACCAATGATACCGTCTCTTCAATCAAACTACCTCCAGCTGGAGTAGGATCTAAATGAATTTTATTAATTCCAGGACCAGTAGGTGCAGCTGTCTTTAATATACGTAAAGATTGTGATGGTCTAATTGCAGGTGATCCAGGTAATGGATTTTGTTTAATCGTTGAGGTACTCTCTACAACTTGAGCGTACTTTCCAGATATATACGTGCCAATTACTCTGGTTTCATGTACAGTAGTTACACCTTCTCTGACCACAGTTCCTCCCATGCTACTGATGAGACCAATAGGGTGGGAGCTTGCACCAGATCCTTTTATGCTTAGACGTGATGCCACTATTCCATGGGAAGTATCACTTTTAAGCGCTGCTGCACGAGCGTCATTTGAAGCTCTATGTTTTGATACTTTACTACTGATACTTGGTTTGATGTCATAAACCTGCGAACATTTGTTAAAAAAATAACGTTCATATAACTAGAAAATTGCTACTAATATATAAATAAATCATGTTCATATATGATATAATGTTCATGTATATATATATAAAAGTGAATGGTCTACAAAGTTGTTCGTTACTTTTTACAACATTTATATACGTTTCCATATATATATATTATATACCACTTTTAACTGAAAAGCATCAAAGGTTAACCAACATGAAAGTAACTTGATATGGTATCTTTTCTATATATAATACGTTATATTCACATTGCTAGTGTAATTAATTGAAACCTAATAAAAATGTCAAGCCATTCATTCATTCTTTCTTTATATACCACTCAACGAGAAAACTCCCCATGTCGTAATATAACATACAAAAAAAAAAAATGTAATAGTAAAAAAATTGGTCATAAAAAAACTTCTTATTGTTATTTTTTTATTATATTTTCCTTTTTTCTATACACACCTTGTAGGTTTCGTCAACAATTTCAGCTGGTTGTTTGGATAGGAAGTCGTATACTTCCGGACCAAGAAGGTTATTGTTGGTTCCCGCTGCTTCTGGAGATGGGGCGGGGGTGGTGGGGGCGTCTCCACTGGATCTTACTTCAACAATGCTTGAAAAGAATGTAACTGCGGGGGCTACAGGGGCGGGGGCGGAAGAAACCCGCACCTCTACCACGCTGGACAATGCCCCTTTACTACTTTTCTTATCTCCAACAATTGACTTAATCGGTGTTGATGGACTTGGTTTAATTTCACTCTGCGCAGGCGCAGTGTTTGAATTCGATGGCCGTGTTTCAATTGTTGGTTTCACAGGATTTGTTTTTTTAGGAGCCTCTGAAACATGACATAATATTTATATATATGAAAACATAAAAATTTATTATCACTTTAAATCTGTCTCCAAAATAATACAAGATTCTGTGGAAAGACTTTATTTAATAATATATATGTATATAATATCACACATATACAGTATATTATATATATACTGCAGGTGTATAAGAAAACACGCAATTCTGTATCTCAAAAGTTAGTAAAAAAAATGTTATGTAATAAAATCAATAATATAGAGAAAAAAAAAGGGGGAAAAAGGGGGAAAAAAGGATATATTCAATTTAAACACTACTATTTCCCAATTTAATAAAATTTCCATAATTCAACAGGTTCTCCCCCTTAGCATATATAGCAAAAGTTATTCTTCATCTCAATGTAATGTAATAGGGGAGTGGGTTGTTGTTCTGGAAATGCTTTTCCTTCTTTTTTTATTGTTTTTTTTGTTTGCAAATTTCGATGATGGCTGCTTCGAATAAAAGATTGAGTTGTACAGCTGCATGGGGAGTAGAAGCACGTGATGTGCCCAGTTTGGGTTGGCAAATCCTCCCCGATTAACAGCTTAACAATATTCTTAGCGGGGGAAAAACATTTTATGGGGTGGTTATACTCATAAAATTTTACTGATGTACTTAAGGGGGAACTTTTTAAGTATTCATTAAAAATCAATATATGTAATAATTTTTTTTTAATATTAATAAAAAGTTGTAATAATAAAGTTATCTTTTTGTAGGTGTAATAAACTTCTTAAATTAACGTATATTTCCATTTATCTAAAATTTTATTATTCTATTTATAGCATTCTCTTCTTTTTTATTACTATATACGCACATAAAAATATATTATAGAATACTTCTTATACCATTACAAATTGTATTTAATTAAACATTTTACTATTATAATTGAAAATAACGATTATATACTATCATTTTGTTGATTAAGATACTTAGATGAAATTACAATTGTGTTTTTATTTCTACCTAAGTACACTAGCAGATGTTGTAATAATATATAGTTGTGGGGTCATAAAGTTGAGGGTCTTACCTCCTGCAGGCGGCGCACTTTGCGGTGAAAACACCATCACGGTGTTCCCGATGGTAGTGGTGAAGTCGAGGAACCCGTACACCGTCTGAGTGATCTGACCGGCGGGGGCGGCGACCCCTCCCCCCACCACTGAAGTGGACTGAGTCACGGCATCTGGGTTCACGTACACGGGTCCATTGTAAGCACCATTCACGGTGGGTACCAACAATCCGCCGCAAATTGCCCATACTGTAAACATAACATATATAAGTTTTATTTTTTTATATATAAAAGTTCATGATGTTTGTTAAAGGAATGTGATATGAAAAAAAGAGAGAGGAGAGAGAGAGAGAGAGAGAGAGAGAGAGAAGAGAGGTGGTGTGTAGAATGAATATGAGTTTGATGTTAAAAAAATTTTCTTCTTGACTTTTTAGACTAACGTAAAGACGTACTATAACTGTGTGGCTTTCTTTTTTTTTTATATATTTTTTAGATTCCTGACGTGGATCGTCGGTAGAAAAGTGGTAAGGCGTGTGGTAGATGAGATGATGGAAGTAGTAAGGATGAAGAAAATGGGGGGATGAACGCCTCATGAATGGAATGTTTGAAAAGTGCCCCTGGGGACCTCAAGTGATGCTTGTAGAAGTCTGAAGAGCAAGATATGGACCATGTAATATAGGAGGGATGATGATGAAGACGAACTGGCCAAGTCAAGAGAGAGGTGTACGTGAAACGATAACAGACAAGTGGATGCAGGACGCGTATGCCTGCATGCATGAAAAGTTGTATACATATAGGATGAAGATATGACAAGTAGAAGTATATAAAGCTTTCATGAAAAGTATTCTAAATCTTTAATATTATGTGTTAAAGATAAAGAAAAAAAAAAGAAAATTCTAAAAGTTTATTAAAATTTTAAATTTTTTTTTTTAACATATAAAATTAATATAACAAGTTTGTGAATGTATTACGATATAAATATTTTAATTTATGTAAGGCACAAAGATCAATTTAGTCATATTAATGAAGCTTGCTAGAGACGAATTAGTTGCTCGATTTAAGTTTTTACTTAACTCTTCTCTCCTCTTATATATAAAATCAATGAACTTCACTGAGAGTTTTGATAGAGTACTTCAAAACTTAAGAAGAAAATTTTAAATTAATTCACTTTGCAAGTAAAATTAGACTGCTTTAAAATTTTAACACCACACTAGAGAGCATTTTTTTTTTTTTTTTTTTTTTAAAGTAAGCTAGACAAAAATCATTATTTTAATTTTCAGAACATTATTTTATTTTTTTATTTCAAATCTAATTAATATTACATTATTCGAATATCATACTAATTATAATATGTTAGTGATCTGCTCTATTTAGCTTCACTACTTCTTTTTTTTTTTCATCATTTTCTAAACGAGAAAATTAATTATCTGAATATAGAACAAAGTTTTTCCTACTACTATTATATTTTAAACGCAAAACCAATTACCCTGATCTAATTAATATATAAAATATAATCCTAAGCTTTTAATATTAAATCTCCAATCATTCTATGTTAAAACCACATGATTGTTTGATGATAAATATAATAGATAAAAAAATATTTATGATATTAAGTGGAAGTCTCCCGTGGTTTTGAACGGAATGGAGTTGGCTGCTTGCTTCTATACTATAGAGGTCCATTAGTGCACCACGGGGTTTGGTTGGTATGTGATGGGAGTAACAGCTGTTGAAGCGGGCGCGTGTTATTGTTGGGGCGTATTGAAGGATGATGATGATGATCAATAAAGCTCGATGATGCCTGACAATGCCTTCATCTTAAAACAGCAACCACTTTTATAAAAGAGAGTACACAAAAGACAAGCAAGTGTTGAAGTATATGAACTTTGTGAACCAATAAACTCAAACCAGATGCTCATTTTTTTTTCATTCAATAAACGTGTTTGATGTGTGAGACTGACAGTATATAATAATATAAAGAACAAAGTTACGATATATAAAAGGGGTGTTATATAGAAATTTTGTTGTTTCAAAGTTGAAACATGTCATTCACTTAAGAGTAATTGGTTGGTTCATATAAGTTTGTTGGCTTCCCATCATAAAAAGGTAACATTTTTGTTTGGCATCTGTTATATCAAAACTGTTTTTCAAATTTAATTTGTGATAATAATTAAATTACAGAGAACTTGATGTTTGTATATAAATTAAATGAATGGCACATTATAACTTCGATGGTTAATTTGTTAAAAAATGCATTAACTTTTATTTGTTTTGTTCTTTTAATCATAGCATTATTACTAAGGCACTTTTTGGCCCCGCTCTTTACCAAGGGTGTGTGGGGGGAAGGGGGGGGGGTGCTGAATTGTCTCGCTATTTAAATCACATGTTAAAAAAAAAATCTCGCTGATTTTTGTTTTTTCGGAAATACATTGCTGGGTAACTAATAACTAAGGATTACAAATCTATTAATAATTTTGGGGGATATATTTTACACTTTTTCTCCGATATGAAAGAGACTCAAAGAGCTTCGACCCCCCCCCCCCCCTTTCTTGATAATGCTAGGGTTCAATATCTATTGTAATTCAATCAAAGAAATATATTGATTGTTCTTTTAAGAATATAAAATGGCTAGATTACTTTGTAGTAAAGTAGAAATAATACGAATCAGCTGTTCAACGTAGTCCTCTTTGATTAACATGTAAATCTTAGCAAATTCACAAGAATTCTGATTTTTTTTTTAAAAAAAAGCAGATTTTAGTGCCAAAAAGCCATAAAAAAATTTCATAACAATTTAAAGAGCCGATTTTCTTAAATATATATTTTTTTTAATTTTCAGCTTAGGGCTTGGAGATACAAACTAAAAACTTAATAAAAAAATCAGTTCGTTAAATTTGTTTGAAATTTTTTTATTATTATATTATTTTTTTTCTTTTGTATGGCTTTTAGGTACCAAAATCTGCCTGTCAAAAATTCACAATTTTTTTGAATTTTCTAAGGTTTACATGTTAACCAAAGGAGACTACGTTGAACAGCTGCTGATTCGTATTATATCTATAGGTAACAAATATTATTTTCTTTCCATGCAATATTCATAAGCCACATGTACTTTTGTCGGTACGTTAATGGGTTTCTGTTTGCATCTCTCCAGAGAGTTTTTGGCATCAACATCATTTCCTTCCTGAAATATTAAACTTTCATGAAACTCACTTCAAATTTGAATCATAAATACTTTGATGAAAACACGTTATAATCTACGACGTAAATTTTATATAAGAATACAACTATTTAAATGAGAAAATGTTTGATTTTGCTCCGAAAGATTTGTTGACTTATTTCGTGTAACAAAATTTAATTGTGAAATTTCAATGTACGTGGTTTTATTTTTATCAAGAAAAAATTACTATTGATTTTAAATTATTCTATTTTACATAATTTGAAGACTGGGTTATTGGCTGGTATTTAATGTTGTAAACGTTCTCACAATAAAATAAAAATAAAAAAAGCAATCAATTATATAAAAACTAAAAGAAATTGATACATGCATTTAACCCTGACATTTTAAAAAAAGCACAACAGTGTATATTTATATAAATATATGAGTTACGTAAAACATGCATACATATACAATATATAATTATATTATATGGTAAGTAAATTTTGAGTAATTGTAAACTATCTTTATGTCATGTATTGCATGCAGTACTTAGTTTAACTAAAATTAAAGCCAAGCCAATTGTATTTAAATTTAATTAGAATTATTGACATAAATATTTATGATTTTTTTTTTTCAATTGAATAACAGTATGGGAATTTAATTAATTTCAAACTGATTTCAAATTATGTGCATGAAATAATATACAACATTATTTGAAATTATTACAGCACTTGATGACTTGAATATTTAAAATATTTCCCCAATTAAATATTCAATTTTTACATGTTTATTGCATTACAAATATTAATGTGTAATAAATTATCGTATACTCGCATTATAGTGTGTATTGTTTTTTGTGTAAATCAACGCTAAAAATACTTTATTTTCAATTAAAGTTTGAATTGTGAATGAGAGCTTGTATTAAAACCACCCTCGGGCTTTGAAAACCCTTTTTGTTGAGGCTGATGAGATCAAACTTCGATAAATTCAGTATTTCAAACATTTTTTAGACATTGATATTGAATACCGACAATTGTATAACGAAAAAATAAAAAAAAACATTTTTTTTTTTTTCTGATCAATATAGGAAATCAAATTTACGTTTCAATCAAATTTTAATTAGAGTCAGTTGGTATGTTCAAATAAGCTTTAATTAAAACTTTATTTTTGTCATACATGTTTTCAAATGAAAAAAAGTGAAAATATGCATTTAATTAGAATGATTTTTTTTAAACTTATTTTATGCTAATTAAATGCAAATTTAAATTTTAAATAAAATTATTGCTTGAAAAATAGTAAAATTAGTAACTGTAAATTTACGAATGTTAATTAGTCCATTCTTGACCAGATATTAAAATAATATATTTAGAAATATATAAACATACCTTTAAAAATCACTATTAAAATAACAGGGGTGATTCACGAAAGTGTTATGCAAAAAATTATCCAGCTTTCTCACTAACCGTGGTTAGCTCCCTTATAATTTAAATACACGAAACGTGGTTACTGATCAATCTCTTCGTGAATCGTGCCAAAAATATAATTCTGATTAATTTCTACATTTATTTTAAATCAATAATGAATATATATTGATTGAGATTTTTGTGATTTCAGTTTATCGATAATTTCATGACATAATAGTGGGTTTAAAAAGGATGTTATCAATGCCATACATTATAATATCATTGATATATAATATGCAATGTGATGCAACGTCGCGTGATTTACGGGGCGTCTTCTACAATCCCACGTACTTCGCTCCAAGGCTTCACATGATGACGTAAAAAATAAAACAAAAAAAAAAAAAGAAAGGTGCACCAACAGAATCATATGGGCGTGCTCTCTTTGTCTATATGTCGATCTAATCATGACGTCACACAACTAAAAAAAAAAAGGTCAACCCTTACCACTTTACCTTTATATATTTAGACCTTATATAAAAAAATCTCTCACTCTAAGTTTGAAAATGTTGACGCGCCCAATTGACATCGAAAGCTTTATTTTCCACGCCATTGCGTCATATCTCATTGTTCAGCTTGAGCGAATTATTTCATCAAACCTCTTCCACTTCTTCTTCACCTCCCCCCCCCCCATTTTTTTTTTTTTTTATGCTTTGCTTGTGCAGCGATGGTTCTATGTTATTCCCTCCGGCTGCACGGGGGGTCACCACCAGTAGGGTTCTCCGGGGACCACTAACTCCACCTCTTCTGGTGCTACCGTCTGCTCCCCTTTCCCCCTTCTTGAGATTGCATCAAACTTTGTCTGGCTGCTCCTCTGATGCGACTGCTACTGCTGTTGCTTGTGTGCTTCTTGTTAGAGACAAGAACCTCAGTAGCACTGGAGAGGGAGGGAGAGGGAGGGATAAGGAGGGAGAGAGGGAGTATAAGCGAAGAAAATGCAATCAAGAACTTCAAGTTCGTTTCGTAAAATATCATATGAAATATTTCATCTTTTCCTCTCTTTTTTTATTTTTTATTTTTTTAACTATTTAACTTTGAAAAAAAATAAAATAAATATGACTCTAACTTGTATAATATAAAAAAAAATAATATAATGTGATCTTAGCTGTGAAATTTTCCATCAACTTTTAGACAATATGAATTACTTCATACTTTTATAAGAGGATAATATTTCTTAATATTTTTTATTTCTTTGTATATATATATATATATAATGAAACAAAAGAAGAAGAAAAAAAAAGTTTGGTGGCTTTTTTTTATATTATTTATTTTTAGAAACAAATTTAAAGCGACGTTTTCTTCATTTTTTTTTCTCCCTTCTTTAATTAACGTTTTTTTTTTATCATAAAATATAGTGTAAGTAAAACTCATCGTGGTTATCAGCTGCTGGCGACAGATTTGTCCAGCTACACTTTTATTAAATAAACTTTCCCACCGGAAAAGTATGAATAAGTTTTGTTTTATTATTAATATTTCAACTTTATAATTTTTACATCGAAACCAATATTAGAAATATTTTATAAACTTAAATGTTCTAAAATTAAATAAAATCTAAATGACATCCTACATAATTTTTATATTAAGACAACTATTTTCTCTCATCTCTGTGAAATATTCTCAGGTAAGGACAATGGAGGTAAAACTGGATCATAAAGTCGAGACATTTTTACGGTCTGCGAGAAAGCAGGAGACAGCACGAAATGGCGAACACTTTTTTGTAAAATATATCTTGAGATAACGTGGCAGCTTTCCTTGCACTTTATTTGCAATCTGGGAATTGTCTGACTTTATAACTTTATTTTAGAACCTAAAAAAATATATATATAATTAAAAAAACGAGGGAAAAACTATCTAAATTTTTTTGTTAAAGCCCATATTATCATTTTTTTTAATTTTAATTATCTTATTACGCTTAAAAAGAATTTCAGAATTGTTTAAGTAAATTATACTCTAGAGCTGCTATTTTTTAATGCTGAAATAAATTTTATCATTAATTAAGATTATTATTTTTTTAATTTATAATAGTTATAGGATAGTTTTTACTTTCTTCAAAACAAGAAAATACAAAATAGTTCAAATAATTATGAAAAAAACTGCAATTTAATATAAAAACCATTATGGAACAATTACATATAATATTAAATATTACTGTAGAAACAAATTACAATCAATACGCACTCCATATCCAAGGTTATAAAAAAAAATTGCAGTATTAATTAATGCACACTTCAATAATTGCAAAGAGTAAAGAGAGCCATATTAATTTTCATTACTTTGAGTATGCACTCAGAAAAGCATTAACATATTTAACATTGAGTGTTTCTAAAATTCATGTGTTTCTAAAATTCATGTGTTTTAAAAATTTGCATACACATGTAAATTTGGCTTTCTACCTTCCAGGTGTCAAAAAAGCTGGATACTTTTTGAGAATAATGTTCAGGTGAAATAAAATAAACAATAAGCTGTTAATTTAGAAATGTTTAATTATTAAATTTAAATATTCTTTAATACAGCGAAACATATTTAAAAAAGAAATTGACTTTTTAAAATTAAAAGCAAAGTTTTAGTAAAAATATAATTATAAGTTCTTACACCGCAAGGTTTTAAAAGTTTTTTTTTTTTTTTTTTTTCTTTTCACAAAATATTGTAAATAAGTCTCAAGGTACATTTTACCTAAAGTCGTTTTTAATCTTTTACGTTATAAAAGTTTCCCCTAAAGGCCTAAACAGTATGCCGCTATATTATAATCTCAATATTTTCTGAAGAAACTTTATTGATGCGTTTAAAAACCTTTAATAACAAGGGATTATTACGTTCATTGTGTACCGTTTTTCGTAATAAAGTTAAAAAACCTTTTATACTTAAAAAATATAATATTAAATTAAAAAATTCTCATACATTTTTTTTTTTTTTTTCCATTCAAGCATTTATTGGTTTTAACCATGTAGTACTGAATTACATGAGCATATAGTTGCTACATGGAAAATTTAAAATACTTCTACTAACCTTACTTATTTCACCCAAGGTACATTCAGTATTACAACAATTTATAAGGTGGGGGAAGCAGAAAGGTAAAGTATAACGATATCGCATATTGGCTGCTATTACCTTGGTATAAAGGTGCTTTTACATGGAATGATGATACGAGGGGCGAGAAAGGCGCATTTGCTTTATTATCATATGTCAGCCATATTGGCATGAAAAAATCACTCTCCCACAGTGATTAAATCCAGCCGTGATTTTTTCACGTCAACATGGCCGCCATATAACATTGAAGCAAGTGCGCCTTTCTCGCCCCACCAAATCCAGCTCGACATCGCTCCATGAAAAATCACCTTATACACCTGTCACTATTTGGTACATAAAATAAGGTACCAAATTTTATTTAAATGCCTAAATGTTATTAAGGTATAAGGTTGTTATCTATATGAAAACAAGATAAGAAACTGAGCTTTATTGAAAATTGGATGTAATCTACGCGTAGTTTGATCTTCAGTTACTATTTCATATTTAAGCAAACATTTATTCTTTATTCTAATCATATAACGTGCGAATTATAATTATCATGAAACAAAAATCATTTCGTTAATAATTCTATATAAACTAATTATTAGTTTGTAATTTGTATACGAAATAATAAATTTAGTTGCTAGGTGAAGACAGAATAGAACATTGCGGTCTATGGAATATTCTGCGGTAAAAGATAGCAGAAACGTATAGAAGTTGGCACAGAAATTTGCCTTGTGTAGTCTCCTAGGCAACGTTTGCCGCCGCCGCAGATCAATGGTCAGTTTCAATATTCCTTTGTAATACCGCAGAGATCTTCCTAGCCACTGCAATACTATCATATAACCTTCAATAAATTACTGCTGCTAGCTCTTATTTAATGACTAAAAGTGCTGAGATTTGTAGATGTAACTAATTAATAACAGATTTTATTCCTTGTAGACTTTATTTTATATAATAAATATTGTTTTATATTACATACAGCTTTAAATAAACATTATATAATATATATTATATATATATATATATCATATGTGTATATGATGCCTGTAAAAAGTTTGTTTTTAATTTTTAAAGGTATAACTATAAAAATATGCTCAGCAGTAATACCTTAAGGTATTAATTAATTTAATATAAAATGTTTGTTTATTTTTTAGAATTTTCAAATAATATCTCAAAACACTAAGCAATTAAGCTCATGGGCATTGCAAAGTAGTCTATGGAAAGTGGGGTCAAATTTTTTGGGATTGTTGTTGCTAGACAGGGTGCTCCTCTTGCCTCTCTCCCCCCCCCCACCCCCAAATTTTAAAATCTCTTTGTCTCTCGGAGCTACAGCTCTAGCAAAACCTGGCAGGGGTAAATTTCATACATGCACGGACATGTATTTGAATCATCTAGCTGCAATTAAAGTAGTGCGCACCAGAAAAAAAAATAACTCAAACCGAATTTCAAAAAATTCTATCTTGCAAAAGTTCTACAGAAAAAAAAAAAAAAAAAAAAATCAAAGTCAGAGCGGATGCATCTATTTTAACATTGGGCCTTACCTGACAAAAATCATAAACTCTCCTACGGAAAATTAAGTGAATTAATTAATACTATGTCTTACTATATAATTGCCTCAGGATGTAAAATACAAAAGCGTTGACCTTCAATTTTCATTGAAATAAGGTTTATAATTGAATCAAATTACCTTTACATTTTTCTTTAAGTTAAATTCAATTTTATTTTCTTTTGAAATAAAAATAAAATACATAAACAGTTATTCAAAGTTCCAAATTAGAATTACATTATCATTAGATTAGAAAGTGCAACAATATTATTTTCTCATTGTTGTCCTTGCAGTCATTGTAAACGTGATTGTCACTATACTGACGTAAATTACAGCAAGGTATTTCTTCTTAGATTAGTTGTAAAATAATTGCACAAGGATGCAAGGAAATCTAGTTATCTTCTGATGATGATAGCATTGAAGAAAATTGACAAATAATAATTTACATTCAAGTAACAATACTCAAGGTTTTGCGAAATAATTCAAACGCATTAAAAATGAAATCAGAACTATATATACGTTTTGTAATGTAAGTTTCTCAAATGACTTTTGCTAAGAATTCACTGAAGGATAAATTTCTTTGTATACATTTAATAAATATTTTATTTCTATATATATACCTTTCATAAAAAATATGTATAAAAATAAAGTTGTTCTGAATAAAATTTATTTATGAATACAAGCTAATATATATATAAAAATGTTATTAAATCATAACAAAAATCATTTCTTATTGAAATTCTCTTATTTAATAATAAATAATAAAAAAAAATTATATTTGCAATTTTCCTTGTTATGTACACGTATTTTTATAAAGAGCAAGGTGACCTTTTATGATAACGATACCTTTCAAATTGATTTTTTTTTATAAATATATTTACTGAGTTATTGAAAAAAGACGGTAGATTTTATTGAATAAAGCCAATATATATGATGTCAACAACTTCGTATAAGAACTGAGATTTTTTTTCTATACAAATATAATATTATATATGAAACCGTACACAAAACATGTATATTATTATATATTTTATAATACATGATAAGAGATTTTTCATGACTGAGGTATATATTTTGCTCGGAGGAAGGAAACATATTTTACATGGTGGATGAACCAATAGGGTGCTCCATGATAGGGGTCTAATACTAGCTTGTTACACCTGAAAGCGCTCAAGGGCCTGCAGGACCTCGTGAGGCATAAGAATCATTGATGAGAGATGTCCAGCGTATCAGAAGTAATGTTCCAAGTAGACCCAGTATAATGAAGGTTAGTAATTAGAACAAGCTTCAATGACTCTACTATATATTACACAGTGAAAATTTTGTAAATACGAGATCTTTAGAACAAATTTTTATTGCAGATAGAGGGTATTAAGGTGCATTTCCAATGGAGCGATGTCGAGCGAGGCTTGGCGAGACGATAAAAGCGCACTTGCTTCAATCTCGTATAGCGGCCATGTTGGTGATAAAATCGCTCCCCGCAAGGCGAGGAAATTCTGAGCCTCTGATTGGCTGCGGCACGCGATTTTTTCGCTTTCCCCGCACTCCATGGAAATGAACCATTAAACTATACTCTGATTTTTTGTTATTTTTTTTTTGTGGGACCACGAGCTATTTAAAAAATATTGAAAAAAGCGGCTACGAACCCTGTGGTATTTAAAAAAGGATTGGGTCTAAGCATTAAACGTCTCCAGAGGGCGTGGCCGCACTTTCAATATTTTTAAGAAATTTCATGATCCCATCAAAAAAATCAGAGTAGCATAATTTGGTACCCTCTATCCATTCCTGCAATTAAAAAATCCCATAGATTTTTCATTGTAATATAATGAGTTTAAGATAATTGTATACCGAACTATATTTTAAATTAATGTAAAACAATGCAAGGTAATTAAAATATTATATTGTTAAATATTGAATCAAGTTAGTACTGTGTAAATTCTTTCCTTAAGTTTATATTATAAGAATAAGTTTTAAATTTAAAATAACGCTAAGAAATGTAAAACTTTTCTTACATTATTATATTTTCTTTACTATGATACATAATTAAATTTATTGTACTTTTTAAATTATAATTTCTTTTTATTATGATTTTTTTTATTTAGTATTAATTTAAATTGAATAGAAAATTAATATAAAAACTTCTAAGTGTATTTTTTTTATATAACAAGAGTTCGAAAAGTTAACAATTTATAAACTTTGATAAATACCTATAATTAAATATTTTCTTTACTTTTTTTGTTGTTTTTATAATACATTAATTTAATATTATAGTTTTAAATTAAGTTATAATTGATGTTAATACAGAGTTTGTGGTAATATTATACATTATACAAGATTAACTTACTTTTCAGACATATAAGGATAAAATTGAACTTCTGTACTTTAGTTCATTTTACTTGCTTTTAATGGAGATAAACATGGTTTAACGTTACTGTATATTATTGGAAGCTACCCAGACAAAAAAAGTTAAGAGAAAAAAAAGGGAAATAAATATTCATGCTTGGTGATTATATCATCATGCAGAGCTTAGTTTAAAATACTATGTGAACTCAGCTAGAAGTACCGATAGAACAAAAAGTTATTCAAAGTACTTTATTGTACGAGTTTATCATTATGAATCACGTGACGAAAAGAACATTTATTCAACATATATTCAACATATCAAAACACCTGTTTTATTATTCATAAATAATATATTATACTGATTAATATATTCCTTAATTAATATACATATATAATGAAAGGAAAATAATACAAATAATTATACCGCATTAATTTCATACAATTATAATCTGAGACCAAATCTATAATATAAACGTGATTCATGAAGGATTTAACCAGAACGATAACCAGTTTTTTTACTATATCCGCGGTTATTTTCATTGATTTAGACTGAAGCTAACCACGGTTAGTGAAAACATGAACCATGCTACTGTTTTTTATGTGCATTATTTAAATACCTAACAAATAATATTGGGTGCTTCATTAAAATTGTTTATATTTTATTTATTTTTTTAATATTTTAATATTAATAAGGGGACAAGTAATTTGGAATAATACAAACAAATCCGAACTAATGATAAAAAAATAAATATATTCATATATATTGAAGCTTACATGTATATAGACTGATTGTATGATGCATTGTTTTTAATTACAAAGTATGGATGAATACAGTAACAAGCTGGTGCTATATAATGATCAATGGAGATTGGATTCTATACAGACATGCAGAGAGTTAGGAAATATTATTGAGCCACTGAGCATTGAATATAGAACAAAACTACGAGGGTATAGTAGATACTATATGAGAGAGAGAGAGAGAGAGAGATTAAAACGACCAGTTAGCAGTTCGTTTTCTCGTTGCCACTGCTGCTATTTCCACCAGCAGCAACGTGTTCAATTACCAGCGGCTTGGCCATTACAGGAGCTGAAGTCTCGTTACCACAAACACGTAAAAACGTTTTCTCTGATCTCTTTAATACACGACGACGAAGGGCCGGTCTTAATAATCTCATTATCTGCCACCACCAACGCAACTTCCAATTTTAACTACACACTATCAATCGTATACCATGACAGGGAATATAAGTTAACTTGGAAATCAAATTTGACTCACCCTCAATATATAAAAGAAAGCATATATTATATTTTTTTTTAATTGTGTAAGAGAATATGAATGAATGTAATTTTAATATTTTGGATGAAAAGAGTTTTTTTTTATATTAAATTCACAAAAAGTAGAAATGTTCTGGGTTGATACTTTTTTTTTTTCATTTAAATAAAATGAAGTTCTAAATTTTAAAAATTAGAACAAATAAATGATAAAATATTATGATGGGTTTTAAAAAAATTCTTTACTGCTACATTACGGGAGGACTAAAAAAAATAGAATCTAAAACCACACCGTTGTAATGAGAATTAATTAAAATTACTGTTGTAAAAATATATATATATATAGAATATAGTCAGTAAAAATATATATTTTAATATTTTTTTCATGCAAACGAAGCATGATATGGCAGAGAGGGTGAAGTAGAGAGAGAGAGAGAGAGAGAGAGAGAGAGAGAGAGAGAGAGAGAGAGAGAGAGAGAGAGAGAGAGAGAGAGAGAGAGAGAGAGAGAGAGAGAGAGAGAGAGAGAGAGAGAAAGCAACTAATTTTTGTGTTAAAAAAGGAGCAATGGTTCTACTTAATATATATTGCACACATATATGATACATTTCCTTTTTTTATGCTAAAAATTACATTACGAACCATAAAGTAATTTTATATTTATTTTGTTAAAAACATAAAAATTATACTATGAATATATTACATTATATTTTATAATGTTTATGTGTTCTTTTAGCCAGAAAAGTCACTACACACTGTTACAACAAAATACACTTTGAATTATTTTATTAAAAATATTCTAATTTTATAACAATAAACTAAGTTTTTTTTAATTATTTTATTTCCACCAGGATGAGATAATTTAATTTTGCGTCAGAAAAAGGGAAACAAAATATAAATATAATTAATTTATTATTAATTACAAGCTAATTAGAGCTCATACGTCAATAATGAATAGAAAAATATATATTAAGCAGGTTTACAATTTTGGGAGATGTCCAACATACATGAAAAAAATTTATTGCAGAAATGAAAAGAGGCTACCAAATTATGCTGCTCTGAATTTTTTCAGATTTTTTTGAGACCCGGAACTATTTTTAAATAATTATTGAAAGTTCTGTGATTTCAGTTGGCACCACTGAATTCTTAATAAAAAGGATAGAGACTGGACGCCTATTGACGCCTCCAGGGGGCGTGGCCGCACTTTCAATAATTGTTTAAAAATAGTTCTGGGTCTCAAAAAAATCTGAAAAAACTCAGAGTAGCATAATTTGGTACCCTCTATTCATTTCTGCAATAAATTTTTTTCATGTATGTTGTCCATTATCTTCATTTAAATGACTTTTAAACTAGGTGCCATATTTATTGTTTTATTTTAGATGGAAAATATTAATAACTGAATTAAAAATTACCTTTTTATTGGTAAATTATTACGTGATGACCAGTAAAGAAAATATAAAAAATAATACAGAAAATTGCCCTGAGATGTAATAATTTTGTAATGACGAAGTTTCTCAAGCAAACAAGAAATTTTTAATCTTTTCTTTTTTTTTTTTTTATTTCACTTAATATTTACATGACATTGTACCAGCCAGGGTTTAAAATAATCGCCATTAACCAAAAATTTTCCAGTTAATTGTTAAGGATGAATCTCAGTTGATTGAGATCTCGGAATCTGCCCACTTGAATGCAATAAGACTTGTAGGGAACTTTGAACTTGCCATCAATACGTGGCATATAAATTTTGAATTAGATCCTTCTTGACAATTTTGTGAAAATTGAGATAGAAGTTTAACATGAAGCCTAATGGACGTAAACCAGAAATGGAATCGTCTCCCATCTTTAATTTGACCAAACCATAAGCTATTAAATTTCAGAACACTCTCACAAATTTTTAAAATTTATTTCATTCGGATAGAAATTTTCAGTACAACATTATTGACAAGTGATATTAATGATTATTGTCAATTATCTTAGGAGATGGTTAATCACTCTGAAAATTATTGTAAACCTTTCTTACATTATAAAATAAATATTCAGTGAAAAAAATGAAGCAAAAGTCGGTCTAGTTTTTAAGATATAGTGAAAATATCGTTGGAAATCTGGTGACCCTTAGTCAAATCAGCATCTTTTTCAACTAAAAAAAATTAATATCTAAAAAGCTGGACTGTAAATAATTACTTTTTTACTTCAGAAAGTGAACAGTCATTTTGTTCCGATATAAATTTTATATTTTTTTTCACTATTAAAAAGATAATTAGCATAGTGACAATAATCCTTAATCGTTATAAATACTTACATAGAGGTGCGAAGAGGAGCAGGCGGCAGGGTGCCACGGGGGCGAGAGGACGAGACAGGTGCTTCATGACTATGAGTGTTCTCCAGCAGCAAGGCAGACAGCGGGCATCCTCCGCACTGAGCACGTCCTTCCCTGCTGACACAGAGAAAGTCCACATTATCACACCTGTGGGAACGCACTCAAGGGAAAACATAATAACAATTAACACAATGAACGCTTCACACATAAAAAAAAAAGTATCCTAGCAATATAGGCAACTTTTTTAACACCTATGTTTTGAAGGTTGTATAAATTTAAGAAATTTGGGGGCGTTCGGGTACCGGCAGAAAAATTGTATGCTCTTTAGTAATTATAATTAATATTTTACTTCTTATTTTATCTTCAAGAAAATATGTGTCATTATTTTATATATTGCTATTCTATATAATTATTATTATGTAGAGAGAATAATAATAATTATAGTCTGTATTTTAGGCATAATATAATATATCTAGGCAGTATTTTAATTGTGTGTATTTTTTAATTGCATTTTTTTCTAATTTTTAATATTCTAAATAAATAATAAGGTTGATTTGAGTGAATTTATATTTTTATATCAAACTCGACTATGGGTATCTATTGTAATGTGTTTTTTTAATACAATAAGACCTTTTTAAGCTGAAACGGATCGAATATTTAATGGTTTCTGATTTAGCTAATCGTCGTATTCTCTAAATTAATTATTTCAAAAATAATAGTTAAAAATACCATATATATTAATATATTCTGTATTTTCAAAGTGTTTTATTTAATAATATAAATAATACATTCCACTTTTTTGTCTGAAGAAAAACTGAACGGATTATAAATTTTAATTGCACTCAACATATTAAATTTAATATTTTCTCATACACGAACAATTTTGACTCAAGATACGTAGTATATTAAATTGAAAAGAGTGTCAAGTTCTGTAAGAAGAAGACACCTTTACAAAAAGTTCTCTCTTTGTGCTTAACTCTTAAAAAAGACGACCCAAGCCTATTTTTTTGTAGTTATAAAAAATATCAACATTTTTCTAAAAAATTATACTATGATACTTTTAATAATTTTAATGTAGACATAAAAACTAAATTTATTCATAAGCTATTTTTTACTATTTTACGATAGTATTTTACGATAGATATTTTATTTTATTTTACGATGCATTTTTTTAGTGAATTTTAAGTATTTATATAATTATATATTTATGCTTAAACAATATTAGAACAATATTTTATGTGTCTCTTTGTACCATTACATCCATCAAATTGTATAACTCTACACAATATTTTATATGATGTATCAGTAGTTAAAAAAAAATGGTATACTATTTTCAACTACAGTAAAACTATTCCTATATAATATAATATACATCAAAACAAAGTCATAATATAAGGTAAACCAATAGAGACATATATTTTTATTTTGTATAAGTCATTTTTTTATATAACTTATTTTCAAAAATTACTGTATATCAGCAAAAATATAATAGAACTGTTGTCATTCTTTTTTTTCTTTGCTAGTAATATCATCTTCTCTTTGTCCTTTTTTTTTCTTTATATTATGAGATTCCTTTATCAAGCTGATGTTACATTTTTATTTCTTTTTTTCTTGCTCCAAAATGAAGATAAAAGTTGATGTGTCGGTGCAGGAGTATCGTCTGCAAGCAATATGCCGCCATCGTGACATAAGAAGAAGAAGAAGAGACTTATCTGGCCATCTGCCCAAGGGCGACACAGGAAATAAGACCGGTAACCATACGAGGAAGTCAACCCTCCACGTCGACAAAATGACAAATCATTTCTGTCTCTTTTCTAGTCTTATATTACATCTCAAAACATTAGTACTTTTTTTTTATAATGTATAACAAAAAATATTAAGTGCTTAGAAAAAATATACTTTTATATACTTGCAAAAATTTCATCTTCAACTCATCCTTTACACGTCTAAACCTAATCTTTTTACGTCTAAAACACATCTTATTTCATTTTCGCTTAAAATGAGGATAAAATGGAACAATATTTCTAACATTTTACACTCAAAGAGAGGATAAAAGACGTAATCTCGTATTTTTCCCTCTAAAATGGTGCAAAATAAGAGGACAAAAGACGAGAGGAGAGCTTAATAACGAAAAAAATATGAAATTTATTTCAACTTAAGTACATCTGAAAGTGTTTTATGAGTATAAAAACATAATATTTAATATGTACCGACTACCGAGCAGTGTAGGCACATTGGTTGCGCGTCTGCCTCGCATGAGGAAGGTTACAGGTTCGAATCCCGGTCTAGGGTGAGATACTTTTCACCACTTTTCCGGGGTTTGGACAAGAAGTGCCCTGCATTCGGAGGGTGTACCTTAGGATGTGCCGGGCTTCTTGCTACAGGTTTCCATGGTTTCCTGTAGCTAACATGTCGAATGGCGGGAAGTTTGAATTAGGCCATGGCCGCTCGTATTCGTACCAAGTGGACTTGATTCGTACGAATTTGTTATTGCAATAATAATTTTAATTCATCAAACACCAGTGGTGTACATAAATTTTGTTGTTACATATTATGTTGTTATATACTGACAACCATATTGTTAGTATAAGTTTGAATGCTTACGCCAATATAGCAGAATATGCTGTATTATAAAATGAATTTTAAAATGATAGAGAGAAGTTTTTTGCCATATATATAAATAATTTTGAGATAATAAATACGTCACAAATGATCCTTTGCCTAAATTTAAAGATGATCTTATGATGAGAAAAAGATGGAGTTCCTTTCGTTGGTTCAAATTATTTAATATTTAGGAAAAATTGGAAGGGAAATGAACTGTTTAATTAATCATGTAAATAAAACATGTGTTTACAAGTAAATTGAAACTTAAAAATATCAAATTTCATATTCTTTTTTTAAATATTCAATTATCAATTAAATAATATTTTTCTAAATAATAATTAGAAGCTGAATGATGTTTTATTTATTTCATACAACTAAACAAAAATAAACGAAAGTAAATTACAAATTATAAAAAGTAAATAGTAAATATAAATTCAATACATCACGAGAATTAATTCACTCTATAATTTGATTAATTAATTTTATATTCATCAAATCATCATTTGAACCATTTTATTGCAAACATCTACAGAATTTTTATTTTTTTAAATTAAATGATTTGTCTTTTAATAATTTCCTAATATTTAATATTTACTGTCCTATTAACATACAATTTTATTGATAAAAAATTTAATAAGCTTTTGATTGACGTAATTACCACATTATTTTTTTATATAAACATTAACTGTTCATATAAAAATTATATATATCAAATAAAAGAAAGCAACAACTTTTTTATATATATAATCTTGTTTATGTATTTTAATATTATTAGGTTAAAACTGTTGAAAGAAAGCGCACGAATGCCTGTAAAAAAAAAAAGTTTAGGGGGTGGATTTAGGCCAGGAGGGGGATAACTGTGATACGTTGCATGAGGGTTGGTGAACGGAGGGTGGGTTAGGGTTGAGAAACTTGGTATGGCTAGAGTCTGTTAGTCGCTAGTTGAGATTTTTGTATGGGAGACACACACCTCACGTGACAGTAGATCTAAACACGCACATTATACCTTCTCTTTAATTCCTAAAAGTCGTGGGAAATAGACTTCATTTTTTTTTATTTTTTTTATATAGAAGAGATGATGTTGGTTTTTAAATAGACCCTGACCTGTATTATCTTTATCCCATATTACATAGATAGTTATTTAAATATATAATAGCTATGTAATATGTATATGTGTGCATTCACAAAAGGTTTAAGTTTGCGTGTTTTGAAAATGATGTAACCAGCATGCAACTCGCGTAATATGCATTAAAATACCACCATGTTATATTATATAGCCTCATGCTATGATGATGATGATGATGGTATATGCTTCCCTCATCTGTTTTTCGTGCTATCTCTTTATTATTATCTTTTGATATTATCTAACTACCCACAAAACTATATAATAGTACTTTTTAGATGGTGTATATAAATATACATAAACTAGCGTTACCGCATGCATATTATATAATAAATTACGTGTTCACACAATATTAAAACACAATGCTATTAAATTTTCTCTCACTCATACTTATTACTTTATTTTTTTATTTCTCAAGCTTGTGATTTTCATAGTTAGCTTACTTACTTGCTTCATCATACTCAACTACAGTCAAATTAAATTAAAATTCTCGCCAAAAGCAGTCGGAAGTGAGAGTTTTATGATCGTCTTTTTCATCTCTTAGTCTTGAAAATTTTGCAAACATGTTATTATACTCTTCTTACAAACCTGTAGTCAAAATTTCAAAATGCAAATACGAATAGGAAGGACAGAAACCTCTCACTTCCGGGTACTTCCGGTGGGAATTTTAAATTAATTTAACTGTAGCTATCTTGTCAAACATTACTTTTCTTTAAAGTTCCCGCGATGCTTACAAAATCATGATAATATAAATAAACTCTCACTTATTTATAAGTAAGAGCATTCAACTAAATGGAAGAATAAGCAAGTGAAACTGTAATAATATTTTCTCGATAGTTTAATTACATGATGAAAATTACATTCCAGTTTTGTAATTATTATTAATACAATTGCATATGACGTAAAGTAAGATTATTATTAAGCTACAAAGTAATAATCCAAATGTATATTATGTTGTATATAATGTTATTTTGTACCACTCATAAGCAAGTATAGAATAGCTAAAGTAATAATAAAACAAAACGTACTATATAGTTTGTCATTTGTCATAAATTACTTGTCACTTGCAGTAAGAAAATTGCAACTCTAGCACACCTCAGAACTTCAAGAATGTTATCTTCATTTTGCAGTTATAAGATACAAATATGAGATACAGATTAACAATTTAGAGACAGGCAAGAAACAACATTTCTAGACATACAAAAAGTGTATTATTTCTTCATAGTCTGTGTAAATATGCTCACAAATAGAGCAGTGTTAACGTTCGTGGTTTCCAGAGGTGTACACTTCATTCCACATGTTACAAGATTGCAATACTAACTTAATTTACAGAGAAAAGCACAGATTTTAATTTTTTTTCTGGTTAAGATTAAAAAAAAAAACAGCTTGAATCTTCATTGAATTTAATCAATAATAAAGTAGGAATTATATAGAGGTAGGTGTTGTGAAATTGCTTGGAGGTAAAACTTTTGACTTTGAGAGTATAAGATAATACCTTAATATTAAATTTACTATTTAAATTCATGTACACTCGTCACCTTGGAAAATTTCCCACTTGCAGCCTTGTTAATCACCATATCCTGTGTTAATCTTACAGATCTTGGTGATTAAACTGATTAAGGTAGAGATAACATGAATGTTCTCCTTTACATACCTTATAAAATATCAAAATAGCTATAAAATGTCAGGTATATACAAAAACGAGCTAGTATACCTGATATTTTAGCTACTGATAAGGTATGTAAACGAGAACATTTTAAATTTTTTTCATAATTTTCATGAATGGGATTTTTATTAACATTAGGCGTGTTATCTCTACCTTAATAAGACCGCAAAGGGAAAATTTCCAAGGCAACAAGTGTACGTTGAGTTAAAACTACCAAAATAGTTATAAAGCTGTAATATAAACAATGCTCTGGTCAATATATTTAATTAACCGTTTCGTTGCGTATATAATATAATATAATATGATATTATAATACATTAATTATAATTGTGTATATTTATAATTTAATGTTATATTTCATGCACTATGTAGGTAGTAACATATATATTATTATATAGTGTTACTCATTTAGAAAAAATAGAGTACATTATAGATCATATAGTAATAACTTCCATGACAAATTGTTTTACTTAAAAGGGGGGATATAAATAAGTATAATAAATATGTGTTTTGAAGTTATATAACAATGTTTATTTGGAAAGGGGAATGATATATTACAGTTTGTCTCGTTTAAAGTATGACGTAGATTAAAATATTGTGTAATATAACAATTAAGAATTATTTAATAAAAAATATTCTAAATAAAAACGTAAGTAGTACTAATAAATAAATCATTCCTATACATTTTTTTATTTAATTTCAATGAGCAGGTTGGTTATATGTGTATATATTATATAAGCTAATATAATTCGCTTCTGTTAAATTTATAATTTAGTGCAGCCATGATATTTTTTAATCAAAGAAGTATGCTCATAGCAAAAAAAGGCAGATTTTTTTCATTTTTCTAAACGTTTTTTTTTTCTTCAACTGTATCCTGTTGTAAGGTTATGAATTTAACTTTCCGGCTCACCCCCGACCTAATAAGTTCATTTTTTAGATTTTGTGGGCTCCTTTCAAACCGGGGTGGCCATGGCCTATATAGCAATCCATCCCAGCATTGCCTTGTTGTGACTGAGGAAACCATGGAAAACTCTGTCAGTATGGTCGACAATTGATCGAGGATGTCATCAATCACCTCCCGGATGCACGAGTGGGTGTTCTTAAGCAACCGTCACGTGTGAAATGTTTGGCAATGCCTGGGATCGAACTCACGACCATCCGATTACAAATCAGAGGCGCATACCACTGCGTCATGTGCCAGGTCAATTTGTGAGAGAATTTCAAATGTAGATTTTTTGAAAAATTTAGAACACCTGAATTGATTATAAAAGTGGAAACTGTAAAAATAATAAATAACAATGCCAAAAAATCTCGTTGTGATATTTTATGCCAATAAGATTATACTTATTCATTATTCAGATCATCTTTTATAGAAAGGAAAAATAAAATAACCTTGAAAATTTATTAAGCCTATAATAAAAAAAAATTGCATTAATTTACTTGATAATATCTTGTAAGGGAAAATGTTCTGTGAAATTAATAAACTTGAAGAAGAATTAAAATTAAGTAATATAATAGAATATTAATTTTCTTTTGTGTTTCTTGATTTCTGTCATATTCAGAGGTCTCATTTATATATTAAATTTAAACAAAAATGGAAATGGAAATGAGAGCAAGAGTGAAAATTGGAACGTTTTTGTATGTGACGACTTGAAGTTTCGTCAGCGTTCATTACAACACAAGACACGTACAAGTGACTCAAATTATTACTATTGTGTATGAATTGCATTGGAGGGAATCCAAGTTTCGTTTTCTTTTTTTTTTATTATAAGAATCGTTAAAATAGTTCTGTAGAATTCTTACATCATTTTGATTAATCATAATTTTTCTTTATAAAAATGTTATATTTAAATTCTCTTTTATATTAACCTAGATATAAGAAATAATATTTTTATTTTAAAAAATTACAATTTCTTGCTCTATATTTCTCTGGGAGTTCAATATCATGACAAGTTTATAGAAAACTGATGCACTGTCTTGATGTTTATATTTTATAGCTACAAAATAAGACCTTTATATATAACAAAATTGGAACACACAATAGACATTTTACGTACATTGCTTCTGTATTTTGTTGTTTTTGTTTGTTTTTTAAAAAAACATACGTACAAAAAAATATTTTACTTCAAGAAATATATGAGTGATTTTTCCTTTGAAGTTATCATGTTTGCATGACAAAACTACGGATATTTCATCGTATACGACATACTAAGAATGAACACTGAAAAATCATTTTACATAGACGGATAGGGAATGGCATGTATCCGAATATAAAGTAGAGCTACTATTAGAGTACTAGTCATATAATGCTGTATTTAAAATACAAAGCTCCCAAATATCAGTTAAAATTGAATATAAACCGTGCTATTGTATATTATAATAATTTAAAAGATAACAAAAATAAATATTAAATCAAAACTTTTTGCATTGATTTTCGTTTTTCATCTAATCAATAACTTTCATACTCAAATGAATCAAATCATTTTATGCTTACTTATTATTTTTATGGAACCAAAAAGGTGTGCCCCTCTCCTTATGGAACTTGTATGCTATTCAGGGGCACACTTTTTTGGTTCTGATGGTAGTACATTATTTTTTTAACTAAAATATCATGAATTTTGAAACACGTCTGTATAAGTACTTAGCACGATCAACTTTTAATGAAATCTTATTTCAATTATGCTGTGACACTTAATTATTTCTCAAACACAACTACACAAGTTCGAACTTGTCTTTCACTCTCAAGTAAACTTGTCTTTCACATTCCCGAATGGAGAAATTGATTGTAAAATTTACCTCACATTGTAAAATAGTTCTAGAATGGAGGAGGGTGGAGAACCTTTCATTATAGATTGACATGTTATGTAAATAATGTATATTTTATGTAACCTTACGATATATAAAAAAAAATGCCTTTCTATAGTCAAAAGAAAATGATTGGATTTTTTAATTTCAAACGATATATAATAACAATAACAAAAATACCAAGCTTCAATTATAAGCTTCAAAAAGTTTCTACAGACAAATTAATAATGATGAGTTTGAAAAATATTTACAGACATTCACTCCAAAAAAGAAGCCTTGATTTGTTACTTTTTTTTTGTCGGTTCTGCGTATAGCCTTTGATGTCTAATTTTTTTCCCGGTTGAATGTAACTGGCCTCGTATGTCACAGAAACATCGAAATGTTCATTTCGCTCATTGCCCGTAGTTCGGTCAAACGGTACAGACGCAATTGATAAAAAAAAATGACAAAAAAAAGAACCATTGAACATTACCTCTCAATCTCCCAGATTATTTGAACCATATATAAAATGACTGTCTGGTTTACCATTATATTTTAAAAAGTGATATTTGTTTTTTTCAGACTAATTATAGTTTAATTTATATCAATAATGAGATAATGACACGTGGGGGGGTGGGAGAAATAGGGTAACTGTAATCTCTCTTCTCTAAAAAGTTTTTTTAATTATAAAATATTCTATGTTGTTTGCTGTTTTTTTTTTCTTCCTATATAGTCTTATTACACATTTAATAGTGAAAATCTTAAGCTAAAAAACTTAAAAATTCAAGAATAAAAAATAATAATACCCAAGACTTTTCTTTATACAAAATTTAACATTTATAAATATAAATAAAGTAAGCAAAAAGTAAGACGAAGTCTCTTCTAGTGAGGGTGAGAACGACATTGTACGTCACCTTTCTCAGCCTTGAGCTTTACATAACAAAGCTTTTTAAGTTACTTCTTTTAAATAATAAAAAAAAAAAAATAAGTAAGTACAACAAAAAAACATTTCTACATCCTTGAGACTAGTGAGTGTCAGACAGACACAAAATAAGAGCGAGAAGGGTGTTGCGTGAGAGGGCGTGTGTCCGGAAGGCTGACCGCCACCTCCGGGGGGTGGGGGGTTGTAACACCACATCGATCAGTTCTTCGCACCAGTGACGAGGAGCCAGCCAGAGTTACTGTCAAATTAAAGCGAGCAGAACAAACGGAGCTAAAAACTCACCAGACTTTTTCTACTTTCAAACTTCCGGAAAACACAATGTCTGGCTTCCTTTGCATCAAGTAGACCATCGCAGAAAGCAACCATATATAACACTGTTTTTTTTTTTTTTACAACTAAAAAAATAAATAAAATGAAGGTTTTTAGCTGTAACATAAAAAACAATTACATATGTTCATGTAATATTTTAATCTATTATTTATGTATGTCTATATAAAAACGATGTCAATTAAAATTATTTTTAACTTGGAAAAAGTGGTAAATATTTATTGTAATTAAAAAGTAATACATTAGATAAGCAATACAAATTTCTTTCTAATTACTAGCATATTTTTCGTGTTTTTTTATATGTTATACATGCCTAAAAAAGTTATCTTCCGATTCAAAATATTTTTATTTAGATATTTCATATAAAATTTAAGTTGAAAGGGTTTTACGTAAAAAAATAGTACATCATTTTCTATACACTTTATAAAAAGAACATCTTAATTATTTTTTTTTTAAACAGAAAGGAACATCCAATTTCCATGTTTTATTTATTCATATTTCCAAGTATGAATTTATTTCAATACACTGACGAATTGTTATTGCTTTTGAGTTTTATAAAAAAAAAAACTAGTGGAATTCAGCAAATGAATGTGAATATATAAAAAGAAAAAAAAAATCATATAGAAGTTTCTTCGTATTTTTGGATGAATACCTTCTTTTATCAAAAGATTCCTCTCAATCTTTATACTTCTTCTTTTTTTTTATTTCAATTACATCGAAGTAGAATTTTGTGGCCACTACTCCCTCTGTAATACTACAATTTATATAGATTTTGCTGATGTTGATAGTACGAAAGTTTTCCAACCATGTGTTTTTTTTCCCTCTAAATAATATTCTCGCTGTATATGTCACTTTGATGTTAGGGTCCTTGGGCCACTTGGACTCTTTACAAAGGACCCTTTGCGGGCAAACGTTGTCGTCAACTAAGACACACATATTGGAGGGTCTACATCATTCAACATATATAGAGCAAGTTGTTCCTGTGTTTCCTGTACTGTGGCTGCTACTACTGAACTTTGTGGTGAACACTTGGAGAAACTTAAACCTGCTTATGTACTTATATGTTGTGGTATGAACAAGAACAGAAATTGCTTAGGTAGACACAAGAAAGACCACTGCAACTATAATAAATGTTCTTTTGAAGAATCAAGAGTATCTCTTCAAAAGAACATTTTCTAGGTAAAATTTAATGTTAAATCCTTTTATTTATTTATTTTATTTTTATATATAAGAACAAAGGAAATTGTAAAAATGATGAGAATTATTCTACTGATAGACTTTTATTCTGTTTTATTACGATCGTATTTAGTTTTATAAATAAGAAAAAATGCTATTATAATACAAGAAATCGTTCTTTTTATAAAAAATGTGACCTCAATTCTTTACAAAGATTTTTTTTTTATAAAACAAAAAGTTTGTTATTTCCAGGTAATAATATATAATAAAAGGTACATGAACCTCTCTATAAGAGGTAAAAAAAAAATCATCAAGCATCACTTAGAAACTTTTCATGTGAAATGTCAAAGAAAATTTTATTTAAATAATTTAAATTAAATCAGTGAAATAAAATTGTAAAGTTCTATTTTTTTTTCACACTTGAATCCATTCATTTGAAGAATATGAATGGACACAAGTTTATTCACTGACCTGTCATAATTGATAAAAAAAAAAAAGGTGCTTTATAGCACATGAATTTGGTAAAACTGGACTAATTTAACTATATCAAAGTTATATATAATACAAATATATAATTATATTAACAATGCTATGGATCGAGCTTAAACAAACTATTATTCAATATTTTACAGAAATATAGTCAATTTATGAAAAAATTATCAAATGAACAAACACACATATACAATATATATGCCATAAAAACTAGACACAAGCTATGGAAACTGTATCATGGCTGAAACAATTGAAACGTGCGCCATTAAAACATTTACTGAATTGATATATTGTAACAATGGAATGACAAAATTTTTGATGATATTTTAGCTATAGAACGTTAACATAAACGCACACACAAACACAAAATCACTTTGATAAAATACATCTTTTTGATTTGAGTTTAACATTAATTAAAAACTAATTAAAATATACTTAAAAAAAAAAGCATCAAAGGTATTCGTGGAAAATTACACATTTAATATGATACTCGTAATAACTCATTGCTAGAGGTGTAAAATATGAAAGGTAACATTGTGGTAGGTCACTGTGCACCATCCCTCCGAAAGTGTTAGTTGGTCTCACGACCTGGCGTCTCTGATCCAACCACGAACTTATCACAAAAACTCAATAGAGTATCGATCGACCTCAAATTTTTTATTGCCAAAATGGATAGAGGGTGCAAAGTTATGCTCTCTGATTTTTTTTTTCAGCTTTTTTAGAGCCGGGGAAATATTGCTAAAAAGTTTTGGTAAGGTTGGGTTTGAATCTAAGCCTCTTTTAGATCCTATACTTTTATTAAGAGAGGCGTCACTCACTCTGAACTTTCAATTATTTTTTAAAAATAATTCTTGGACTCTTAAATATCTTAAAGAAATCAGGGTAGCATAATAACCCTCTATCCATTTCTGCAATAAACGAATTGAGGTTTATGTTCCATTCTTTATTACTGCAATTATACCTGATCTACATCCCCTACAACAAATTTCGAAATTATGAGTCTACATGAGGTAATTTTGAACCTCGAGGATAAAAAAAAATAAAAATTTAAACTAAACTATTGGTAAAATGAGTCAGTATCGATCATGCAGTGACATATGCAGTTAGGTGGTCATTTATAAATGAAAATTTATAAATTTTCCATAAAAACTACGTGTTGAAGAGTTTTATGTCCTCATCAATACACAAAAGCATCAATATTTTAATTTATTTCACAACAAAGATGGGGATGTAAATATTTAGATTAATTCCAAGTATACCGTCACTGTAAGAAAGTAAAGAAATAACATGCTAATTCTTTTGAAACTGTAATGTAGATTCTTCAATGTTAATATTTGAACCGCATGCTCTTAGAATTTTTTTTTTTATCATAGCAAGTTGAGCAATATCAAGCTTGCTTTTGGTATATATATACCTTTTTGAATTATTTTCCAAGTGACTAACTTTCAAATCTGGATACATCAAGCAGAGAACGTCGTTTTCACTTGCTAATTTCAACTTCATATATTCTGTTTCATTATTTAAAAACTTAAAAACAGAAAGGTAGTGAATATAGTTAAATTGATTTTTTAATTACACCGGAAGTTTAAGTTTTCTCTACTTCCTGTTAATATTTTTAATTTTTGAACTTTATATTGCGTTCATTTGGAATTTAGTAATAAGTAAAATTTAAGGAGATACATAAACCTTGCACTTGTGTCTACTTCCGGTGAAAATATATAAATTAATTTAACTATAGAGTGGTTGGCAGGAGCGACCGCCAACCCTCTGCATAATTATGCTCTTCACTCATGGCTCCATCTCGCCAAGTAAAAAGAGATTAAAACTTGTGACAAGCTTGTAAAAAAGGTCGTCATCTTAACCACACGCAATATAATGAGTAATATAGCACCGAGTTTAAAACACACCACCTTGTTTTAAATCTAGTTATATAGTACTGTACAGTGTTTTAATTCCTGTATATTAATTGAAATAATAACATAAATTTTTTAGAAGTTAATAAAATTCACACCCGATTCATAATAATTTATTTGAAATTAAAATTTATAAAATAACTTTTTAATAATGAATCAAAGTTGGTTGAGATCTCAGAATCAGCCCATTTGAACATTTAAATGCATTAAAACTTGCAGGGAACTTTGTACTTTTCATATTAAGGTGGCATACAAATTTTTGAAGTGGATCAGTTTTATGAAAATATTAAAGAAGAACTTTAATATGGTGCTTTATGAAAAGAAACTGGAAATGAAGCTATTGTGAGAAAACCGTCCCCTTGAATTTGACCAAATTTCAGAACATTTAAATTTTTAAAATTTATTTCATTCGATTTTGTCTGATAGAAATTTTCAATACAACATTATGACACCAAAGTTACTGAAATTAATCGTTAATGATACGCTAATTCAAATAAAATAAATATAAATGAAACAAAATACAAATAGAAAAAAATCAAATATGAAATTTTTCTTATATAGGTTTTCCATAAAATACAACTTTTTAATGAATACGTTGAATAACTAGAAATGTAATTGGTTTGAAAACAAGTGCACACAACGTGAACATAATATAGAGATATAATAATTATGCACCTTGTCAACGTCACGCTACATGCAGCATGTCAAAAGCAGCCGGTGGGTCTCACAATGATACAGATTGATAAATTACTTCGCATGAGACGCAACCTTTCACTTGCAATCGCAATCATTACGTCATTCACTTTTTAGTATCAGATAAAGCTTCTAATTTTCCAATATATGAATACAGATTTTCATAAATTCATATCATTTTGATTGTTTTTTGTCTCTCTAATATATTACAATGTTTTAGATAAAAAAAGGAAGGGTAAAAAGGGTTATAAATAACCATTTTGATATATTTTGTGATGGGTTAAGTCATTAAAATGATTGAAATCAGCAAAACATACAAAACCATGCAAGATGAATACTTATATATAAAAAAAGTTATGAATATTAACTAAAAACAAATTGTAATAATTTCCTTTTTTCACAAAATTCTTTCGTTCCTTTTTATTCTGATTTTATTAAATTTTCCAACAACATTTTAAATAGTGACACATGTAAATAATTCTACGTAATGTTTATTTTTGAAAATTTAATATGCGTTAGCTTGTATATACAGTTGGTTGAACTAAGCGGAAAGCACATAAATTTAAGCTTTAAATGGATTATCTATTAATTTAATATTTTTACAGTCACGTGGTTTAAGCCAGTCGCTAACTTTTATTACTGGATTTCTGCTCTTTGCTTTGTTTATTATTTTTTAATTACTTTTCTTTATTTTTTCCGTACTTATTCCATATTTTCCGAACTTTTCCGTACCTGCATGTTTAATGTAAGAGTATAAGGAACACATATAGACATATAGACAGATACGGAGGGCAGACAAGAAAGGAAAAAATTATTCCAAGTCTGAAATTAGATGATTACAAAATGTTTTTTCTTATTGGACGGACGAACCTTGAATTATCGATCAATAATTTTGTTGTTACATATTTTTTAAATCCCTCAAAAAACCTTAAAGTTGATATAAACACACAAATCCTGATATGCCACCACCATGGTCATGATAAAATTTAATATGGTTGGACATTACATTAGAATTCACCTTAATTTGTTAAGGGTTTGTGATTAGAACATAAATATATTTGAGATAATCTATATATTATCTATACAGTATATTATCTATACTGTATATAGTGTATATTTGTTATATTTAAAGAGTGTTGTGTTTTGATGTTATGTATTTTTGCCAATATTAAGTTTTTTTTGACATGAACATATGTTGTCTTGTACAATTGAAAAAGTTTGAATAAAGAAAATAAAATAGAATAAATGATTCTTTTAGTAAAATTATATATAAAAATAAATTGATGAAACAAGAAATAATATCATAGAGTCAAATTAATTTAATATTCCTTCCCGGAAGTAGTCGGAAGTGTATAAGTTGCAGCTCTTCTGTTTGTAATTCATTTTTTGAAACCTTACAAACTGGTTTGAATTATACAAGTACTGATCTATGTGTAAAATTGTAATGCTAAAATACGAATAGGAAGATCAGAAACGTTACACTTTCGGCTACTTCCGGAGGGAATATCAAATTAATTTGACCATAGGAAGGACAGAAACCAATCACATCCGATTATTTCATATAGAAATATCAAATTAATTTGACTTGACGTGAATTGAATGTATGCTTTAACGCAATCAACAAAAATTTAAAATAAATAAGTAAATAAATAAATACTGTAATAAAATACGATAAACAATATTACTTCTATTTGAGTTGAAAGTTGAATGGCTTGTAGCCAGAGTGTCCATGTCACCTGTTGAGGTCAATCGAGTTCCTCCCCCCCCCCCTCCTACCTCTTTTTGAGTCTCCCTCCAATAGTGTTACACAATGCATTACCTACTACACGTTTCCCCCCTCTACAGAAACACCATTAACCTGTCCACCCCAATTAACGCAAATGTCTCGACAAGTATACAATACATGGTAACAGTGTTGGTTGATCAGAGAGAGAGGCGACGAACACTGATGTAATATACATGTAATGACATGTTGTGTGACATTATATCATTAATGATGATATAATATTCATCTTTGACATTATAATATTTATTTGTTATGTTGTATAACAAACATGGAAAAAAATCTATCTAAAGGCGGATTCACATGGCGGACAACGGCGATGCGGCGCGATTTTAACGCAAAAGCTGTGAAATCCTATGCGGCGAGCGAATTCGTCTGGTTGCAGCGGTGAATATCGATGGCATCGATGCTCTTTTTTAATCGCCAAATATGGCCGCCTATGAATGTTACAGCAATTGCGCATTAATTGCTTTGCGTCGCAGGCTGGAAATCGCTCATGTAAAGGTACTTTTTCATGGAGTGATGTCGAGCGGGGCTTGGCGGGGCGAAAAAAGCGCACTTGCTTCAATCTCGTATGGCAGCCATGTTGGCGATAAAATCGTTCCCCGCAAGAAGATGAAATTCCGTGCCTCTGATTGGCTGCGGCACGCGATTTTCTCATTTTCCCCGCTCCATGGAAATACACCTTAAATTATCGATGCTCTTTTTTTTAATCGCCAAATATAGTTACAGCAAATGCGCATTATTCGCTTCGCTTCGCATGATAAAAATCACCATGTAAATCCGTCTTTATTGTACTTTTATTAAAATTCGCAACAAAAAGCATATACCATATAGTTCAATTGTAATATCTCTGTCAAAAAAGTTTAAAAAAAGATATATGTTTCTTTCATGCAAAGATTGAAAAATATTTCTCAACTTCAGAAAGGTGGTTTGGGATGAAAAAAGTTTTGTGGTTTCCTTCACAACACGTCAATATATAATGCAATATCATATCTATGTGTTTTTTTTTTTCTATTTGATTTATCACCAAAGACACACAAGTGCAATTTTTCAGGTCTCTGCTGACACGTTCAAACTAACCACGAACGTGCTTTTTGATGCTTCGCACATTAAAAACGAAAAGAGCAAAAATGTGTTTCAACTTTGCTCCTCTTTTCCATCTTTTCCATATATATATATATATATATATATATATATATATATATATATATATATATATATATAATATTATAAATTAATAATAAAAATATAAAAATAACATACCAACTGTAAAATTCTCTCTAAAAAAAACTCATGTTATGTGTGAATATTATAAAATGTATTTTTTTATGATATATTATATGATTTTACAGACACGAATATGCTTTTTTATTGCAATTTATTTTCATCTCCATATACGGTATAACTATAATATATTTTTAGGCTCATTTTTTTCCAGTTGTACACTTGTCGCCTTTGAAAATTTCCCATTTGCAGCCTTATTAATCACCATATCCTATGTTATTCTTACAGGGCATGGGCATTAACAAAAGGCCGCAAAGGGAAATTTTCCGAGGCGACGAGTGTATTAATACCAATCAGATACATATGCTATTATATGTTTGAAATTTTGCTTAGAGGACTATTTAAGCCTCATTGATGACTGATGTTAATTTCATGCAATAGCAATACAAATATTATAGTAGTTAAATTAATATAATTATGAATGCTGTAAATTAGAAGTATAAATTGCATTTACTGCATAAAATATTACGTAGAGATTTGTTAAAATGAACATAAATAACATGAGACACAAATTATAAAATTAGAATAATCAATAATTATTTGAGAAGATATTTATTACTTTAGCAGGTGGGGCGTTTGAAGCAGTTGGTTTCACGGTCCTACAAGCTCACAGTTAGTGCAAGTCTGCAGGATGGTTGGGAAAACCGGTGAATGATTTATGTATATTATAATGAATTATTATAGTACTATTCGTGAAAGTTATGATAGTAAAATTTAATTTTATGTTTTCCAAATATTCAGATGTGCAGAACATATTATAATAGGAAAATATAACTGTACTTAACTATACTTATACAAAAAGAGCTTAATTTTTTTTATATGTGTACACATATAGAGACACAAAAAACTTTATCATTGGCTGGTAATATCTTCAATAGATTCAATATAAAAAATTATTAATAGTTATTAGTAATTATTAATATTGAATATAAAAAAATGATGCGCCTCTATTTCCTACTTAGCAGGCTGCCCCCCCCCCCCCCAACCGAAATTTTGGATTATTTAACATGGGCAATTAGGCATTTTCCCCACTCCAATTTTTTTTAACATTGCCCTAATGGAGGCAGCCCCCCCCCTCCCCCCTCGATTTTTTTTTCTAGATCCGCGCCTGTTTCCTAGTATTTTCAAATGTATATTAAATTTCCATAAATTGTGACTGACATCAATTTGAGAACTTCAAGATAACTTTCTGACTATCTTGTATAAGGTATTCATTAAATAGAAACTTAAATTCAATTGGAATTGTTAATTATATTAATTAATATTATATTCAGCAAATGTGGTCACAAGAAACTTTCAAGTATTTACGTATATTATAGATTCTACAACTATGTATAATAAGTTTAAATGTTACGTGTGTTAGCAGCAGAAGCTAATAATCAAATCACGACATTAATGTCTTAGTCAACGACAAATTGGAGAATTTCTAAGAAATAAATTAATTGCTAAATACGAAACACAGTTCTCTTGTATTTCCATTCTGTTTTGCATCGAATGAAATGTTTTGTGAAACATCTAGCAATTATAGTTGGTCTTTATAATGTAATTAACATTTACGTTGTTGTGTGATGACATATATTTTACAGTATTTTATATAATTAGGGAGGTTTTTTATTGTATTAATAAAAAACTCCCTAATTTAATATGACGATAAAGGTAAAATATAATATATAAAAAAATATAACTTTAATGTATATGAATATTAACTTATATCCATGAATCTTCGTAAAAAATTGCAAGGACATGTGAATAACTCAATTGCATGCTTAATTATTTAACATAAATAAATAAAATGTATTATATGTTACCAAGATTTTAGTTATATAATAAATTTTGCACGTGTGTATTTTAACTAATAATTTGTTTGTATGAACTATTGTATTCTTGATAATCGGGTTACCTAACCTGCAGTCTGTTTTTTGAATAAATATAATAAATAAATATCATTATGGTTAATAGAAGATTTCATTAATCATAAGTTTATAATATGAAAGTTTTGTAAATATAGAATAAGTTATAAAATAAAATTTTTGTTTGTTAACAAAAGATATGATACTCAAGTTTAAATACAGAAGTAGTATATATATTTTATATTCTGTCACAGCACTTATGATAGAAAAGTCCCCGTAGTCTTTCCAACTAAATATCATGTAGAAAGATAAATGAGAGTAACAGAATTGCTCGAGTATACGTATATTATAGTAGTAAGGGTGATGTGGGAGTTTATATATGAATTTAGCAACTCTCTCTCACCCCTACTACTACGAATTTCTGTCAGAAACTCTTCTCGTATAATTTGCATTCCACATGAAGAGTTGCCATTGTGTGAAACGTTAGAGAACGAGGAGATTAAAGAGGCGACATCTCGTTAAAACTCCTCGTTGTCATAGCCCATACATTTATCCATCCTGTTGCAGCCTTCTGTTCTTCCTGCCAAGGTGACTTGATAGTAAGGTGAAGACACGGAGCTGCTGCCCCCACACGGGCAGCGTGGAACTAGTAAATGCAGATGACGATCACTTTTTTGGAGCCAAATAGGTCTGTTCGAAAACGGTAAAGTAAACTCCGAGCAGGTTTACCAACAAAACTTTTTGGCTCCAAAAAAAGTGATCGTCATCTGCATTTACTAGTTCCGCGCTACCCGTGTGAGGGCAGCAGCTCTGTGTCTTTACCTTACTATCAAGCCACCTTGCTTCCTGCTAAACTCCAACCTCCTCCCATCATATATTAAGCTGCAGCTGCAGTAGTGAGACAGAGTACCTCCATAAAGACTGCATTCCGAGTACAGTCAAATTATTATCATATTTCTTCCGGAAGTAGCCGGAAGTGTGAAATTTGAAACTCTTCTGTTTGAAAAATTTGTACAGGTGTTTGAAGTAGAAGTACTGACCTACAAGCTCGGACTGGCCATAAGGCTGGGTCAGGCAGGGATCCCTGACTGGCCCTTCTGATTTTTAACACAGAGGGTATAAAAAAGTAACCTCAGATCCCCCTCCAGGTGGCCCCTGCTGCCCCTGCTGCCTATATGACCCTGAATGGCCCCTATTTCCCACAGTCCGAGCCTGCCTGACTTATGTGTTAAATTGCAACGCTGAAATACGAATAGGGAGACCAAAAACCTCACACTTCCGGCTACTTCCGGAGGGAATATCATGTAAATTTGACTATACCATGGTGGAGGCTTGTACACCAGTGACCACCACCCACAGGATTTGAAGTGCCATAAAATGAGATGCAAATATTTCATCAACATAAGAAATAAGTTAATAAGAGTATAAATATTAAACAATTTTTTGTTTAATTTTTATTTTTATTTGATGTATTATATAAATTATATAGTACTTATACAAAAGATTGTATTATATACTGTATATATTATTACAAAAGAATTTAAATAAATTTTCATGAACACTTTTTATTAGTATTATAAAAATCAATATACTACTACCAAGTAGATGTTGAAATATTCAGTAATAAATTTCCCTTTGTAATGTTTTATTTTTAGCAGTTGTTACATTCTTCTTAAAATAATAAAAAAAAAAAATGTGATGTACATTTGCAAGAATATAAAATATTTTTAATTAAGCTACAGACTTATGCAATCTATTTTTTTTAATTAAATTCTCTTGTACAAATTGCAGATAAAACAATATTGTTACAAAATTTAAATAGATTATCTTATTTTGAAATATGCGTGCTGGAGGCATGTTTTTGTGGTAATGACTGAACAGAACGTAGTATTGTCACACACTTTTCCAAGGGAAGGGGGAAGGGGGGGTCAAAATGGCCCGTTATTTACATAACATGTTAAATAAAAAGGTTAAGTTTTCCCCCCTTTTTTTGCTGGGTATATACATTGCTGGGTATATCACTAAGGATTACAAATTTGTTCAGTTTTTTTTTTTTTTTTTTTTTTTTTTTTTTTTTTTTTTGAAAATTTGAGAAATATTTCACATTTTTTGTCCGCTCCGTTTCCGCTTTAAAAAAGTTACGGGTCATCTCGACTCCCCCCCCCCCTCTTACTGTTATAGTAATGTTAGTGTCATGAAGTATGACGATTTTTATTTTTTAAATATATATTTACACTCTTAAAAAAATTTGGCTGAATTTTTAGCATCTTATAATCAGTGGATTTTTAACGCCTTAAATCATGATTTTTCAGGTGTTTCGTTGCGTATTTTCAGCAGTCAGTATAAGCTATACACTGACAGTATATCCTGACTACTGAATATTGACTACGAATCACCTGAAAAATCATGATTTAAGGCGTATTCAGCTAAATTTTTTTAAGAGTGTTATGGTTATTATATATTTATGCATATTTTCTAAAAATGTTAATTTTAATAAGTAAAATTAATTACATGCATGTTATGCATTATAATTTATGTAACATCATTGATGTTATCCATGCTGTTTAAGCCAAAGATTAAAGTAAAATTTGGAATTAAATTATATATCAAATTTTTCTAAAGTATATAATACTAAAAACATAAGTAATAACTAAGAGCTTACATTATATAATATAAAATATCTGAGTAATACTCACAGAAAATATAAACACTACTAAAGTATTCTTATAATACCATGACTGACAATATCATTAATATTTTATTTGAGAGAAAGTTTTTTTTTTTAATATTTTAATCCTATGATATATATTTATCCAGGATTATTTTGTATATAAGTTATGAGTATTAATAAAACAAAGAGTGTTTATTGTAAAGATAAAATCATCTTAAATCTTACCGCACCCATATATTATTATTATTATTATTACAGCTGTGCTCGGAATGTATATTACAGATGAATGTTTTGTTGACTGGTGGTGGTGAGGCGTGATGTTTGAGTTGCCACGACGATATCAATCCTACACCAGAATGTGTCTAACTCTGAAAGCCGAGTCTCATTCATCTCTTCTTCTCATTACTGATGACTCTAAGCTTACCAGACTGCATCCTGAGTTATGGTTCTTGACAACCATAAGAGCAATAACATACCATGGTACAACTACTGACATAAGTGTATAGAATTCTAAAACATTTATTTATATTTTTTTATTATAAAATTATGAAATATACTTTCTTTTAATTTTCTTATTAATTTCAATGTAAAATCTTTCTTTTTTTTTTGCAAATTAATAGGAAGGATTCACAAAAGAATTACCCAGAAAGTTATCCAGCTTTCTCACTATATAACCACGGTTAGCAACAGCCTAATTCTGGTTATATAGTGAGAAATTTGGACTTCGTGAATCGTGCCCATTATGCATAGAGGACCTCAATAAACACATTGTTATTTTATCTAAATTTTTTAAGCCTCTAAAGTACATACAGAACGAATTGATAGATGGCGTTGCGCGCAGAAATTTTGGCTGTTTGCATCGAGGATACGGCAATACCTAATATAGCATTGGGAGAATTACACAAATAACAAAATTTATATGAAAGAAATCACTTATGAAGTTGATTTTTTTTTAGTATTTGTCTGAAGGTAATGGGACAACTACTTATGGTGTTGTCAATTCTTTAAAATTATAATATTAGAGCATTTTCTTGATTTTACAATGTTAAATCATGTAAGAAGGCCTCGATGCATGCACGTAGTTCAGCTATGACCACCAGGTTCGCTGCTAACTTCATGCATGATGTCATACACCTTCCTTTCTTCCTGCAAACCATTGTGACGTCATAATCATGTAAAGACTAAACATTCAAACATATAAAAACACTTTATAATTAACGTAATAAATAATATCACCTCAATTTAAAAAGGCTTAAAAAATGTCACTACATAACTTTAAGTCCCCTATCCAGTCAGATAGAATTCTGATAGTTTGTGATCTAGATTAAACCTGATCTAGAAATACATGTCTATGGATGTACAAGTTGGAGGGTAGGTAATCCTATCTAACAAATGTCTCTTTGACCTCTCTTCTATTCCACACTAATACTTCTTCCTTATATAAAAAAAAAAAATCAAAAGTAGAAAGTACTTCTTATTTTCCTACAATATAAATGTAGCTCGTGCAATAACAAGTAAAGCAGCAGGAATCTTCTTAACAACATAAACCCCCCCATTGCAAGCAATCTGTAGGCTACACAGCAGGGTCTTCGTATACTTTGTTTTGTCTCGCGTGTTGCCGCATACTTTGTTAAAAAAAACAACCTAATATAAGTTCCATGTAGTTGCTATAGTATAGGATTTAACAATAGCCAACATACTGAAAAAAAATAATATAAAGAATTTAAAATAAGATGTTATTAGAAGGAAAATAAATTACGTACACTTCTTTTATTGAAACAATTTTTCAAAATACTGATATATTTATTATTTCATAAATGGTATTGAATAATCATATAATGAAAGAAAAAAATATTTTATTGCATTGCTAAATATATCTTTTGTATTATATATATATTTTTTTTCTAAATACAACTTTCTTCATTGAGAAGAATGAGAGTGCATAAAATTGTCTGCAATGTGTTTAAAAAAAAGTTGACAGTTGAACGAATCGTTCATTGCCTTTATTATTATCATTTATAAATTTCTCTCCATATATTAATGATGGTTAGCACACTCTCAAGTATAAAAGTTAGCATCCTAATTTTTAACTTTTATTTATTTTTTTTTAAATAAGTAACTTTCCCCCCCCCCCCCGCTTATTAAACAAGTACAAAGAATTATTTCGCCGGAATATTTTGACTAAACGCCAGAGTTGAACTTATGCGTTGTCATGGCAATATAATTGTTATCCATATCACGCGCTACTACACCTTAAAAAAACCAAGACGCAAAACTTTTTTCAATATGAATAAAGCTAAAAACTTTTATATTATATAAAAAACTTTAAAAAATACATAAAACAATATTTTATTCTTTACATGAATAAAAAATATATAAATTTAAATACTTTCTTAAAATTATAACCAAAAAAAGAAGTTATATAATAAAATTATAACAATTTTAATTACATATTATATTGAGATAGTATACTATATACAAGAGTGTTGTATAATATTATATGTATATGCAGGTTGAATACCTGAGTTAATTAGCCTTGTTGGTTTCTACGATCGATAAGGTGGTAGCTTCATCATCATACAACGAGTTAGTATATGGTTTTGTGTACCTCCCGTTTTACTTGCTACACTACGATATAACGAAGCTTTCAGTATATATAGTAACTAACATGTAAAGAGAGACACACGATACATTCACTATGTGCCTTTCAGCAGCCAAACATAAGCCGCCTATGCATCATTCCCCAGTCCAATCCTCCTCCTCTCTGCTTTGTGCCTTCACCGATCTCATTCATCTGTGCATCACGTTTTTATTTTTTAACGATGCTCATTTTTTTCTCTATAGATTTACAATTTTTTTTTCATGCTTTTGTAATTTTTCATTTAAAAAAAAAATATGAAAAAAATTAATTCAAATATTTGATTTTTTTTTAATTAAAAGATACTCTTGATATATTTATGAATAGTCTTTTCATATCAATGTTAAAAAAAGAATTGTATATATATATATATATATAGATAGGGTGTTTGTATGTCAATAAAATCAATATGTAATAAGTGAGAAAAAAAATTATGATGTAATATTTTAGAGATGAAAAATTTTTTTAATAACAATTTCTGCCAGGATATGAAATGTTATAAATTCTTATTGTATATGTTTTTTTAAAAAGAAATTGATCAAATTGATGAGTCATATTGTAAAATGTCAATAACAGAAATCTTGCTTAATCAAATGCAAAAAAACATATTTTTTTAAATATTCAGAATAATGTTGATATAAAATGCAATTAGTTTTATTAAAATCTGAAGTATCAACGTTTGAATAAAATAAAAATTCATTACTGTTTCATATAATATGACAAAATTCAATTTCTAAAATGTTCATAAGTAGCTAATGTAATAATGTATATTGTTATAGTATATTATTACATTGATGTAATTTATCTATAGCTTCGTACAGCTATTCAGTGCGCTTGGAGTCCTGAATGTAAATTAAAAATAAACAAATTACATGAAATAATAACATATCGAGGTAAAGAAAATATATTATAGACTAATATTTATTTTTATTTAATGAATTTTGTTGTGTTATTATAGTAAAATTTATTCTGTAAGTTATCCCTATTTTGTATAAATCTTAAACACATTTTAAATAATTAATCATTTAATTTATTTATTTTTAGTTCCAGAACAAGCTACAAGTTGTGAAAAGTAGTTATACTTTATGCAGCTAAAATGTCTATAATAAATAGAAGCAACATCAACATCAGCACTAAAGCCGGATCAGCTGTTTAAACTTTAGCTTTACTTAAGTTATATAATATGCAGATCAGCCAGGCATTCTGTGTTGGTATTACACCAGGTTTAATGCATGCACACAATTTAAGAGGCAAGTCATTAGTTGCTAATATACAGCAACTCATATTAACTTTATAGCTTACCATTATTACATAATGTTGACTTGGGAAATAAACCTGACAATTAGAAATAGAGAGATTATATACTTAACACCTAATTAAAAGAATATACCTTGTTAAAATGCCAATTTATATTATATAACGTCGGTAATTTCACACCAGCAATTATGTTGTGGTATATTTTTTTAAGGTAACGTCGATCAGCTGTTTGACGTAATCCTCTTTAATTAACATGTAAATCTTAGCAAATTCACAAAAATTATGAAATTTTTTTGAGTGGTAGATATTAGTGCCTGAAAGCCATAGAAAAAGTTTCAAAACAATTTATTTTTTTTTAATTAAGTTTTTAGTTTGTCTTTCCATGCCATGGGGAAGCCCTATACTGAAAATTAAAAAAAAATTAATTTAAATAAAAATCGTCTCGTTAAATTATTTTGAAATTTTTTCTGTCTTTTAGGTATAATATCTGCCTCTCAAAAAAATGTCAGAATTTTTGTGAATTTGCTAAGGTTTACATGTTAATCAAATGGAGCTACGTCGAACAGCTGATTGACGTTACCTCTACCTTATAAAGGTCTTACACAATATTACAGTAGAAAATTAGATATTTAATAATTATGATGAAATTATTTCTAAACTAATTCTTGATATCATCTTTTATATATAACAAATATAATTGTACATTTTAACACTTTCAAAGATGTAATAATGTATTTTTAAATCGTGACTACTAAAAATGTATTCAAGATATGATGACTAAAAAGAAATATTAAAAAAAATATTTGTTGAAGAAATTACATCATATTTTAATGTACAAGTTTATTTTTTTACCAGGTATTGATGTGAATTGACGAAGTTATTTTACCTTTTCTCAAGGCTATAGTGTAATTTTATGATTGTTTGAACTGTAAAATTGACGTTTGAAAATATATCGAGAGAAAAAATATGCATAAATTTTCGATTATATGATAAAAAAAAGTATATCATGTAAAATTGTGAGCTATCACTATATTGATAAAACAAAATATAGATAATTACAATTAAATTCTTGCATATTATAAGTCAGTATTTAGTGGAGTCTCTAATTTAAAAAAAAAATAATTAGAGAACGAAAGAATCCATTATTACTCCCATATCAACAGCATTTTCCATTTACTTGTATTTCAACTAATTTTGTGATACTCTTTCGTTTGTGATAATGCAGGTAAAGAGCTAGACATAAAAAGTGGGAGAGATCTATAGCTCAACGTAACACTAAATTTGACTGCTTATAGTGTCAAAATTAAAAAAAGGCAAATATACACTTTATTTTTGTAAAAATTATACATTTTTATAATATTTTATATTATACATTTTTTTTGTATTTACCTTTTTGTCTTGTCGCTTTACTAAGCATGATATAAACAAGAGAGAATGCGAAAGATGTAGCAGAAAATAACCTCTTGTGTGCGCTTGAAAGCGTACTGTCACTTGACTAATTTGTTGCTGACATGCGTCAGTGGCACCTGACTCTCTACCCCCCACAATTTTATAGTATGGTCATGACAGTACCCACGTGCAGGTATATTTATACCCATCAAATATAATAATAATATCATTCACAACCAGAATTGAAATAATTTTCATCTTTTATTCGCTATTAAGCTTTCTTCTCGTCTATAATTCCCTCCTATTTTGCACCATTTAAAGGAAAAAAGAGGTGAAAATACTAGATTTCGTCTTCTTTCCTCTTTTTGAGCATAAAATGTTAAAAATATTGTCTTTATTTATCCTCACTTTAAGCGAAGAGGAAATAAGATGTGTTTTAGAGGTAATAAGATTAGGTTTAGACGTGTTAAGGATGAGTTGAAGACTGAATTTTTAACTAGGGAATCTTAAAACAAGTTTTTAAAAATATAACATATATAATTAACTAATAAAATATGATTCCTAATATATAATTTTTATATTTAGAAATGAAAAATGTAATATATGAGTTTTAAAGAATGATATAGACTTTTAAAAACTAATGAGATCGAGGCTTATATCACGCACTTTACTTTTCCTTGTGTTTAGTTCACTATAGTCACGCAAAAATTTGATTAAATCAACACGGATACAGAAAAAGGTGTCGTAAGTCTTAAAAAAAAAACTATATTTTTAACTGTAATCTGTATTTTTATAGTAATATAATACACACGCACATGCATGTATATATATACTAGTTATATTATAGAACATTATATATAAAGTATTGTTGCAGATTTAAAAGTATAGATAAAAATGTCAAAAAAGTAAAATAATAATAAAATAGAAAGTATTGTGTGTTTTTTTGCATAATATTAAATAAATAAATTGGGAGGAGTAATTTTTGTTGCTTTCACTAAATAACTGTATAATTTAACAAAAATAACATAAAATTACTAGTTCGATTTTTTGGTTGTATTATAGGCGTATCCTTTCTCTTTCTCCTTATTTCTACTTAAAAGACAGCAGTAACATTTCACGTCAAAATGAATTCAGAAAGCTGCACATTTTTGTTGGAAACTCGGATGGTAGAGAATGAGAGAGAGAGAGAGAGAGAGAGAGAGAGAGAGAGAGAGAGAGAGAGAGAGAGAGAGAGAGAGAGAGAGAGAGAGAGAGAGAGAGAGAGAGAGAGAGAGAGAGAGAGAGAGAGAGAGAGAGAGAGAGAGAGAGAGAGAGAGAGAGAGAGAGAGAGAGAGAGAGAGAGAGAGAGAGAGAGAGAGAGAGAGAGAGAGAGAGAGAGAGAGAGAGAGAGAGAGAGAGAGAGAGAGAGAGAGAGAGAGCTCAAATGAGTTAAAAAATCGACCGCTGCTGGGCTGCAAGTAGAGAGCTTAACTTGGCCACAGCTAAGAACTTATTGAGTTCCATATTACTCCCCACACTTTTCAGCCTCCTCTATTGTGGCAAGTGATTTACTTCTAACAGGTAGTTGAGTGTTTCGTTGTTACCGCAAATGTTATTTTATACAGTTTTATTTTATCGTTTATATAAATAAAAAAAATTGAATTCTATATACAGGAAAACAAAAACATTATTTTTATGAAATATATATAAGAAAGAAAAAAAAGGAGCAAAGTGTTTCACAAAATGTCAAACACATTTCTAGACAATGTATGTCAGTTGAGTTAGATGGCATTTCACGCTTACAGATTCTGATATATAGAAACTGAAAGAAAATATAAAAATAAGAAGGAAAAGAAGTAAAAATATATTATAACTTTTGTATAAAAGTTTGTCATAAACTTGGCAACAATTATGAAAATATAACCCATGCATTTTTATTATTCCTTCATATTTTTATTATGACTTTCTGTTTCTGTAATATATACCCTCAGTTTATTAAATGCAATGTAAGTAAGTTGATTTGATTTTTGTTATTGTTAATAATTAAAATTTTAATTATTTAAAGTATGCATTTGTAATAAAGTTATATAGCTCTTAAAAAAAATTGAAAAAATGAAGTAGAATTAATTAAACAAATGTAAAAATCTAATGTAATGAAATGCAATTAGATGCAAATATAAAACAAAGACCATGAAAATGCTTTGATAATCTAGAACACATAAATTTCAATGTGAATATTTTATTTCAAGATTAAATGGAAGGAGAGAGGAAGTTTGAAGAGAATGATCAATCTAAATTTAACACAATGTTTTGAAAAGGAATGCACAGTCATCAGAAAATATAATCCTTTCTTTGATATCTTTTGTATTTGCTGTATACCAATAAAAAAAATGTTACAAATAAAAATAATTGATTTTGAAATTAAATTTATGCTGCTTTGAATTATTATGCTGTCAATTATTTATGAGTGACAAGTTAATCTGACGTTTGCATGTTTTGATCTGCAATGGAGGGATGTGTCATTACAAAGAGTAATTGCAGTCAAACTACACAGAACTAATACACTTGAATTAATATGCAGAGTTCTCACTAATTACTAGCTAGAAGTGCAATTTTATGTTCAATGCACTTTTGAATCAAACAAATCTATATTATACTATTAGGTTTACTGAACTCTAGAGCATCAAAATTAAAATACGTGTACATGCAGAGCAGAAAATGATCCAGAGGTTGAGCTGTTCGTAAACAATACTTGGAATACTCTGAGCAAGTTTACGAACAAAAATTATGACGTCATTTGCACTCCCTACCCTACTGAAGCAGCTGGTGCAATACTTCGTGTACTACGAGCAGGGTTTACGAACAGACCTTTAATTTATGATGGGAATAAAAAGTTTCTTGGACATAACGATTAATCGCAGTTACTGCTGGAGTCAAAGAATATTTCCCTGCAATCGAATCGAATGAAATAAATTTAAAAAATCGAGAATGATCTAAAACTTAATCGCTTATGGTTTGGTCTGGCAGTTTTCATAAAACAGCTTCATTTCCGGTTTCCGTCCATAAGGCCAATGTTTAACTTCTATACCTCAGTTTTCACAAAACTGATAAGACAGATAGATTTTTGCTTCAAAATTTGTATGTCACCTATTGATGGTGAGTTCTAAGTCCCCTGCAAGTCTTATTGCATTCAGGCGCTACGATTGCGAGATATCAATCTACTGAGATTCATTCTTAATTCTATAATTCACCAAAAACAAGCTGTTTTCTCTGTTGTTATATTTGATTTAATTTACCGAATCGTTCGATATTGTCTGATCCTAAATATAAAATCACTTATTGGTCTTTCATTATATAAAAAAAATCATACTATTTTTATAACGTCGTAAGCGTTGTTTGTAAAAGTTTTCCAATATTAAGTTTACAACATGACTACATAATTACAACATTAAAATTTATATACTAAAGTTTTGTTGTTTTATAATTATGCAAACAATGTACGCTTACCTGTCTTATAAGATTAAGACTATGTTTGTGATAAATATACCTGTGGAATATATTTGAATATTTAATTAAAGAATAATTTACAAAATAAACAAAATTACAACTCTATAGCATATCACTAAATATTAATGTATAAATAAATGAGAACAAAATTCTTTAAAAAAGTACAAGCATATAAAAACTCATAATTTAAAGAAGCTCAAGTTTTATCTGATTTTTCATTGAAATATAATATTAGATATAGCTGAATTTCAAGTAAAATTTGTACTATCCTTTTTTTGTTTAAAGACCATGGAATGTAAATAAAGAGGATTTAGTAGACCCTAAAAAGATGTAAACATTTTGAGCTTTTAATTTATTTTTCTTCATCCCTCTCATGTAGTGCCACCATGTACTGTGATACAAAAACCACCCTTTTACAGTGTCGTTGCTTTGCAGCACTCGCGTTAATTTAAAAAGACATTTTCTTTGAAATATTACAGAAAAAGTTCAGAAATTTGTGGGGGTTGTTTTTTTAACAATTTTTGTCATCATTGTATTAAATATTTAGTTAAATTCAACCCTAGCATTATCAACGTTTTTTTTTTTTTTTTTTTTGTCCCGTGCTTTACGAAGAGGGGGGGGGAATCGAAACGACCCGCTATTTAAATCACATGTTAAATAAAAAGTTGAATTTTTTTCTCGTCATCTTTTTATTTTATTTATTTATTTTTTTGCGGACATACGTTGCTGGGTGGCTACCTAAGGATTACAAATTTTTTCAGACTTTTTTTTTTTTTTCTTTTAGAATTTTACACTGTTTTTCCATCACTTTAAAAGAGTTGCGGGTCATCTCTCAGCTCCCCGTTCCCCCCCCCTTCCCCCCGGTAATGCTAGGGATGAATAAAATGTAATTTCAAATTATTTTACAAAATATTTTATTTTCTTAGTGCACATATTATATTGACTACATAAATCATTAAATTATAATAAAAAAGTAGTAATAAAATATTTTAAATTTGTGACACTTCATAAAAAAAAGTAATACGTTTTTGTATGTAATAAAAACTAGTAAAGACATTGTTTTAATATCCAATACATCAAGTTGTAAAGTTGTAAATAATAAAAAAAAAAGAGCTACGAAGGCAAGTTTGTCATTTGATCTGTTACCTAAGAGAGTCCTTTGTCTTGGAATAGTATCCAATAGACATTTATAACAGAGGGATAAATAAAGAGAACTAGAGCCAGCTTTTAGAAAAAAAAAAAAAAAAAGGTTTGTGTATCAGTGTGAACAATCACGTGAACAATCACAATGATACAAGAGTAGAACCACTAAATGACAAGAAATTTCTACTACTCTTACCGACCATTTACGTCACAAAAGCGATGTACTAGTGGCAGATCAGTTGGGCGTTACCACACCAATCCACTCAGCTGTCCTTGGCATCTAAGAAGGGGATATTTTCTAAGATGCTGAAGGGCAATATGAGGTGGAGAAGGGGAATCCCCTGGAGAACATTTGGCGTGAGAGTGAAGTCAAGGGCGAATCTGGTCCGGAGTAATCAACCGCGAAGAAGTCGAGGAGGAGGAGGAGACCAAAGCAAAGACTTTACTGGATCAGACAGACACGGATGGCACTGATCAAACTGTGAGGTCTAAAACTTCTTGCAAGGGTCTTTTTATTCACTCTAACCTTTTGTGTCTTGTATACATATAGATTCTCTTTAATGGGATATAGAGAAGATGAAGCTTTGAGAAATTCTTTATAAGTCAATATCTAGCTCTTGGTGAAGTTAATTCGGATGTAAATCAAGTAGTTTATTACATAAAAGAGCATGTATATAGTTAAATATATTATATATAATGTAGTATCTGTATAATGATTTCAATTACATGCATCAAAGAACTATTGATACAGTAAAAAAAAAAAAAAAAACAGAAGATAACAAGGTACATCACACAGTTAGCTGACGATAACCGTGGTTATTTAGTGAAACAGCTGGTTATTTTTCTGGTTATCTTCTTCATTATAATGTTTATATTTAAAAAAAAGTTTAACTATAAAATATAGTGTTGTTTTAAAACATTTAAATATTTAATTATCTTGCCACAAATGAATCAATGAAGTTCGCCGTACATACACTAGTTTTCTAAACTCTTTGGGTCTATTTTACAATTATATTGTAATTTATAAGTGTGTTTTCCTTGAATAAACAAATTTTAAAAAAGGTCAATAATGTGCAATAAATATATTTTCAAAAGTTAATTTATATTTTATATTAGATTGAGATATAATTTATTAAAACGACAAAGTTTAATCAAGAGTTTACATTAAAAGTTTTTAGTTCATAAAAATGCAATCATCAAATGTAAGCTTACGCAAAGAAGTGACCGAAGTCTTTGATTTTTTTTTTCCCTATTTAAATATAAATTAAGTCAGAAGATTTGCTTGCAAGAGTTTTCACCTCAACAAAGTTAATTAAATTTCCTTTAGAATTCTCCATATCCATGTATTTATTGGACTGTTTATATTTTACATGAGAAAAAAAATAAAACGTTTTGATTTTTTTTCCAGCATGAATAAGTAAAGTCATTAAAAGTTTATATTAAAAAAAAAAAGACTTTAAATTTATAAGTAACTCACAGAGAACATGTTTGTATATAGAAGTTATTTGCAAAGATGTCTACTACTACTAGAACTCATAGACTGTGATCTGATATTTAACTTCTCGTTTCAAACGATATATATTTCAATGGATATATAATCAACTCAGTATACATAAAGTTTATCTATATAAGAAATTTTTAAAGTTATTTTTTTTTATATCAAAGATGAATCTGAATATATTATTGGAATTTATGTAAAATTATAAAAATAGAGTATTAAAATGCAATATTTTAAAAACTTTCTTGAATGCATTTTTTTGCACTTCTTTGCAAAATATATTTTTAATAAATATTACCGTTTACGTAATATACAGCAAAGTACTCAACTATATTAAAAATATAAGATCGGAAATTTAACCTGGAATTATGTGTACACATTAATGTCGTTATACAATATTATTTTTAAGAGATATTTCTGATGTTGTACTGCGATAATTTTAAAAATAGAGTAATTTGATACTAAAAAAAAATCAAAAGGCTTGAATTTCGTTTTCATTTGTAGATTGTGAAAAAATAAAACTTTTGTTGTTTGTTTATTTAAAGTTGACAGCAACATTTTTTATATATTATATATATATAATTGGGAGTTCTAAATAAAAGATAACAAAATCTTTTCATAACAAAATTGAAATTTCCATAAAAGAGAAATATAATAGAAAGCATTTTATCTTGATAAAACTGATTGGAAGCTATTATAGATTAAAATCTATTTCGTTAGATTTTGCAATCAAATAATATAATTGAAGAAAATAAGATATATAAAATAGGTTGATGTATTCATGTGGAAATGTGTAATATCAGCTTTGGCAAGTGTTGCAAATCTTCATCTCAAGTCATCAAGTTTCTGAGTAGAACATGCAAGGATTCTGTCATCAACTTAAAAGCCTCTCTCTCTCTCTCTCTCTCTCTCTCTCTCTCTCTCTCTCTCTCTCTCTCTCTCTCTCTCTCTCTCTCTCTCTCTCTCTCTCTCTCTCTCTCTCTCTCTCTCTCTCTCTCTCTCTCTCTCTCTCTCTCTCTCTCTCTCTCTCTCTCTTTCACTGTCATCTAAGATGCTGCATCTTACAACATAAGCATCCCTTTATACTCAGACAAGTAAACTGGTCCATTCTATTACATGTTTGTATAGCTCAGTGCACAGCAAACCACCATTACATTATACTTTACTTTTTTTTTTCCATACCTTATCCTTAACATTCATCTCTGCCTCTATTTTTTAAATTCTTTAAATTGAGCTTTTTACATTACGCTATACATAATATATATTTTTTTTTCTTCTGTGTCTCAAGAGGAAACAGTGGAGAGAGAAAGGTTTTTTTTTTATCCATTAGACTTGCTTATTTTACTTCTATTTTCCTGTCGTAAAAAAAAAGAAAATATTTTTCTAAGCTTGAATTTTCATACACGGAGAAAACAGTTAACTGATTAAAAACTGTAGGTACAGATCCAAAAGTATTACTGTTGTATATTAAAGATTTTTCCTTTACTTTTAAAGTTTAAAAACTGTTAGTACAAATTCAAAAGTATTAACTTTAAATATAAATGATCTTTCCCTTGAATTTAACAGTTCTAACCTCGTTAATACGAAAACATTAAAAATCAAGAGTTTCTTACTTGTTAAACATCAGTGTACACATTTACATGGTAAGATTTAACCTTTTACGATGTAAAAAAGAAAAAATTAATCTTTTATTGAATTTTTTAAAGTTTAGGAGTGTAATGTTTTAAAATTTCAAACTATTCAAATATAAGCGTTCGTGAAATGTAAAGTACAACAGAGGTGTGTAGCTGTGTACGTATAAATCAGTAAAAATTAAAGTCTTAAAATGTGTTGGAAAACGGCCGTTATTTCTGCACACGTGCCTTACTTCCAGTTTCCTGTTTCAATCTGCAGGCGTCGGTTTACTTTCGTGTTGTGCTCTGTGTAAAGATCATTCTGGACTATTAATGGTAAGTTTTATAACTAATACTTGATTTTGCATCCTATAGTATTATTCATTGTTTTAATGATTGTGTACATTTAAAAGACAAATGCAGCCAGCAATGTCACATGCAGGGCATCACTTGGACGGCGATTTGCAAGCCATTGAGGATGGATTTAGCGAGCTCTACAACGCTTCAAGTGAAATAGTTCATGGTAAGTTGAAATTTAAATTGTAATAATGATGCAATTATACTAATGCAAGACCTGTTTGTATTTTTGTTTATACAGATTTGATTAGCTGCAAAGAATTACAAATTGAACGCCACGCGAATGTAATCGTTTGAGCAGCCATCCCTATATCACCTCCACATCGCTGGATGGGCACCGTCATTTTGCTGGACGAACCAAAATCACCCAGAGGGAAAGAAAACACTCGTTGGAGACACACCTTTGCAGTTGTGAAAATGTTGAGTACTGTACCTTTGCGTCACTATATACTATATATATCATTCAAAGAATTCACTTCATAATATTTTTTTTATCTCTTTACAACTAAATGGAAATTCATACGACTCTATTGACTGTAATCATTATAAATTTTGTATTCATACTTCCACCTTTTTTTGCTCTTTCTTCGGGAAATTTAATACATAATATTTGTAATTAATTATTAACAATTAAAACTGTCATTCATAATTATTATTCATTATAAATATGTATCATCAACACACTAAATTAAATATTACTGTATTATAAACTTTAATCACCTGTTCTTTCATTTTATCCCTTTATTTTGTATATTATTGGCTAAACAGAATAAAAATAGAAAGTAAAACATTAAAAGATATTGCAATCATTATTATGACACGAAACGATTGTTCTATTTATTGCATGCATTTTCTTCTTACAAGCCAATTTCAACTCTACTTGTATTAGTACTTGTACAAGTAGAGTAGAAATTGGCTTGTAAGAAGAAAATGCATGCAAAAAATAGAACAATCGTATCGTGTAATAGTGACTATAATTTTAACAAAGTAAATCTGTAGAATTATAAGGAGGTAGCTATGTAAGCAGGAGAATTACTATGAAGAAACTTTAGATTTTAAAAGAGTAACAACATAAAAATTAAAAAATTTACAGCTTTGAATTGTACAGTTTTATCCCTTAAATATAACGCTTTTAAACTGTTGTTTTTAACATCTTTTTATATCTAGTACGTTACACTTCTACTACTTTATATTTAAAGTTGTTAGGATTGTAGAAGTCCAACAATGCAACTCCTTTGATTTCAAAAGATTTTTTTCGTGGTACAGATACACAGGAGTAAAACTTTTAAATTCAAATGAAAAACAGTTGTCCTTTTTCTCCGTGTATAAGAATGAAAAAAATATATATTATTATGAAAGATATCCTTCTTGTTCTGAAGAATTGTACTATATCTTTTATCCTTTCTTTGTATGCATACAATTTCTTATGATTACAATAATCCATATTTTTATTTTGAATTTAAAATTCGACAAAGTTTGAATGTTAAGGTGGATTTTTATAGGCGATTTCCAGCCTGCGACGCGACGTGAATAAAGCGCACTTGCTGTAACATCCATTGGCGGCCATATTGGGCGATTATAAGAAAAATAGATTCGTAATTAACGTGATTACCGGCGAATTCGCCGTCGCATAGGATTTCGCAGCTTTTACGTCAAATCGCGCCGCATCGCCGATGTCGCTCATGAAAATCCCCCTTTATATAAAATATGAATATTATAATACCTACACTATACTTAATATAGAAGAAGTGGGATAATTACCTACTAACATCAAACATATTTAACATACATATACTGTGAAATTAATTTTATATTCCTTCCGGAAGTGATCGGAAGTGACAGTTTTCTGGTCGTCTTGTTTGAGTCTTGAAAATTTAAAAACATATTAGAATTCTGCTTAACGTTAAATTTTCAAATACGAATAGGAAAGTCAGAAACCACTCACTTCCGGGTACTTCCGGTGTGAATTTTAAATAAATTTGACTGTATACACCATGAACTGACTTGGTAAAAATGCCCATGAATTAAATAGATAACATTTTTATTGTCCGGAAACGTACATAATTTTATTTTTATTTTTCAAGCACATGCAATGCAAATCTATATATAATTTTATCCATTAGCTTCTATAATTTCATCAGTGTATCCCCACTTATAGAGGTTTTTCTTATCACAAATATAGTAAAAAAGCCTTACAGGATTGTCATGTTACTCTTTATGGTTCCCAGCGGAGCTGCGATATATTCCTTCTGTTTTACTAAACGTTATTAATCACCACCGAAGTAACGGCAAACAGAGAAATGCATGCAAAGTTTCCATCCATCTGCATTTCTCGCTATTTTTTTAGTATCTAGCAAATATTAACCCTAGCATTACCGAAGTATTACCAGGGGAGGGGGAAGGCGGGGGTCAAACGACTCACTAGTTAAATCCCTATTTTAAACTTTTTTAAAGGTTTTTCCTTCATATATTATTATTTTTTTTTTAAATTATACCTTTGTCCGTGGAATAACTAAATAATAAATATAACTAATTTTTCAGATTTTTTTCCCGCTTTAAAACAGTTATGAGTCGTTTCGAATCCAACACCTCTTCTCCTCTTGGAAATGCTAGGTTAAATAAATTATATAAAATTAGAGTCATTGGCCAATGAATGCATTTTATTGGTTAATTTAATCATTAATAGAGTTCTAAAATGATCGTAACTAAAAATAAATGCCCCTGCTGTTCAAGCCACCGAGGGGGCGAGTCGGTGCATCAAAGTTTGTGTTTTGTTCGGAGGCATAAAAGTACTACAACAAATTTATTGAAATGGCGACATATTCAGCAATACGTAATGTCAATACCAGGACCTCTTTTTTTTAAATACTTTGTTACATTTTTTGTGTATTTTGATTCTTTATATGTGTTTTTTGCATGTTATGTTGTATTGTTGACTTTATTATATATTATTTTGTGCCATGGTTTAGTAACTGTTGCTGAATAAATAATAATTTAAATTTTGAATTTAAAATCAATAATGTTTTATGATATTTTGTACACAGCATACAACCATTCCATCATCACGTGACTAATTTATACCAAAACTGTACTTTCATGCACTGTAGTGTTCCAAAATATTATATTTGCAACAAGTATGAAAGATGGTATTGAATTATAAATAGCCATGGAGAAAAATACAAATTTAATCATGATTTTTCATCATATAAAAAGTAATTAGAACTTAATTTTTTTTAAATATTAAAAATGCGCATGGTTTTATGCATTTAATGTTGTACTTGAAAGAATGTTGTCAGTAAAATAATAAACAATAAAAACAAAGCCATGCATAGGATACTCACATCTAAAAATTATAACAATTTTCAAACATTTTTTTAATCAATAATTAGTTCAAATATTTACCTCAGGAATTTGATAAAAAAAATGTTATTTTTTTAAAAGGTTATTGAACATGATTGTTAAATTTTTCAACGTGATTTTTTTTTTAAAACGTTGTTAAAATTACATATTTGAATTGAAAAAAAAAAAGAAAACAAGTCTCTTTTTATAATTTCTAATTTGATTAAAAAAAGTAATAATTTTCAATTACAATTCGGTGGACAGTGTCAAACAATTTCTACTGATACAGGAGAATAAATGTTCGACGATGGGTTACGAGAGATTCGGTGAGCGAAACGATCGAGCCAGCATGACTTGATTAAATCGGACTGGACTACACGGCAATATTGTAAAACTCTTTTTTTTTTTCTCGTATCGGTCAGTAAAGTTAGTTACTTATACAGAAAAATGCTAAATAATTCAAATTTCAATAAAATGCATTTAATTCTTATATTTTAAATAAAATTGCATGTATATGCATAAAATATTTTAAATAATTTCCATTGCAGATTTATGCAATCAGTGTAATAGATTATTTAATTCAATTGCACAAACACCTACTTACCATGCTAACTGAATATTCACATGCATGCAATCTGCACGCTTCTGCATATTTAGCATTCAATGAACCACTGCATAGAGGATTATTAAATGGATATTTTTATGCATATTTTAATGCAAACATACATTACCAATTAAAAATAATTTTTTAGTAACATACTTCTGTTGTAGTTGATAAAAAAAAACGTTGATGCAAGCTTTCAATTTAACATTTTTTTTGTTTAATGTTATGTACATTATTTTAAAATTATTTGATTATTCAGTTCCTCGTTTCTAGATTATGGATTATGGTAACGGATCATGCAGCTAATCAACGTAATTCCATTCCATTTGTTATTAGCAGACACACACAAATTTATTTATATATTTTTTTTATAGAGACAGATTTTATAGCACCTAAAAAACACAGAAAAAATTTCAAAACAATTGTTTGAGCTGATTGAATTTTAAATAATTTTTTAGTTTGACTCTCCACTTGCATGGAAAAACCATATGCTGAAAATTAAAACAATTAATTTAAAAATAAATCGTCTCGAAGATTTTTTTTAAATATTTTCTGTGACTTTAAGCCACTTTAAGGTACTAAAATCCATCTCTCAAAAAATTTTTAGACTTTTTGTGACACTGCTAAGGTTTACATGTTAATCAAATGGAACTACGTCAATCAGCTGATCCGTGTTACTTTATCCTTAACTTGATTTAAACAAATTCCCTTTATTCAAATAATTTACTGTTTTTATTTCAATTAAAAAGAAAACATTCAGTGATGGTATTTCTTTTAATACAAAATACAATTAAAAACACTTAGAAAATACTAATTTGATGAAAATTGTAATTCTTCTTTCCTAAATTGTTTTATTACAGTTTCCTTTTAGTTCTCCTTATTCCATTCAATTGGCTGCTATAAAGACAATCATCTGGGTTGTTTTGTATTTGTCAGTGTCTAAACATGTTCGCTCGATTGCCTCCCCTTCCTTGTTCTCCATCCCCCCCCCCTTCCCTGACATTAGGGGCGGGGGTGGAATGACATCGCGACGAGGGAGGGAGGGTGGATTCTCCTCACAAAACGGGGGCGGAGTTATGACGGACTTGTCATGTGGAAAATTGGTAGTATTGTTGGCAGTTTCGTGACAGATTTCACTCAATTTTAGTATTCTTGTTCGTCGCCATTGCTTTCAAACCAGGCCATTCTTCTTTTTATTTCTTTTTACAACTATATAATGCATTTCCCAAAAAATTGTGAAAGACTTTCTTTTTAAAAACTTATTACATTTTTTATCGTCTGTCATTTTTTTTTCTCCTTATATTATATTTTTTTTCTTTATATTATATGTCTAAAACTTAACACCTTAAAAAATTTATGAGTTTATGGAATGTTTACATTATAATTTTTTTAACGTGGTATTATAATAAATTGTAGTCAGTTTTTTTTTATTATTTGTTGTATAATATAAAGTAAGAAATAAATCAAATATATAAACAGCTCGTATGTGTCACAGTATAAATTGCTTCTTTGTATGTCATTTCCAAGTTCCCAACATGTTACATACGTCCACATATATTTTCTACAGTATACACCAGTATATACTCTACCATATATATATTATATATATGTTGGTATGAGGTTCTATATGACTTTTTATAAAGCTTAGCGCGGGTTAAAATAAAGCAGAATAAAAAAAAATGCCAGGAAAGATAAAGACAAAGAGAAAAAACTACGAAAACAACGAATGCCTCACGCCACGTATACTATAGGGAAGAAAATATTTTTTTTTATTTTATAAAAAAAAAAAAAACAAAAACAAGAGAGATTTCGTTCCTATGGTAACGGTAGTTTACCGGGAGCAGAAGTTACGTCACTGAGAGATCACTGTATTAGTTGGCTGGCTGCATGGTCCAAGCATCTCTGCTATATAGTAATGTTGTACTGGACTGTCACTAAACAAAGCTCCTGGGATTTTACCCCAGAGAATCAAATCTCCAAGTCATCCCTTTCTCTCTCTTTTCTGTCCCTCTCTCTCCTTCTCCTCTCTCTCTCTCTCTCTCTCTCTCTCTCTCTCTCTCTCTCTCTCTCTCTCTCTCTCTCTCTCTCTTTCGCTTTACTTCTCTCTAACTCAGACATACTGCTCAAAACACTTCTTGTGTAGTGGCAATTAAATCACGATTTGCGTCAAAGTAATCAGAGAACTAAATCCCTACAGACTATATTAAATAACTTAAACTACACAACATTTCTCACTGCCTTGTTTAATTCTATACTGGTATAGCTCACTTTATGTTATACATGAGTAAATATAAAACAAATTAATTAAATAAATTTAAGAAACAAAAATGTTGATTATTTAATATAAGTACATTTTTATAAAAATAGAAATGAACAAATAATTAAACATTACATTTTTTATATTAAAAAAATTACAGTATGAAATTTAAATCAATAAAAAACAACATTGAAGTGAAATCCCATGTGAGATAGGACTTTAGTTGTATCACATACACCACAGGTATTTGCTAGAGCAGGTGACTAGGGATATAAAATCAATTTGTGTGTTTATGGCCCGCACACACATATAGAGGTTACAACAATCACGTGTGGTGAATTGCCTGAATTACTCTCACGGCGAAATCATAATTATGATAGAGTATGATGGTGTATTACATAACAATGGATAGTACGTGATGGAATGGACGTGTTGTACAACATAAGTGTGTTCCTCACTCCCCATTGTTGTAATTTATATTAAACAATCACATTACAAAATCAATATCACTTTTTTTGAAAGAAGTTATTGTAATTTTTTTTATAGTGCTATTTTTAACTTCAAACGATTTCTACCAAAGTGTTTTTTTTTTCTCGTTCTTTTTAATAATAAAATATTCTTTTGATAGAATACAATTGATAATTATTATTTGAATGAGTTTTTTTTTATCATTATTAATTAAAAACTAAAGTATTAAAATTTATTCCATTGTCTTTTCCTCTTTTTTTTTTACAATTTTCTTACAAGATTTTTTTTTTTTATCAATAGACAAATTGCTTCATTTTTTATTGCATATTTACAATTAGAAAACTTCACGTTATGAATTATCAATTTTTTCATTTTTTTAACAATCATTTGATTGATTGATTGATTGATTGATTGGTTGGTATTTTGGGGCAATTGACACATTTTGGTCATGTGTATGCCCCCTTTTACCAATCATTAATTTCTTAAATTAAATAACACACACACGAGTTTATAATGACGATTTTTTTTTTTTACTTAATGTTATTATAAATGATATTCAATGGTTAAATAAACTTTATATTCATAACAAACACTACATACAATGTATGATGTTACTACTTTTTCTTTTCCTTTTTCTCTGTGTGCGAGTGAGGCAAGTGTGATCACGTAATCGCATGTCTATATTCATTTGTTTGCTTGCCTATATTTCTGTACATCACGCAACCACCTGCAAGTTCACGGCTTGTAAATAAAATAATAAGTATTTGCATTTGTCTGACGATCGTAAACTTTCAGCAAAACGAATTGTTTGCTTTGATGTACATACGTACAGTACAACAGGCACAGCAAACTATTAACAACATCAATGATATTTTCAACCTGCTACCCACACAGACTAAAAAAAAAAGAAAAAAACGTGTAAAATAAATATTGAAAAAATAAATATCAAGCATGGTGGTAACGCGTCTGAATCACAGTCAGAACATATTTCCTGGTCAGAAGGTCATACGTTCGAATCCTACAGGGAGAGCTATAGGTAAAAAGATCGAGAGGTCTAAACTTTCGCTGTCTGGTTAGAGATGCCACTGGCTCATGCTTCGGGAGGTGTTAAGTCCGTGCTCTGACACCGACCAACCTGACTTGGGGTTTCCATGGTTCCCCCTCGTCTACATGGCTATAATGATGGATAAATTAAGTCGGCCATGGCTGAAGTTCAAACATCTGTCGATAAGATTTTATCTTGACGGGACAAGAATACGAAAATACACAAAAAAAAAAAATAAAAACCAAAATTAGCCTACCCTGCCTGTTACAAAAATATATGAGACGAGTACAATGTTTTATTAGAGTCTGTAAAAATATTTAAATTCAACACAGCTTTTATTAATGCTGTTTTAATGGATATATCGACTGCTTTTTTTTTAATTTAATGAATTTGCTATTTAAATTCTTATATTTTATTGTTACATGTATTTCTATCTGTGATAAGTTCAGTTAAGCATAGAAGGCAGAATTAATAATTATCATACTTTTTTCTAAAAACTCATAACTTTTGTAATAAAGTACTTGATACTCGACGAGGAAAATTCTAAATTAAAATACACAATTTGAAAGTAAAAAATATAAATAAAAAAAAAGTAAAAGTTTAAAACGAATACTTAGAAATGCACAAGCTCTGTTTTAATCCTCTATTAGAAGGGTCAAAGTTGAGTAACTTCCTAAAGTTTCCAGGTAACTTTGAACCCATGCAAGAGACTCCCTTCTTTATTAGTAACCAAGGGTAACAGGTAAACAGCAATGATGAGGGGCTTCCACGGATTGTAAAGTAATTTGAACACAGGAGAAACTAGCTTTTGTTAATAAGTTGTAACAGTGGGAGGTGTGGCCGGCGCAGTGCACTTGACCAGGTCTCATCAGATCACCGAAGTCAAGCAACGCCGAGCGTGGTTAGTAGTTGGATGGGTGACCATTTTCAATAAAAACCACGTTTCCCACTCAGGGGTAAATCGTTGCGCTTTTCCACTATGTGGTTTCCCACCATTGCACTTCCGGATTCATTGACGAAAACTGTAGCGTCCATCCTGGCTGAGGTTTCCACGTTTTGATCAGTCGTAGGCAAATGCCAGGATGGATTGCAAGGCCGTGGCTCCCCCGTTATATGATAGAGCCCGCAAAACGCTCAAGTTAGGGTTTCGGAAAGTTCGGGGTTTCAGAGTAGTATGTAATAACTTACTAACAATGTAAGTTATAGAAGTACCCAATAGGGTTTGATTGAAATTTAAAAAAATAGAAAAATATCCTGAGTTGAAATAAATTTCATATTTTATTCTCTATTGAGCTCTATCCTCGTCAAATTCCCTCCTATTTTGCACCATTTTAGAGGAAAAAATACGAGATTACGACAAGTCTTCTTTCCTCTTCTTGAGCATAAAATGTTAGAAATATTGTCTCCATTTTATCCTCACTTTGAGCGATGAGAAAATAAGATGTGTTTTTGAGATAAAAAGATTAGGTTTAGATAAGTTTAAAGACGTTATGTTTCAACCAGGGCATAGGGATGTAGCAAAATCTTGTGTATTTTATTTATTATTCACCTCATTCAATTCATTACGTAACAATTTTAATTAATATATTTTTATTGTTAAAAAAAGTATATAGTTTAATTAACTGTTAAAAAAAAAAAGTTTTGTTAAATTGTATTGTTAATGAAGTCAATATTAGATTTTTGTCTTCTTCTTTTTTTTTTGTCTTCTCTCATTGTTTAAATCTCGAGGCATGTACGTAGTTGCGAACAATGCGTGTTATAACACAATACCATGCTTTTGGAGTCTGCTTGAATGGGGTGAGTTGTAGAGAGTATAGCTTGGTATGTTATTTGCAGGATGCAGAGCGAGCAAGTAGGGTACAGAATACCAAGCAGTAAGGTGTTCAGAGGTGCCGGAGGGGTGGGAGTATGGCAGGCAAATGCCCCCCAGCTACACTGAGGCAATGCCAAGCTAGCAAGCACTCACTGTAACACTGCAGGCTGTGTAGAAGAGGAAGAAAAGGTACCATCATCCTCATGATAGAATGAAACAGTCTGCCTGATGTTGTCAGAATATATTACTTTATATCAAAATCATTTTCTAACAATAGAATTTTCAATGACATAATAAAGGAACTGAATATATTGATTGTATATAATATATTGTTATATATATATTTTTTATTGTATTTCAATTTATTTTAAAATTATATAATAATATATAAAATTATACTATTTAATTTTAACAATTTTGTGTTGTTATAATATAAATATATATAATATTATACTTCTATAAATTTGCATATATAGTGAATAATTATTTTTTGTAACAACAGTTACAAAAATATAAATAATATCTTATAATATAAGCAATATTAAAAAGAAGAAGAATTGTCTTATAATATAAATATAATTTAACCATAACATAGATATTTATTTAAAATAAACAATAAAATTACGTTCATTCAGCAAATAATTTTTTTGTTTCTCATTTTAATTACAAAAAGATTACGTCAGAGCATAATACTCGGACAATGTGTGATCGACTGATTGAAAAATATCAATGGGACGCATTTATTGGCTTGTCTCTTTCAAAACAATGAAAAACTAGTGAGCTTGGGTAATATATCACTGTTAATAAGTTATCTTCTGAACTGATGAAATAAATAATTGGAAGTATATGCTTTTAAAAAAATTCCAAAAATCTCTAAAAATATACTAAAATCATATCATATTGAAGCCGTGCAAAAAATGGGTAAAAATTCACAGGATTTCGATTTTTTTTTAACTATAGAAAATTTTAATAAATAAATTTTCTATGTAAGAACGCATTGCCTTGGAATTTTGCCTAATAACGATCTTCATGTACTTAATTTTCCTCCAATTAAATTAAGAAATTTTCAATTTATCAAACAGTTTACAAAACTGTGTTTTTTATGCAACTTTTGTACAATGGATCCAAATTTTCCTTGATGCTACTTCATTTCTTATTTCCAAGACAAATTTCAGCATTATACACATAAAAAATTATTGTATATTTGGATGCAGGACTTCGAGTTACATATATTGTCATTTTTTTAAATCATTTTTTGGACCTTCCAACACCTTTAAAATCGTGATGCAAAACGCTGTGACAAGAAAATATTTAACACGCAAGCGTTGAGAAAAACGTTGCATGACTATAACAGCGTTGATTCTGAGGATGTTAGAAAAAAAATCTAACAGAAATTGAAAATACATTACTCGAAGTGCTTCATATAAATATACAATAAAAAAAACATTTCATGCTGGTTCTCCATTGATTATTTTCTGAAGTGTACAGAACGTTTATATAAATATAATAAGAGAATTTGCTGACATGACCTGCTTGAAACTGTAATAAATGTAAATGATACTCGTTGTGTATACAAAAAAGGCTGAGAACTCTTAAGAATCAATGTAAACATATTATGAAATTGTCAATTAATATTATATAGAGCATTAATCTTTTTATCGAAGTAATATTATATGCTTGATATTTTTTTATTAGAGTAAAAATCAAATATTACATTTTACTATATTAAAATCTCAATGATTTTCATAAGGATATTAAAATTAAATTATATCCTCTCAGTTCAATGAACTGAAGATACTCCCCTCATTCAATGATTGTATTTTTTTTTACATTTAAAATCCTTATTTTTTTTATACCCATCCAAAGTAATCTTTAGTGCTGATGGTTTTATAAATCTCGTTATACTATATAGAGAAGTTTTTGCACACAAGCAATGCAGATTTATATGGAGCAAATTTTGCAGTAGGATCAGTATTGAATTTGCTCACGGGCTTCATAAAACGCTCAACCATAATGCCCGGATATTGCACATGCAGTTGGCTGACCGCGCGGGATGTGGGGGTGCTACTTTACATTATATCATGTTTGTGAAGAGGCATACTACACAAGAGCGAGTTTTATTACAGATCATGCATTCTCTTTTATCATATAGAGGCTATTGCTTGTTTATCAGACTCATCCCCATGTATACCCTCTCTCTCTCTCTCTCTCTCTCTCTCTCTCTCTCTCTCTCTCTCTCTCTCTCTCTCTCTCTCTCTCTCTCTCTCCCTCTCTCTCTCTCTCTCTTATATACCATAATTATTTATATACCTCTTTTTTATATAAACAAACCAAAGCCAATACAATATTTTTTAAGTTTACAATATATTATTTTTTATTTGTTTTAACTTTATGATTGCGAAAATGATAATTTAAAATTTGTAATTTACAAATATGAAACACAAATAAATATACTAAAAGTATAAATAAACATTTAAAGATAAAGTAACACGCTCAATGTTAAATAATATTTCCACACATAAAAATTATGAAATTAATCTTAAAATTTTCTCCTCTACATCCCCTAACAGTAGCTAAAAATATATAATTTAACAAAATTTGGATTTAAATTTTTAAAATTTAACATGGAGAAATTGAACTTCCATGTTAAATTAGTCAACTTTAAAAATTCATAACTCAGAAACTAGATCGAATTTGAATACCTGATATTTTAGCTACTAATAGAGCATGTAGAGGAAAATATTTTAAGATATGTTTCATATAATTTTCATGTGTGAGAATTTTTTTAGCATTGCGCATGTTACCTTACCCTTAAAATCCCATTTTTTAAATTTTTTTAAAGTCTAATTATGGGAGAAATAGTTTTTATTATTTGTTTACATTTATCTTGAGCTAGGTCAAGTTCCATAGCAGTGACCGCGTCTCAAGAAAGAGCCATGGCCTTGGTAAAAAAACCGGTCTGCTGATACACTTTACCGTTGAACCTGCGTTTCATTCAGAAAAATTACATCCAATTTATCTCTCATCGTTCTTTTTTTTTTTTTAAAAAAATATATAACGAAATTAGAAAAAAGAAAGAAGATGCTTCCTCATTTCATTAATTAAAATGTTATATCAAAAAGGAAATTCAATTTCTTATCTAATCAAAATATACATAATGAAACAGGAAATTATACAATATTGATTTAGTGGTGAAACGTTTGATATATACGTACCAATTAAAACATCAAAATGCCTCTTCTACGTAGCTCTAAGTAATAAAAATCTAATTAAGACGTAGGAAATTAGAATCAAGGTAAATAAATTCTCTTCTTCTTGCGCAAGAGCTGTGTAAACGTGACGTACAGGCTGTGAGGAATGGAATTCAGTAGGCAAGTTTCTAAACTCTTTACCATGAGCGAACAAAAATGCCAAGGGCTGCAAGAAAGAGCAAGAGAATTTTCATTAAATTCAATACATTGCACACTTTTAACCCTTGATGCCATATAATCGTTGTTGGATTTAACAAATTTACATTTTCTTGCTTTAACAAAAAGATATTAACGTTAAGCTTAATGTTAATCTAAAAAGGTAATTATATACCGTAATATATGTTTATAATGTTATATAATTTGCGTAGGTTTTACATTATTAATTATATTTTCTTTGGAATGTTCTTCAATAAAGTTGGCTTTAACTATTTTGTTATTAAAGTAATATAATACTATGAAAATCTTAATAAGTTTCTTAAGTTTAAGTTTATGTTTAGTTTTAATATATTATAATAATTTAATACATGATAAATTAATTTTTTATACCAAAAAATTGTGTTTAAATTTTAAACAATTTCGATAGTCATCTTTTCATGGTATCGGATGACCACAATGATTTATATTTTTCATATTTTTTTTTATATTTTATATATAATATTCGTCATTTTTCCCTTCGTTTGTGGAAAAAAACATAACTTAAAATTTTAACACAAATAAATAATAGAGTATCGACCTCAATTTTTTTTATTGCAGAAATGGATAGAGGGTGCAAAGTTATGCCACCCTGATTTTTTTCAGATTTTTTAGAGCCCTAGAAGTATTTTTTTTTAATTATTGAAAGTCCTTTTTGTGACGTCACGAGGCGCCTCTCCTTAAGAAAAAGATAGAACTTACTGCCGCGTGACGTTACAAAAATGACTTTCAATAATTTTTTAAAAATACTTGCAGGACTGTAAAAAATCTGAAAAAAATTAAGGTAGCATAACTTTGCATCCTCCATCTATTTCTGCAATAAAAAAAATTGAAGTCGATACTCCATTCTATAAAATGTCATAATTTTTTCTATTTTATAAATATTTTTATTTTATGATCATACTTAAATTGTTCATTTTATGTAATTCTGTAAATTATATATGAAATATAACATATATATATATATATATATATATATATATATATATATATATATATATATATATATATATATATATATATATATATATATATATATATATATATATAGATAGCAACAATTATGTACAACAATTGACGTGTTATATACCATCATTATTTTTGTTCATATCTATGGATTTACATTTTTAAATTATAGACAAAAATTATAGTATTCATAATTCTATATATATACAAAATTTCTATTAAATTACAAATTGTCTTAAAACCAATTTTTATGAAATATTATATACATTGTTACAATACATCTTTGCAGTAACAATACGAAGTGATTGGATGGAAAATTTATGTAATGATATAGAGATACTGAAGGTGGATAATATACATCCATTTTCAACAGACATTATACATGATCACTTTCTCGCTAATACCATCTGAAGTTGAATGTAGATTAAGTATGATTAACATATATATCTGATATTACGTTTCGTCTCTATCTTACATCTAATTTGTACACCTAGGTATATTCAAAATGTTACCGTTTCACAAGACACATAGAAACATGCAGATTTACATTCTGGAGGTTATAAAAGAAACCTCCCCAACAATACGTTTACGTTATAAAGTCAGCCACATTTATCTTTGGTTTGACGTCATACGACCTTCCAATTAGAAATGTATTGTAGGACAAGGGAAAAGGTTTATGACGTCAAAACAAATATAAATGGGGATGACTTTATGATTCTTTTGACTATACCCCCACCCCTCCTTAAAAAAAATCATGAGTAACACTCTTGTTGCCTTGAAGTGTATATTTCATTTCTTATCTACGTACTACAGTTAAATCTATATAACATTTCCATCCGGAAGTAGCCGAAAGTGTGAGGTTCCTTACCTCCCTATTCACAGTTCAGCATTACAATTTCATTTGTCATATGTCAGTACTTTTACTGTAAATCTTTCTACAAAATTTTTAATGAATTGTAAACAGAATAACTATAAATTTCACACTTCCGGCTACTTCCGGAAGGAATATAAAAATTAATTTGACTATATTGCTTTAAATGCTACACTTTTTCGAAGCACTAAATTACAGGAGAAAACTGTTATTTCAAAAAGTTTGAAATTTCTTCATAAATGTATGACATAAGCCTGATATTAATATTGATTAAAAGATAGTATTCTTCCGTTTCCGGTATTAAGTTATAATATTTGAGAACCATATTGTTGGTATTGTATATTATATGATAACACATACTTTGTTGTATAGTAATTAAATTTCCATGTAATTAAAGATGCGTAGTAGAGTTTAATACATAATAATATGTTATTATTAAGTTCTATATCACAAATAAATTCCTTTGAGAAAACAATAAAGGGGTATAGTTATTAATAAATTTAAACTGCAGTATATTAAACTATATTACCTTAATAATTCCAGTTCATTGATGTAACTTTGAAGTGCTTCAAGTTAATTATATATTATTAATTTACATATAATTAAAATTTTAATTATATTAAATCAATTAAGTTGATATTTCATATTACTTATTATTAATTAGATTTTAATCAAAATCTATATTATGTTGTGCTAATGGGGTACTGACCAAAAAAAAAGTTTCAAGTTTTTGTCAATATTTCAAAAGGCACGAGAATTTCATAAAGAACAAGCCCTATTACAGCATTCTACGACAATTTACTGATTTTATATGAATTTTTAAAACCTCTCAAAAATGACGTCATACCATTGAATCTTAAATGGGAAAATAGACCAGTTAACATTGCCAAATCCCATACTTAATATTGAAATGTAACCAAAATTTCATTTGCAAGGTTTTTAGGTGCTAGAATCACGATAATGAAGGTTTCAAATTTCTACCTCAATAACTTTTCATTTTAGCAATGTTAACTGATGCATTTTCCCATTTAAGATTCAATGGTATGACGTCATCAAAAAAAGTTTTAAAAATTCATATAAAATCAGCAAATTGTCGTAGAATGCTCTAATAGGGCTCATTCTTCATAGAATTCACAGTACTTTTTACTAGTATTGCTAACTCAAATACCGGTCAGTACCCCATTAATAGAGTATAAAGATAGAAGTTGAGATTTTATATATTAACTTTAAATTTAGACAATATTGAAAATTAGCGACTAAAACAGTAAATATATTTAATTATTATTATAATTAATTAAATATAGAAATCTAACGTTTCACTTTATTTAAATGTTTAAAAAAACGACGATGAAAAATATATATGATAAAATTTTAATCATGATTAATTAATATTTTGATTGCTTTTTTGACTTCTGTTTCACTTTTCAAGTCAAATTAATTATTTTTCTCCACGGTTACGATCAATCGGTATGTAATTTATATAAGTTGGTTTATCACGATAACATGAAAAAACTTTTTCCCTAAAAAAAAATACTCAAAAGCTCTTCTTGGTACTGCAATCAAGATCGAAGTAAAAAATATTTAAAATTTTACCAGAGAAAATTAAGAGTAACACATTTCTCTGATTTTACTTTCTTTGAAAAATGACATTAAAAATGCTTATTAACAATTAACATTATTATTTTATTTGATATACTTCGTAACGATTCAGTATTAAAATTATAATTTTTTGTTTTATTATATTGCAAACAGTAAAAAAAAATCGAGGAAGCCATTTTTATTTTTATCCTAAAAATTAGGCAATTTTTTCTTCCCCTATGTAATGAGGGTTGCATAAACCTATGCTGATTATTTCGTCAGATAGCCCGCATGTATTTTACATGAGTATTTTTTTTACATAAAATATAAATATGCTCCGTTATTATGCAAAATTTTAGTTACGATTAATCAAATAAACAAATTAATTAATGACGTCACAGAAAGTGAAATTAAATTTGATTAAATTTCTATTCAGATGAATTTACAAATAAATAATATTTTACAGAAATTTTAGTTTACAGTGTTTGTTGGTAAGTAATAAGATAATTAAATTTATTAAATTATAATCAAGATTATATAATGAAATTTTAATTTAAAATATATCTATGAATAATTTTACATAATTTTCTAATTAATTTTAATGTTATATAATATATAGACGTTATACGTGTAAATTGTATTAGTAAATGTCTAGTTAAAATATATATTATATAGGTATATGTGCTTATCAATTAGTTTGATCAAATGACCGTGAAGCTTCTGCATGCATACTATCTCTCTACATATATATTTACTTTGTGTGTGTCTCTATATATATATAATGTTTGCTTGTATACAAATTTCATGTTTACTTAATCCATATTCAAGGGTTTTCTCTCTTCTCTACTCTATGTGACATCCCCAAACATCAACCCTTCTGTAACCAAAGTATGTATATATTATGTCGCCTATGCATGACCCTTCCTCCCCCCACATTTGCTCCCGACAAGGTACTACTACACAGTTGACATGTTACACGCATTGCAGCTTTAATCATAAGAGAGAAGATGTTCCTCCATTCCCCTCATTCTAACTAACACCCTCATATGTACTAAAAAGCTTTCAAAGTGATGATATGGTATGTTTATATTTTTAAATACAAACATGTTATATAAATTGAAAGTATATATACTACCCAAACCAACAACTACACTTTTTTACATTTAAACTTATACGTATATTATTTTTCTTCTCTTTTTCATATTATATACTTCTCTTTTAATCTTTTTTTTTTTAAACGAAATAGAAAAAAATCTGTTTCGTGTTTTAAAGAACATCAAAAATATATATATATTTTTTTTTAAAAAATATACTTTCATGTACGTATTATACACTTAACGCTATGAAGTTTTTTTTTCCATATCAAAAGAAATTGAATCGTTTTGCTTTGTACTTTTCTTTTGCCTTTTATATATATAGCTAAAAGCAAAGAGCAACATCTTTTAATTGCTTCTTTAATTAAACAAAATATTGTAAGAGTGTGGTGGAATGAGAGATATCTTGGAGTGCGCACTTTCTCTTCGCCCCATCTTGTCTGAGTCAGAACGGAGCCCTCGGGCAGTGTGGTTGGGCGGGAGCACATTCCTTCCACATCGTGCATCAGCCATCATCTTGACTACACGATCACAACACTTCCGAGACAATTTACAGTTAATTAATGAAGGAAAATGTGATTTAATTAGCAAATTAAACGTTAATTATACTGACATTTTAAATGAGTTCATTTACTCTTTGCAATGATGAGAAATTAATTAGAAATATATCAATATTTAAGTTGGATTAAATGAATTATTGACTTCCAAATTTTTTATTGCAGAAATGGTGTAAAGTTATGATACTCGGATTTTTTTCAATTTTTTTAAAGACCGGGAACTATTTTTTTAAAAAATTACTGAAAGTACAGAGAAAGTGACGTCTCTGTTAATAAAAGAATAAGACTTAAAAGGGGCGTGGGTTCAAATCCGACCTCGACAAAACTTTTTTGTAATACTTCCCGGGCCCTGAAAAAAAAAAACAGAGTAACATAACTTTCATCCCCCTTTTTGCGATAATTTTTTTCGATATTCCCATGATATTTTATTTATAACACCTCAACGTGAAAAAAATAAAGATTTTATTTTAAATTTCTTTGTTTTTAATAGACGTTTAAGCTATTATAGTGCACCTATAAGGTGGAATGTTTCCGCTTGGGGCACTCTAGAGAGGCTATCACGAAAGCATTTTAACCCTTCATATATGATAGCCGCATGACTGGAATTGACAAGCGAGAAAGAATTCAAGCTTTATCTTTTTGTACTTATTTTTTATCATTACAGGAAGGTCTATTAAAAAAAAAATGAAAGCATTTTTATAATTCACACATTTCGTTGATAAAATATTGAAAGTATATTAAAAGATATTAATCACATTCCAATACAATTGAAAGTGAAAATCGCTGTCAAAAAAAATTTTTTTATGACCCTTAAAAATATCAAACTTAAGTGACATCTTGATGTAAATTATAAAACCACCATTCTGTACCAGGTAAAAATGTATGATATAAATTTATTATAGTGTTATAGATTAGGTCAGATTCTTTTTCTTTTGCGAAAGTTATCATTAAAATATTCAGACCTAGAAAATTATTAAAAAGAAATTAGTACAAAAAAATTAGTCTATATAATATATGACACGTATTTCATGGTCACAAATATATTCGATTATGTACGCATGTTACAATTTGTGACGTAACAAATGAGACGTATGATCTTCCTTCTCACTCTCCAACATTTCCCATCCGAACTTTCTCCATCCTTTGAGCGAACCTTGAATCTTGTCTACCCACTTTTGTGTCTCCTTCTCCTCTCACGCCCGCCGCACGTTTCGTTCCTCGATGGCTTGCTTGGCGAACGAACGGTGCGACCTCAAAGCATGCGAGATCCCAGCTGATGTCTAGTCGACCCACATTTTAGCATGGCATCTGTACTTGCGATCATACCGCCAACTTTTTTACCGGCTTCCTCCTTTCTCGCATTTCTCGCTTACTTATTATAATATGCCAACTAGAACAATACCTCTTTTAACTTTATTACATGTAAATATATAATAATTTTATTTATGTTATTATCTAAAACACAGAAAAACACACTTCTATGCAAAAGTTTTTATCAGACTGCAAAAATATCCGATTTTTTTGCCATTTAGTATTAGAAATATTCATTAGTGATAATGTATTTAAAAATTGTTTAAAAAAATATTGATTGATAAAGAGTTTTATTCAATAGATTCATAATTTAGCAATAAGATTAGTGAGAATGTCATTATTCCTGTAAATGTAAAATATTAATTAATCTTTAGTTAAAATTTAATAATGATTGTTTTTTGTCTTGTATGTTTTTTTGTTGGTAAATTGTTTTAGTTTTAGTCTCTGACGTGATCCATGTTGTTTTGTACAACCAGTAGTTGTTCTAATAAATTATTATTAATATATATAATCAATTCGTAATTGAAAATTTATTATTTCATTAATATATAATTATTTTTAAGGACTACTTTATGTTATTATGAAATACTACCAATCCAATAAAATGTATACATGAGATAGGGAAAAAATATTTATAATGATTTAATTTTAATGAGTGCATTAAGCACTTGTAAAAAAATTGCATTAGTAATGTTGTATTGTTGGTACTTGTAACATTGTTCATGCAGAAATGTAATTTTAATTAGTCATTAAAAGTTATACTAACTAATTAATATTAAATCAAATAAAATTCTTTTTAAATCATGTAAATAATTCAAATATTATATATGCAATATTCACATTTCCATTTAAATTTATTTCTTATTTAAAAATAACAAACTTATCAAGAAAAAAATACATTGTAAATTCTAATATATTATAATATTATTTAAAGAAAGCATTTTCTTTTGTTCTTATGTAAAATATAATTCTCTTTTTTTAAATCTAATACAAACATAGTACCATAATATATTTTACTTTTATATAAATCTATGCAGTATATGAAAAGAATTTTTATAATATAATCAGGAAAAAAAACATGACTGAAATCCCATTAATGTACTAGGAAGAGGGTAAAAAAATGCATTGTAGGTTCTTAAAAGCTTGGATTAAGTTGACAAAAGAGGGAGGTGTTTCTAAGGTCGATGGCTTTATAAGAATACGAAAGTCACGATTTATCCGTCCCTCAGCTGGAGACTTTCGGTGCATGTTAATCACTCCTATATAACGTAGATGCTTGATTAACCTAATTCTAATAGGATTATAAACCTATTTAATGCAAGCTGCTTAAACCATGATATATTATATATACTTCCACATCGTCATATATGTATTAAATAAATTAACACACCTAAAAAAAATTTATAATACGATTATAACTTTAATTTTGAAAGTAGTTCAATTATAAAAATACCATAGCAATATATTTATATATTTTTTTTTACAATACGTGAAACAATGTAATATATATATATATATGGTATATAAAAAAAGAGAAATTTATAAAATTATTAGTGAAAATCTCGTTCAAAGTATGTAATATATTGGATATATGTAGAGGGCATCGTGCGATACCTTGTACGTCTACAAAGGTCAAAGACTTTTCCATATGACCAGCAAGAGAGTGTGGCTCTAAGCCAACAATACTGCAGGTATCATGATGCTGATGCTGTGGACCTCGCATCAACCTAGCCTCAAGTGCCTTCTGCTTTCTAACATAGAATCTAGCAAAAGCTTGAACTACTTATTTTAAATATATAATTCCTTTTCTCTAATAATATAACATCTATTTCTCACCACATACTGTGTTATAAAATATACTAGAAATTTGTTGACAATTTTTACATCATTAACTTTATAACTTATACTTTGAAAGTAAGTAAAAAAAAAAAAAAAAAGAAATTATATTGATTGTAAAAATTAAAATATATTTTTTTAAATGAAGAAAGTTTTCTAATTTTTATTCACATACATCCGGTCATTGAAATCTCTTTCATAAAAATAATAATAATAACAATAATTATGATAATAGTAATTGTAAATAAAGAGAAATCGGGAGGTTATTGTGTGTAATTAATTAAATTATCTTCTTTACGCATGATAAGATAAAAAGAAACGTTATATTTGAAAGAAAATTAATAATAATATATTTTAAATGCAAATTAAAAGTCATGTAATATTTAATTAATTAATTGTTATTATTTGTTTATATTGCACCACAGTGACTCTCCGATCGTTCAAATCTCCAGTATGATCACCGAGAGTAATAAAAAAACAAACAAACGGTGCTCAAATACAATAGAGAGGTACGAAAAAACATGAATTAGTTTCAACAGCATGAAATTTGAATAAATTAAATACAGGAACAAACTTTATTTCCTTAAACTTTAAACAAAAACTTTTCCTCATTTAAAAAAATTCATTCTTAAAAACAATGAATAAATTAAAATTTGCATTATGACCTAAATTATAATAATAAGCCAATATAAGTAGACTATTACTGAGTTGATGATAAAATTCATTGATAAAAAAAAAAACATACTTTTACATTGAGAAATATTTGTATGATACACAATCTTTGCAGTTAATTTCTTGATGCATTACTGAAGATTATACAAAAAAAAAAACTTTGAACCGTGATGTGAACTGCACTTTCCCTTAATAGGGTGGGTACCACAATGATGAAATGTCAGTAACCCCTTTTTATTGTACTTACCTATGGAAGAAGTTAAGGTGACACGATAGGTGCTTGCTACGTTGAAGGAAGAAGGTGTTGCCTCTGTTAATAAAATAAGGTTCTTGCAAGTGAAGGTGCCGCGGAGGGACTGAGGCGCGCGCCGACTTACAGAAACGACCAACTTGGCCAACACAGCGAGACGGCGTGGGGAGGAGGTCCAATCACAACATCAACCTTCCTACTCCTAGTCTCATGATGGTACAGGTCAACGATATCTCCACCAGAACTCTTCTAGATTCCAAGGTGAGAGCATCGTGGACAAGTACACAAATATTTTCAAATAGGTCACTATTATAATGTTCGTAAATTAGAAAATTGTTCAATTAATGACGTAATTAAACAAATTTTAAGGTTGAAAGAGGTTGGAACTACCAAATTTCTTTGTATTTTGTCATATACTGGGTTTCTCAAGGGAAGTCTCACCCCCGAATTGCACACACCCTTGTTCATATGCCTCTGCAATAAAGGCTTCAAGTGAGTGCGCTTCGCGATGCTCATTTGTGTCGCTATGGTCCATCTTACATTTGAAAATGAAGCAAACTGTTTTTTTTTAAACTTTTCTCGGTAATAAATTAAGTAAAAAAAATCCTAAATGTTGCATTATCCACTGTGTTTGGACCGACGTTCTGTAAAGGAATTTTCCCTAAAAAAATCTTCTTAATGAAAAAATAAATTCACGTTTTTTTTTTTACATAGGTTTGGATAGGACGGTAAGAACACCGAAAAATCAGCTGACTTAAAGCCTCTATTTGTTAGTTAGGGAAATAAATTTTCTGGGGTGACTAAAAACAGAATTTTTAGCATCATAGTACACTTTAGATCCTGAAAATATACCATCCTTTTCCCTCTGATCCCTACCCATTACCTCACCTCGAGCTTCAAGCTCATAAGGGTGTATATCCTTGAAAAAAAAATTATGTTATTGTTATTGATGTTGTTGTAAATTGAGTTTTAATAGCCAATTTCCCAATAAATATGTATACTATATATATTTTGTTGAAAAAAAAAAACTGGCAAGCGCTAGGCATGGATTAATTATGATTGATATATTTTTTTTTAAAAATAGCACATAGATTCTGTATTTAAAATGTAAAGGTACACTATATTTTAATTTAGTGCATTCATATAATATATATGATGCACTCATGTGAAAATTTTTACATAAATAATTATCACATTTAATTATAAATCAGGCTTATAATTAAATGTGAGAAAGTACATAAAAACATATGAAATCTATATCAAGTAATTCAGCTACATAAAATGACCTAGTAATGAATCAATTCATGAAATAATCTTAAATTTTCACCACCTCGGTTTAAAAATTATTTTACATTAAAAATGACAAGTTAAACGTAAGATAAAAAAATTACTGTCATTTTGAAATATTTATTAGACTTAACACTTGATTGGTCTTATAAAAAATGTTGCTAAATAATTTACAATGTAGAAGTGACAGGTTAGATTTCCTTTATAGCTTCAAGCATTATTATCTGTAATTGCTCAATGAAACGTTCAATTACTGCATTGATACGGTATTGACAAATTTCATTGCAAATTTCTCATATTAAAGCAAACAAAGAGTAATAATAATGTCAAGTCAATATTGAAAAGTTTTATGTAAATTTAAAATTCATCCATCCTGATCTTCACGATAAATTTTAAAAATAAACTTCAGGGAGAAGCCTCTTTTTCTAGTCACTTCCGCTTTTTTTAATTTTATACAGCTTGCATCAGTTTATATAATTATTTATTTTAATGGAGTATCGTCCTCAATTTTTTATTGCAATAATGGATAGAGGGTGTAAAGTATTTTATTTTATGCTACCCTGATTTTTTTCAGATTTTTTACAGCCCTGGGAGTATTTTTAAAAAATTATTGAAAGTCCTTTTTGTGACGTCACGCGGCAGCAAGTCCAATCTTTTTCTTAAGGAGAAGCGCCTCGGGACGTCATCAAAAGGACTTAAAATTTAAATAACAATAATTTAAAAATAGTTCCAGGGCTGTAAAAAAAAAATGAAAAAATTCAGGGTAGCATAACTTTACACCCTCTATCCATTTCTGCAATAAAAAAAATTGAGGTCAATACTCCATTTCAATATATTTGAAAAATTAAAATTATTCTTTAATTGATGATAAATTTATTTAACAGGACCTCGTTATCAAATTTCACTAAGGGTCATTATCAATGAAATGAGATAAAAAAAAATAGCCTTTACTGTGTCAATTATTGTTCTCCAAGACTTCAATTATTTATAATAAAACAAAATTTTGTATAACAATTATTTTCTAAAATGTTTACAAAGTATTTCATTTCATAAAATATTTGTCCTTTTTACAAGTTTATTTGTAAAAAAAAAAAAAAGTTAGAAGGACATAAAAATATGTTTGCATTTCATGTTTTCTAAGGTAAAGCACATGTTTATATTATATTTTTTTTTATTTTTATATCCATTTTCCTTCAATGTTTGTGCAGTGCATTACTAAAGTGCACTTTAGATCTGCCCTATATATATAATATTATACATGTAGGAAGAAGAGCAATAAAAATGTACTTGTATTTGTACATACATTTATAATAATATTCTCGTGAATTTTAACAGTGCACACAATGCAGCTATACGGTTGGTGATAGCATGATTTGACGTGGGTTTTTACCAACGTTTGAACCAACACTATACTGTGGGAACAAGTGCAGCTGTATGCAGTATAGTAGCAATGAGAAACCCAAGCTTTCCAGTAAACCACAAGAGAACTGATGAAAATCGATATAATGTGCACATCATATAATTCAACACTATATTAATGTGCTTTAAGACAAAAAAAAAAATTAATTTTAAAAATTTATATCAAGTGACCTAAATTTATTATGATATCAATATTATATCATAAGTATATTATATCAGAATATTGTTTATATAACTTTCACAGTCACAAATTTTTATACTCCACCCATATATATATTTTTTTTGTAAGGTTATAATAATATAAAGGGTCATGAACCGTACCACCTCTTAAGTATATACAATACACAATGGAATTTCTCACTCTCACTCTACTTTAATACAATTATTATTATATATGATTATTTAATTATATTTTATTGAATTGATTTATGTTGAAATATATTATAATAAATAATAATTTCTCTATATTCAATTAAATTTAAAACCACATTATATTTATACATAATTTTACGTACTGTTGAGTATGAAATATTTATGTAATAATCTTTCGACATATTTAGTAAAAAGATTATTAACTTAATTATATTGATAGAAATATATTATAGTATGAAAGTTTTTAGAAATTTTATATATATAGGAATTATTAATGGTATATTATATAATTGTGTGCAAACTATATAATAATATATTATCATATAGAAATCTATATGAAATAATATTAATTATATCATTGTTCTCTTTGTTTTAATAATAATTTACTATAACATATAAGAACGGTTATGTAAAAAGATAAGATTTTTGTGTTTTATTTTTCTTTCTTGTTTTCTACTTTAAAGTTTTTAAATAATATAATATTGTATACCAAAAGCAGGTAGCTTCTATACATGCTTAAATATAAAAATACATATGTTGAAATGAAAAAAAAAAAAAAAAAAACACACACACACACATAACAACAGAACGTGGTGTTTACACGAAGATTTTAAATGTAAGGAACAAAACATTCATTTTTTTATTGTAAAAACCTTTTTTTTGTTTTGTTTCTACCCCTACAAGTTTTTTATATAACACATACGTATGTTGCGTGTGAGTTGATTCTGTTTTGTCTTTTGTTTTATTATTTAACCTCAAATATATATACGTCATTATTTATTTACTATTGTAAAAATAATAAATGTCAGGTTTTCCATTTTTTAAAATAAATGTTGTCTTGCTTTTTCCATTACATTATTTATTTTTTATGTAAACCATGAGAGAAAAATAATATTTTGTTTTTAATTTTTTTTATATATATTATACAGTCCATGCATTTATTTTATCCTTATATATAAAAATTTTAAAACGTTATCTGAGAATGAGTTCAATTTTATCTCGAATTGCAATGTAAAGCAAAAAAGGTTTAAAAAGTAAATAAAACTTGAATGAGACAATTTGGTGTACATGCAGTCAATTTTGCTGATGCAGTAGAGTTAGATCCACTTACACAACTTGACCTGCAGTCATTCAGCATGCCGCAGTGTAAATTGCATTATTGTTGGACATCTTGTTACAATACATATTCATTTAAATTTGTAGTTATTCTTATTTGCATATAGTCGCACTACACTATATAATATAGGAGCTCTAGCGGTAGATTAAATTTATATAAAAAAATTACAAACATTTCATTTAACGGTTATTTGATTTATTTATTTTTTGTCGTTTAACGGTGGGCGGGAGGCCGTAACTGCCATCTATTGGAATTGTCTAGGAAGTAAATAATTATTTCCGTTTGTTTTGCAGTAATTATTATGAAACTATCTGAGGTCCTAGAGTAAAAGAGCCGCTAACCAATGTAAAAAGAATTAATAATTTTCATTCAATTATAACCCAGAAAAACTGCCAACAAATTTCTGAAGCGCCATCTTTTGAGCAATTTTTGTAACTCAATTCCAGAGTTGTTCTGGACAGTTAATCTCAGAAACTTGAGTTTATAATTCAATTGGATTTTTACAGTAGATAGCTAATAATATAGTGCAGGTATGCAGTTGGTTTCAAAACGATCAGATGAAAACTTTCCAAGAAAAAATTGAAATGTACGAACACTATCAAAACGTCTTGTTTGAGCCTACCCCCCACCCTTAAAACAGAATTTTGACTATGATATTCAAAAGTTTATTGTGTATGATTATATGTTTGAGCCAAGGTGTCATTGTCAAATCATCCTCTTAACCCGTAATTTCATTGCACGATTTATAATATGAGGTTGAGCGTAGCGCAGCAGTGCATTGACCGGTTTTCGTTATATAGATCACCGAAGTCAAGCTACGTCAAGCGTGGATGGATGACCGTTTCAAGTAAAAAATACGCTGCTCCATCCCTTGGGTAAAATTCATCTCTCATTTTCCATCTATTGCAGTAATGCACTTATGTATGGTTCCCCAGGCTTTGGAAATCACTTTGGTGCATTGATAAAAAGTAGAGGAGTCCGTCCTGACTGAGGTTTCCCACGGTTCCCTCAGCAAATGCTGGGACATGTAACAAAAGTCATGATTACCATCTTTTCCTCCCTTATCCCTAACCTATTACCCCACCTCGAGCTCCAGGCTTATAGAGGCATATCCTTGTAAAAAATAAAATAATATCAATAGGCTATAATCTCTTGAAGAAATAGAAAACAGATTTGGGGCAAAATCACTTTCATTAGACACAAAGTAGAAATCTCTAATTTCAAAGGCTCACCGTATTCATGATGAAGCTAAAATTGAAACTGCAAACTAATACAAACCTATGAAATCCTTGTACATGAGGAATTAAAATTTAGCCACACGGATTTGCATTATTTACGACTGTCATACAACTCCACAGGGCACATATAGTCCAAGAATTACACTAGGATACGTCGTTAAATAGTGCTTTCTGGTAATCATGGCCTAAATTTATATAAACAGTACGCCATGAGTGCTTAAAGGAGGAGAACCTCTTCAGCTTTTATATTTTTAACGTTTTATAATTAATAATGTCAAACTTATGATTGTGCACCAAAAAAATTATATAGTCACCACCCTCCGTTTTTCACCAGTTTAGCAGTTGAAATTCAAAAATCGCGCCAAAGAAAATTAATGCTTATGACGTCAAGATCAACGATTGGTTGCACTTGACCTATCCCCACATGCTAATATGAACATAAAAAAAATATGAGACAAAATTTACAACATATTTCAATTTACCGCTAAAACTGGTACACGATACGATTTTGCATACAATTTTACATAAAAAAAACACATTTGTTTGTATATTGAAATGACATTTTCTTGTAAGGAAAAATTTTATGCAAAATTGTATCGTGTAATACAGGCTTAAATACTTAAATTGGAGAAAATATTATATATATTTTTAATCAAACCCTTTTTGGGTACTTCTACTTAAATAATTACATACTATTTTGAAACACCGAACCTTCCAAAACCCTAACTTAAGCGTTTCGCGGGCTCTTCCGGAACGGTGGCGGCCACGTACGGCTTTGCAATTCATTCCGGCATTTGCCTGCGACTGATGGATATTACATTTTTAAGTAAAATATTTATATTACTATGAGTTATAATTTATAAAGCAAAACCTCTGTATGCCGTATATTATATATCATCTATAAAAACATTAACGTATAGAAAATTATTTGCATGTCAATTATTTCCATGAGTTAACCACTTTGTAACAAGTCTAAAGCATTCATAATATATAACACCGTCGATTGACAATGTACTCTCGTTTGATCTTGTCTGTTGCTTAATTGCTGGAAGCGACAATCACTGATTGTGATTGACTGTAATAGAATATTCATAATAATTGTAACCTTTTTTGTGAAATTGAAAGGAGAAACAACACTATTGATCAGAAGATTAATTGCCTGTGGAAAGAGGACGTAGAGGAAAACCTTTCAAGATTATTTTTCACGTTCAATGGGCATAACAAAAAAATCATGATAAATATTGTAAGTTTTATAAAATTTTATGCTTGTGAGCAGTATAATTGAGTGAGGCCTTGGCTATCAAAAAGTATATTGATATAAGGTTTTTATTTTATAGTTTTAACAAGGTGAAATATATATTTATTTTAATCATATATAGGGAAGATTTAAATATAACTATTATATTATGGATATTAAAAATACTATATCAAAACGTATGGTTGGGTTATTATAAAATATTCAAAATTACCTCAGAATTTTTATTTTCATATTTTTTTATAGTTTCATTAATAGTTATTATTTTCATTATCTTGCAAAGTTAAAATAAAAATCTTAATCTAAAGTTTCCTTACTTAATTAATACTAAGGTTATGATAAAAGTAAATCATTGTATGTTCAAATAACTTACGAATTTAATTAAAATTATCATTTGAAAATTTATTTTATATTGAAAATGTAACAAATTTCATCGAGTATTTTTTTTTAATTCCCATAGTTATTAATTGTTTATTTTTCATGCTGGTTTATTGTACATTGAAATAATTACATAGTTCGACAACAGCCTTGTGATATTAAAATGTAAATATTTCCTTATATAAATTTATAAATTTTGTTTACTCATACATGCATTGTAACTAATTAAATGAGCAATATAATAAATACATATAAAAAAAGTCTGTTTATACAAAAGGCTGGTAGTAATATAATGAATAAATTATTATATTAAACGATAAAAAGGTTATAATATTTACATTTATAGTTATATATAATAGAAATTATATTACTATGATAGTATAATAATATTTAAAATTAATATTATATTACATTCCTTATATAGACATAAGAAACATTATACATTAAATATAATATAGATGCATCTGTAAAATTTCCATATAAAAAGTAAAAGAGATAATAATTCTATTTGATAAAACATTATATAGACAATATATAATATAGACAATATATATTCTGTTTTGTTTTATTATTACAGGAAGTGTATAGTTATTCAGACCATGTACATACGTACAAACTCTAATAGAACTAGCTGTTGTTTATCTTTGAGGGGCTCTACAAATAGTAAAGGATATTGAATGTTACTAGCACCTCTGGCATAATACAAAACTCCCCTATCCCCTCCCTCCCTCCCTCCCTCATGAAATGCAATGTAATGTAATGACATGCTTGCTTGATTATACTGTATAGAACCAAAGTATACTTTGTGTATGTGTGTGCTGTCAGTTTGAGGCTTGGAATTGTAACAATTTTGTATCATCTGTCTAATCCATATAATAATCTTCATATGTCTGTTGATGATGTTAGTTTCAAGTTAATTATAGCCTTTGCATACCAAAACATATATTGTTCTGTGATGGCATTATTTGTTGATACAAATGTATAATATATATTTTGCAATCTATTACCATCATAAAATAAGAATCTATTATATAATAAAGTGTCTCTCAGATTTTAAATTCATTGAATCTGATTTTTTTTAGAGAATAATTTTAGTATAAATAATTCATTATATTAAAAATATATATCTTTTAAACATTACCCTCTCTAATTGTGTTTTTTTTTTCAAGATAAATTCTTATTTTATTCATTGATTTACAATAAATAAAAGAATTTTATTGAGATTATTATTCAATCATGCAGTCTCTAATACACTCTGTTTCTTTCTTGGTCTATATAAAAATATAACATTGTGAATAAATGAATAAAACATACTAAATTTATTTTTCAAATAGAAAAAAATTTGAACGAATTAAACCTGTGTCGCAATATATACTTTATTGATTGAATTAAAATCAACAAAAGCTTGAGAATGAAAATTAAATCAAACGAAAAAATATTTATATAAATCAGAGAGACATTACATTCATTTGTCAAATTATATGAATTACAGATTTTGTTACTGTACAAACATTACATTGTTTATTTTATTACGATTTGCTTTTTTTGCCTCAGTAATGATCTTAATGAAATTAATTATAAAAACAAATATTTATTAATGTGATGTAACAATGAAAAAAATAGTTCCACATTTCTATAACGATGAGAGGTTGTTCTTAATGCAAAAATTATTTTCCATTAAGAGTAATCCTCCAACGGGAAAAATATTTCAGATGCGTAGAATGGAATCGAAAAAGAGTAATCCAGGTTTCTCACTATTAAACCCGGATAAGTACCCTTCATTGTGCGTGGCACATTACATTGATTAGTTCTCGTTAGATCACCAAAATCAAGCTACGTTGAACGTGATGGATGGATGACCGTTCAAGTAAAAATTACGTTACTCCCTCCCTGGGGTAAATTCGTATCGCTTTCCACCCAGTACAGTGATAAATTTGTGTGTGGTTCCCCAGGATTTGGACATCACTTTGGTCCATTGATAAAAAGTAGACGTGTCCGTCCTGACTGAGGTTTTCACAGTTTCCTCAGTTTCACCTCGATGAATGTTGGGACGCGTAACAGGCTTTGACCACCATCCTTTCCCTACCTTATCCCTATCCATTACCCCGCCTCAGGCGCGGTTCCAGGAGGGGGGGGGGGCTAGGGGGCTGCAGCTCCCCCCCCCCAAATTTTGGATTTAACATGGGCAATATAGGCAATTCCCCCACTTCAATTTTTTTTTTTAACATTGGCCTTATGGAGGCAGCCCCCTCCGAAATTTTTTCCTGGATCCGCGCCTACCCCGCCTCGAGCTCCAAGCTTATAGAGATGTATCCTTGTAAAAAATATTAATATAAAAAAAAATGCCCGTGTCTATCTATATATTTGAACAGCTATTCTTTCTCTTGCACGCAATAATTTCTTGAGGCAAATAAAAAAATATATGTTTACGTTGTAAATAAATAACAAAAATGTGCACGCAATTTGGTTCATTGTTTTACGTTTCTGACCCAATTTTTAATGATAGACTATCTTTTGTTTCTTTTCCCATTGATTGTAAAATTGTTATCTAGAAATCAAGTTTCGTTGGGTTAATAAAATTGATTAAGAAAAATGATGTAATGTATTCGATGATTTTTTAATTGGACTGATATTTCCAAGGTTATTGATGTTTTAAGGAGCTCAAGGTATCAAATAATATGAGAAATAATGTTAACAAACAAAATACGATCAATTTAATTTACAGTGAGAATGTATTAGTAAAAAATACCCCCCTTAAAAATTAGCCGGGGGTTAATTTAAGCACTACCCATAAATTCAGCGTGCTAATTTACCCCTGGATACTAATTTTGCAGCTTGAGTGATTTTTTTTTTAATTTAACATTGAAACCCCATAAGGAAAGTTTGCACCTCCTTTAAGGGTTGAAAAAATAATTGTATTGAAATTTAATTGACACCAACAAAATTCCCTCTTTGTTTTGAGTCACAATTCAAATCTTCAAGTTTTTACAAGGAAATTTAATTTTGTTATTAAAAATTAAAGATGAAACATGAATAATGGGTCTCTCTGTATATAAATAATGCACAGAAACATTGATCAAAAATATGAAATTCAAAGTAAAATAAACGTAGAATATCTTGATAAAAAAGGTTTCTAATTTGTAATCATCAGGTAAAATTAACGTAATTTAAAAGAGCTAACGTAAGAAGAGTTTAATATAAAAATGTACGCAATTAAATTGGTGGTGAACGCTTTTAGTCAATATACTTTAATTACTTTATATTTTTCGTACTAATCGTTCTTGCTTTTTAAGTTTTATTAATTAATGTAAATAAAAACTGTGTATTTCAATTTGAAACCTGTAATTAAAAAAGTTTTGTAATTACTGCTAATATCATCTTAATAAAAAAAACAGGTAATAGACATGCAAATGATGGAAAAAATGAAGTAAAAAATATGTAGCATTTCATTTCAACAAAATTTTGTTTAGAACCAAAATATTTTTATTTCGTATTTTGTCTTTAACATTTTATATAGAACGGTCGATTATTTAAATGTGAAAATTAAAGTGGCCTGTATGTATTTCTACTTGAATGGATCTAGTGTTATTAATACCTAACATGATACACTTGCATGCAATTGTTGAACTACAAAAATGTTAATAGTATATATTTCTGACGTCATCACGAAAAGTACACTCAAAGTCAAAAGTATCTGGACCCCAGTTCTTATTTGGTCATTATTTAGGGCCAATGAAAACAGTGATATAAATCTGACATTTTTTAAAGGGATCAAAATGATGTATACTGTTAGAAAATTAGTTAATTTGAACCACCAATTAATATTTAAGATTATAACATATTATTTTTTGTCTTTGAATATACAGTGTTTTTATATACAGAAAAAAAGTGTATTACAGAAAAAGCGTATGGTGATATTGGAGCAACGTGTTTTTTTTTATGTATACATATATTATATATTTTTAGAAACATCATTTGAATGAACATATAAAACCAAATTTCTCTTCATAACAGATCGTGGCCACCATCATTTCCCTACCTTATCCCTACCCGTTACCCCGCCGTGAGCGGTAATCTCTTAGAAATTAGTGGTGTATCCCTGTATATATATATATATATATATATTGATTTAGCATTTTGTGAAGATCATACAAAAATGAGAGCTTATATAAGCAGCAGAAGATTTGTGTATTCATTTTTAATGTTTTGATGAAAGTTGTAATATGTACTGGCCTTCTAGGATGAATAAAAATTAATTTGTGATTTCCCGATAGCAGAAGGCCAATCGAATTAAATTTAATCAATAAAACTTATTTGCAAAGAAGACTCTTTACGAGTACAATCTGTCAATTAAACATTCCGACGAATGGCCTATATTTTAGTGTTTTTTTTTAATAAAATGAAATGATCAAATTGTCGTTTAAAAAAAATATGTACATACATTAAAAAAATAAACAAAGAAAAATGTGTTTCTTTGTTCTTCTTTGTTTATTTTTAATTTTCCTTACATTCTTAATTTGAAAATAGCTTCATCATCCAGTATTTACATATAATACAGTAATAAATAACACAATTTATATTGTTTTATTGCTTTTCAATTGTGCACTCGTCGCCTTGTAAAATTTCCCACATGCAGCCTTGTTAATTACCATACTCTATGTTATTCTTACGGGGCATAGTGATTAACCTCAAAGGGAAATTTTCCAACAAAATACACAACAAAATAAGCACGTCAAGTCATGTATCGACAACCTCAAGTTGTTTGATTGATTGGTTGATATTTTGGGGCAATTGTCACATTTTGGTCACGTTGTTTGTTTGAGTTTTATAGAATTGTATTTGAAATTTTTGAAACGTATTAATACTGACTTGTGTCTTTTAATAACTATTTTGACTTTCACCTTGTATTATAATGTCAATCTATATAAAATACTAGGTCATGATCATAAAAACGAATTAAAAATATATTTAATTGATTGGGATAACCATAAATATTTAACGACATATATATCCTGGACTCATCTAGACATGCAAATATATTTATGAAATAACGTAATTTTGCCAGACGTCTGCTATAAATACAACGAAGTTCACAAAATTAATTAAAAAAATTAAATATTTAAATTTTCACCATCGTGGAACATTTTTTGCGCTCAATTTCTTTATAATGGACCTTATTTGCATTTAGACATAAGGTCGATCGGGTGCAGACAATGTAAACTGTGCAAGGTTTACGTACGTGCCTATTAATTTAAAGTCAAAATATAAATATTTTTTTATTTTAAATCAACGCAAAAGTGTGCTGCTCTAAAAAAAAAATAATAAACATTGAAGAAAACCCAATATTGCGTTAGAACTTATTCGATAATCAATTAATACCAATTAACAATTTTGCCCACGTGACGTCATAAGTTTCATAACAACGAGAGTGGGAAGGCGATTGTTCGATCGCGGCCCATTGTTACGACTAACGACGTTGTTTTCCTAATTAATAATAAAATTGGTCTAAGAACCGTACGTGGTACCAGCTATGGTGATTAAAAATAACTTACGTAAAAACAACAGCATTATAATATTTTAATCTTATAAGTATTCGTTAATTAGAATTTGTGTATAGTGTGTGATAAGCAGCTTTATTTCATAATAATTATTTCACATATACCATACATATTTAAGGAAAATTATGTATATTACTATATCATGTATTATAATTATAATATATGTATGTGGATTATTGTAACGTAGTTAGTGTGAAACTTGGATAATTTTCTTCGTAAATTGTGTCCAATATGATCTACAGTATTATTATTTTTTAGACGTTCTAAAAAATAAATTTAAATAAGAGCCAACATCAGAAGTTAATTATTACTTATTGGACTGCCAAGATTATTGATAAAATAAACATTAAAAACTGCAAAATTCATTACTTCATTATCTACTGAGTACTTAAATTATCCCACATGACCACTTTCTAGAGTTCTGATTGGCTAAACATAGTCACGTGAGGTGACTTAAGTACACAGTATAGATGGAGCAAAGAAAATTGTTAACTGGAATTCTTTGTTTTTATATTAATTACGCTAATGAGAGAATTTTCACTATCACTAATTTTAGCCAAGTAGTGAGATAAATTTTCTCTTCCAACAAGTTCGTAATTAAGAGAGGATATTTTATTTATCACAACATTAATACTACACGTTGCTTTCTTCCCTTTAAGAAAAGAGGGGTAATAATTACAGCTTATAAGTCTGAGCAGCACTTAAAATGTTATGTATTTTTTATTCTTTTACCCTTTAAAATATTTTTTTATATACAAGATTAATAAAATACAAGACTTTTATTTAAATAAAGCTTAAAAAAATAATGATGAACTACTTTATGAAAATATTATGGGAGATTGCTTGGATTCCATTCACACTTTACGTTAAATTGGTAGGAATTTCAATAAGTGCCTTGAAAATGCTGTGACGTCATGATTCTCCCACATGAGCAGTTTTCTAAAGTCAAATTTATATAACATTCCCACAGGAAGTACCCGGAAGTGAAAGTTTTCTGTTGTATCTACTCATACTTAATTGCTTGTGGTTCCCCAGGCTTTGGACATCACTTTAGTTCATTGATAAAAAGTGGAGGTGTCCGTCCTGACTAAAGTTTTCCACGGTTTCCTCAGTCTCACCTCAGTAAATGCTGGGACGCGTAACAGGCCGTGGCCACAATCCGTTCCCTCCCCCATCCCTACCCATTACCCCGCTTGAGCTCCAAGTTCATGGGGGGGTGTCCTTGTTTAAAAAAAAAATGAATTTTGAAACTTTTCAGTGTTTTTTAATAACAATACTGATTTATTTGCAAGAATGTAAAATTCAGACATGAACAAGAACCTCTCACTTCCGGTTACTTCTAGGGGGAATATTAAATAAATTTGACTGTATTTTCTGGCAGGAAATATTACGACGGAGATATATTTCAGCCTTACCGAGAATTTCACAATCATAACAACAATGGAGAAGCTCCACAATTTTCACTTCATTGAACAACTTTGTTTACATAACAGTAATATGTAGGTCAATTGTACATGTAATAATATTATATAAACGAACACTTAATTACAGGTAAATATAACAAGGTGTATACAATACAGTACACTCTTAAAAAAAATTGGCTGAATTTTTGACATCTTATAATCAGTATATTTTTAACGCCTTAATTCATGATTTTTCAGGTGTTTCGCAGTCAATATTCAGTAGTCAGCATATACTGTCAGTATATAGCTTATACTGACTACTGTAAATGCGCAACGAAACACCTGAAAAAGCATGATTTAAGGCGTTAAAAATGCACTGATTATAAGATGTCAAAATTCAGCCAAATTTTTTGAAGAGTGTAAACATTGAACATAATGTTTATTTTATTTTTTAAATAATATAATTTATTTTTTTAATAAAGAAAATTTTAATTGAAAGTTAATTTAATTTAAAGATTGACCTAAGTTGATTGAGATCTCGGAATCAGCTGCCTTGAATTAAACAAGACTTGTAGAAAACTTAGAACTCGCCATCAATACATGGCATGCAAATTTTAATGTGGATCTGTCTGATCAGTTTTGAGAAAACTGAGGTAGAAGTTTAATATTGATCTTATGAACGGAAACTGGAAATGAAGCTATTGTGAGGAAATGGCCCCCTTGAATCTACTCAAAACATTTTTAAATCAATTAAGTTTTAAATCATTTTTGAATTTTAAAATTTATCTCATTTGATTCCGTCAGGCAAAAATTTCCTTTGACTCGCATAGTGACTGACAGTGAGATCAATCGTTAATTTCGAATTATGTTTTACGTCAAAAATAATATTAATAAAACTAATAAAAATTGAAACTTCTTTAAAATAAACTCCATCAACTTTTGAACAGAAATTTAATAATTATTTTAGAGCTATTTTGGTGGATATCGTCCCTCTGCTATCTGCTATTTCAGGTGAGCGCAATTATGAGTTGTAAATCAGTATAAAATAAAGTTAATTCCTAATTGCGCTACCTGAAACAGCAGATAGCTCATTATTGCGGACGAGGGACGATAGTGACGAATTTAATAAATAATATAGTCATTGTTGGTGGATATATTTATATTATTCTCTTTTAATAATGTATCCCTGAAGGTGTTATAAATTTTACCATTAATTATTATTATTCCTTATTTAAGATTTAAAATAAACAAACATAAAACATATATATATATATATATAAATAAAATAAATAATAATTGTATGTTAAAATTCTATACTAAATTATAAGTTGCAATATGTTGTAACTAAATGTGGAGGTAAAAAAAAATAAGATGTTTTAATTATTTTTAATTAACATCATTAGAGCGGTAGGTTGGTAATGAATTGGTAAAAATATACATTCCTTTTTTTTTTAATACCAACGTACACAAAAATACAGTCAACAAGTCTACATTGCGTGTTGCTCTCCAATTCTCACATAATTATAAAATATTATTTTTAATTCTGGCATTTCTTTTTTACTTTATTTTCATGATTAACATGTTTTTCTTTAACTTTTAAATTACCGTAATACAATTAAAAATAAAAAAAGGAAAGTAATGTAGATGGCCTATATAAAAAAAATGTTAATTTATTTAATGAGTTAATTGAAATCTACTGCTGTGTTTTATATACGTAAGGTGCGTAGACAGGAAGTAGCAAGTGTTAGACCTTGAGAAACGCCACAGGATGGATTGTCGTCTAACATGGGTGACCTAAGTACCACTTCAACATCGTAATATATAGTTTACTTAAAGCGAGAAAGTGCCATATCTCACCAATATAGCTCTCGTCAGCAAACCATAACATTACCTATAGTGTCTGTTTTTTTTACAGTAACGGCATTCTTTCAATAATGCATTCGGGCGTATTATATATTACATAAAGATGAAAGTAATAGGAAAACATTATTTAAACTTTATTATAACTATTTTTTTTTTAAGATATTGCATGACAAGATAATAATATTTATATCAGAAATTGAATCTATCAATCAATCAAATATATACATATTATTATATAAAATAAGGCATTATTATATATTATAAAATTTCAAATAAAAAGTGAAAGTTATTTCTCTTTTTTTTTAAAATAAATTTTTATCTATCAATTGAGAATAAAAGTCATATTATGAAGTCAGCATATTACATATATTTAGTTATACTATTATACATATATGTAAAGAGATTGGTGTACTTTGATTTCTTTTATTTTTTTATTTTTTATGAAACTTATCACAGAGAGACAATTGTAAACTTTTACAGTACTCAATTTCTCTTCATGAGTTAAAAAAAAAAAAAGAAGAAACTTTAAGCACTATGTTGTACAATACACACACACACAGTTATATATATACTACTAGAAGCTTGTAATAGTAACAAACTACTGTAGTCATGCAATATTTGCTTAGCTCTTAAGTTGGCACAGGAACCACAGCAGCACAGTGTCTGTTGCAGGCATCCGTTCTTGTTACTATCACTAGAGTGACCACTGGACCTGAGTGCTTCCATAACCTCCAACTATACGATATACTTTAGGGATATTAAACCCCTTTAGCTATATTTTCTATACTATTAAGACCTTAGTAAATTTATGTTTAGGGGGTTCTTTAATACTATAGTCGTATATGACAAGGCAAGTACACAGCTTTTCATATTGACTTCTGTGTCTACGTACATATATCTAGAGAAATTTATTGCTTACTCAACTAATGAAATGACATTGAGATGTTATATACTTGTTTAAATAAACACGCAGTATAACATGTACCTTTATGTATTGAAGTTTAAATATTTGTTCATAAAGGCATGTAATTAATTATATAATTCTAAGATACAAGTTCCATCATATTTAAATATTGTTATAATAAAGACGTTTTACAGATAATTAAAATGCTATATATATTTTCTTTACATTTTTTTTTTATAATGCAAAAAAAAGTATCAATTCTTTCACGGTAACCAGAAACAAGTTTTTTATTGAAAAATATGAAGCAAACTTGTTTTGCTAATGTATATATATTATATCTATAGAGAACTATCTTACTAAAAACGCAAAGTGTGTAATGGAGTACTGACCTCAAAATTTGTTATTGCAGAAATGGATAGAGGGTGCAAAGTTATGCTACCCTGATTTTTTTCAGATTTTTTAGAGTCCGGGAAGTATTTTTAAAAAATTATTGAAAGTACAGAAAAAGTGCCGCCTCTTGCCGCCTCTCTTAATAAAAGATAGGACCCAAAAGGGACGTGGGTTCGAACCCGACCTCGCCAAAACTTTTTAGCAATACTTCCCTGTCCCTAAAAAATCTGAAAAAAATCAGAGTAGCATAACTTTGCACCCTCTATCCATTTCTGCAATAAAAAATTTTGAGGTCGATACTCCATTAGTAATTATATTAAACCAAGTATGATGAATTTCAATTCCTATTATAATTATTCGTTTCATTTGAATTAGTAAGATTTAATATATATCTGAAAAACAAAACATGATAGATAAAAAAATGACAACTTTATTTTCATTCAAAATTTTTCATGTACACTTCTCACCTTTGAAAATTTCCCGTTTGTAGCCTTATTAATCACCCACCATTCCCTGTAAGTATAACACGGGACACGGTGATTTTAACAAGGCTACATAAGGAAACTTTTCAGAGACGAGGAGTGTACAATATAGAAGATAATTAAACATAATTAGTAAAATACAAAAAAATATCCTAGTATATAATATTTTTAATAAAGGAACTTTTTAATTGTAAAAAATGAAATTTGTTAACATTAACAAAGTTATTACTTGTTTTACCTTGCCACCGTTTATAAGCTATAGACTTTTAATATTTTTTTTTTATGTATTTGAGTTGTTACAAAATTATTATATGGAGGATGCAGTCATTAAAACACGCTGAATTTGCGCGAGTGTTTTAAAGCCAGCCTGGTTATAAGAGGCTCTTAAATATATCAAACTCAATAGTCCTTAAAATAAAATGTATTGTAATCGACGTATTTTGTAATGTTAAATAATAACCTCCTTTCAAAAAGCAATATATAATTGATGTCATTGAAAAAAAAAGCTTAACAAATTATATAATTTCATCTCATTTACATTTTTTTTTATATAAATATATATACCAGTATAGTGTATTTTTTATTATTTTGTTTCATAAAGAGCATAATAAAAATATGATTTTGCATATCTGATGTCGCATGCCATAAAGCCAATTTAAAAATTCCATGCTTTCAAATAGCTCATATTATATATAATATAAAAAAACAAAAACAAAAAAAAAAACAAGAGAGAGCGTTAAGCATGCAAGCAATGCTTTAATATTATTTATGGGTGTTCCGTATAGTACATGAAATAAAAGCTGATATGAATAGTTTAATGTAGATAATCCCGTTAAAATTATTTCTATAGAATTTACGGTTGAATATGAGAATTTGTTAATAATGAAAAATAGAGGGGAAATTAATAAAAAAAAAAATCTGATTTTTTTTATTTAATCTGACCATCTAGTTTTTTTGACTCCAATTATTTTGCATGACAACAAATAATTCATTGATTTGAATCTAATAGCAAACAAATATCTTTATAATTCTACTTTCTGATGTAACATATACAGTATCTATTCACAATATATAAATTAAACATTTAAATGAATCTAATGGCCTAGATAATTTTAATGGTGTAACAGGAGAACTTTTTTATTATTTTAACAAACATATCCAAATGATTTTTAGACTTAAACTTTGTTAACAAGATATCAGTTTGATCATATCACATGTTTCAACTTCTGTAAAAAGTAAGAAGAAAAAGGATCTCTTAGAAGGGATTTAGAAGAGAAAGAAGTTTACTTCCAGCTATCAGCAACACGACATCCGTGATTGAAAAATTGCCCGCTTGTATAAATCACGGCGATAAGAAGAAGAAGGAAGAAGATTTGATATGACCAAAAGCCGCCGGTAGCAAAAGAAGAAATCCCCCCTCTTCTCCACCGTTAAAAAGTTTTGTTGGAAATGTAATTATCACACCAATGGCTTGTAATAAATCAATAAATGTCTAATGATGAAGTTTTTTTTCCTTTTATCAAACCACATTATATAAAACTTTTAAACATAAATTTAAAATATCAATTTAATTAAAAATTATAATAATTGGTTTCAAGAATATTCTAATATAAATCAATATAATATTTATGTCAAAAATATTTATGAAAAAGAAGCATGTTATATATTATACATGTTACTATCATTAATTAGTGATGATATAAATATAAAAAATAATAAACACATTTCTTTTCTTGTTCATTAGTTCATTACATATATCCGGGGTTTGGATAAGTGCCCTGCATCTTAGGACGTGTCGGGCTTCCTGCTACAGGTTTCCATGGTTTCCTGTAGCAAACATGTCAAATGGCGGGAAGTTTGAATCAGGTAATGGCCGCTCGTATTCACACGAGTTTTTTTTATAGCAATAATGAGCGTGGCGCAGTGCATTGACCGGTTCTCGTTAGATCACCGAAGTCAAGCTACGTCGAGCGTGGTTAGTACTTGGATGGGTGACCGTTTCAAGTAAAAAATACGCTGCTCCCTCCCTGGGGTAAATTCATCTCGCTTTCCACCCAGTGCAGTGATGCACTTGTGTGTGGTTCCCCAGGCTTTGGACATTGCTTTGGTCCACTGAGAAAAAGTAGAGGTGTCCGTCCTGACTGAGGTTTTCCACGGTTCCCTCAGTCTCACCTCAGCGAATGCTGGGACGCGTAAGCATGCAGGCCGTGGCCACTATCCGTTCCCTACCTTATCCCTACCCAGTACCCCGCCGCGAGCTGTAAGCTCTTAGGGGTGTATCCTTGTAAAAAAAAAATATATATATATTGGGTGCGATTCACGAAGCAGTTAGCCAAGTTTCTAACCACGTTTAACTAATTGTAAGTGGTTTAACTCGTAAAACAGGTATAGTTAAACGTGGTTAAGCTAAACGTGGTTAGAAACCTGGCTAACTGCTTCTTGAATAGCGCCCAATGTTGTTAAGTTTGAATGCTTACACGCCAATAGCAGAATATGCTGTAGTAAGCTAACATTATAAAATAAAAATATCACCTTTCTTTTTTTTATATTTTATTTCTAAATAAAACAAGACAAAAGATACCTTTATTTTTTATGTATGAATAGAACATGTGTCTTTTTTTTTCTTTTTTCTTCAGTATGTGACCAACAATGTGACTTGTGTCTTTTTTAGTCTTTGTCATCATATGTGTTCAGCTGCATCAGCAACGTTTACCACGACAATACAGACCACGATCTTGCAATTTAATTTTCTTCTTCTCCATGACCTTTTTTTTTTACTGGTACATGATCTTCTAACGTTCAGTGAAGTAAAAGACCACGCCCCTTCCACGATGTGAGGTAATTGTGACTTAATTGCTTACGCCCCGAGCACACAGCAAGCTTTACAGTATCAACTATACGTCAGAATATAAAGTGTCACCCGACTACCCGACTGACTGCGTGCTTACTTGATGCTTGCTAGGGCATGACGAGAGCCTTTACGAGGCTTACATGCAACAATGCTCATTGTTACTGAAACTGTTGACAAGAAGGACTTACTACTGTTGTGAAATATACATCATCTTACAATTAAACAACCCCCCTCTCTCTCTACGTGTTCAACCACCAAGAAACAGTAAGGGTATGAAGCACAAATGAAGTAAAGTTCACAACAAAGTTTCAAATTATTTTCATCAATATAATTCACAAATCTTAACTAACAAACACACGTGTTACAACATTTATAATTAAATTACAAAGTAGAAAAATTATGTATTTAAAAAATTAAGGGCTCATAAACTTAATATAATTCACAATTTTTTTAAATTAAGTTTCTATTTGTGAATATTTTTTTCTAATTTTATGTAGTAATGCAAGAATTTTTATAATTAGATTTTAATAATTAACTAACTTTAATTTATATTAAAATGATCATAATGTTTTTATGATACAGTAAAAATCATCATATTTAATCATATTATAAGTTTGGAAAAAGTTGTTGGTAATTTTTATCATTTGTTAATAATAATTAAAAACAACAAATTAATATATAAATAATGCTGTGTTAAATAATTCCCATTTAGGAATTTAAAATATTTATGATATTACTATACCAAATTTTAGTGTAATTTTAACTGTCATAAAAAATATATATTATTTTAGAATTCAGTTTGTTTTGTATTTTAAAATAGAGATACATAACCATATGTATACATTACTAATATTAAATTTATATAAACAATGTATTTGTATAAAATTTGTCACATATATACTAGAGGGACATGATAAAAAAATAATCGTATTCAAATTTATTACTTGTGTGTATTTTTGTGCAACTTGTTGCATTGAATATTTCTGTTTCTATATACTTTATGTATTTTACTATTATTTATTATACAAATGGGGTATCGACCTCGATTTTTTTTATTGCAGAAATCGATAAAAGGTTCAAAGTTATGTTACCCTGATTTTTTTCAGATTTTTTACAAACCGGGAACTATTTTTAAAAAATTATTGAAGGTGTTTTTTTGTGACGTCACGAGGTGGCTCTCCTTAAGAAAAAGATAGGACTTGCTGTCTCGTGACGTCATAAAAAGGACTTTCAATAATTTTTTTGTAAAAATAGTTCGTGGTCTGTAAAATATGTGAAAAAATCAGGGTAAGTATAAATTTGCACCCTCCACTCATTTCTGCAATAAAAAAAAATGAGGTCGATACTCTATTAAAATTTGATGTCTTATATTCTTATAAATATATTACAGTTATGAACAATTATGAAGTAATTATTAAGGTTTACATTCAATAATTAAGGTGTGAATTTAGAGCTACCTGTATATTTTACAGAACATAAAACTGACAGATGAAAAATCAGACAGCTAAAATGGACAACATACAAGAAAAAATTTTATTGCAGAAATGAATAGAGGGTACAGTACCAAATTATGCTACTTTGAATTTTTTCAGATTTTTTTTTAGACCCGGAACTATTTTTAAATAATTATTGAAAGTCCTATGACTTCAGTTGGCACCCCTGAATCCTTAATAAAAAGGATAGTGACTGGACGCCTATTGACGCCTCCAGGCGGCATGGCCGCACTTTGAATAATTATTTAAAAATAGTTCTGGGTCTCAAAAAAATCTGAAAAAATTTAGAGTAGCATAATTTGGTACCCTCTATTCATTTCTGCAATAATTTTTTTCATGTATGTTGTCTATTTTACCAAGTTATAATAATACTATAATTTCTTCTTGATAAGTCAAGAAATCAATAAATCTACAGTATCGTATGAATGAAGTCCAGTTTTATATTTTTATGCAATCTCTTATGTGAGAAATACTTTATTTAAAAAAAAACACACACACATATTGTGCTTTCATACATATATACATGTAAAACAATGATAATAAAAAATACAATTAAAAAAAAACTCTTGAGGGCATTTTTTTTCTTTCTGTTGTATTTTTTTTCAAATTAATGTTAAATAATATTAGTCATGCATGAACAAACTCGAACACTGTAGGCATTTATAGGGGAGAAGTACAAACCGTATACTTGATTTCCGTTGCTGCAAAGCTGGACGGACTTTAATTTAGCCCAACTAATTCCCCTGTCTGTGTAACTACAAACATTCGTCATATTAGTATTAAGTAAGTTAGTTTGTTGAGCCAACATCGCCACTGCTAACTGCTATACTCCACCCACTACGTTATATAATAATAAAGCAACAAAACAGTATATCCTAATCCCACACGTACTTAACAATAACAGCTTTTCTGAGAGGGATGATGTAGAATTCTTCCTGACTATATACATACATACGTCAACAAAACTCTTGTCGACTTCTATACATCCCTCTTTTTTCACTTTATTTTTAAAAAAAGTTAATTATAAATAATGTTTTATTTTATAAACATTTTACTAAATTATTATTAATAATTCATATTTTAAAAAGAATTATAAAAATATTTATTAAATTATATAGCTATTATAATTGCATCTGTTTTGTATAACCTATATAGCAAAGGAGGCAGGTCTCCTATATCGCACAGGTTTTTGTTTATGTTTTTGAAATAATTGATACTCCATAATTTCGCACCAATATAATATTACATTTCCAGGCAAAAGAGAGACATCTAGTAATGATACGTCATTAGAGGGTGCGGGTTTAAATAACCTACTGGTTCTCTCTGGTATAAAGGTGCATTTACATGCATAAAGCGGGATAAGTGTGAAAATCGCGTGCCGCAGCCAATCAGAAGCTCGGAATTTCCTCGCCTTTCATTGTGTAATTTTATCGCTAACATGGCCGCTATACGAGATTGAAGACGCATTTCCATGGAGCGATGCTGCGCGAGGCTTGTTGAGGCGAGAAAGGCGCACTTGAACTGAAACCAAATGGCGGCCATATCAGCGAGAAAAAAAAATCGCTTTCCCGCAACGATTTAATCACGCCGTGATTTTTTCTCGCCAATATGGCCGCCATACGGTTTCACTACAAGTGCGCTTTTCTCGCCCTGCCAAGCCTCGCGTCACATCGCTCCATGGAAATGCACCCGCTGGACAAAACTGTGTCGGATAACTAAAGAAAAAAAAAAAAAAAAAACGCTTATACTATCTTCTTCTTTAAAATAACTGCAGTTTTTTCTTCAGTTTATAAAAAAGACCAAGCAAGTATAGCTAAAAATATAAAAATAATGTTTAACACGAAATTTACAATCAAAATTTTCCTTTTCCATTTTGAACTTCTTTAATTCATTCAAAATAATATTCACTACGTTTTTTACATGATAGTGTTTAACACTAAACTTATTCGTTGACGACGGATAATGTTATTCTTATGAAGCTTCGTCAACGGATCCGTATATAACACCGTCATATGAAAGCATTGATTGTTACTTAAAATTATTAATATTACATTATTATAATGTTAATTTACATTACCTAATGTTGTTGATATTATTATGTTATATAGTTTAATTGACTAAATTTATTAGACAAACTTATGTATAAACTTGATTAAAGTCAAAGTAGCTTATTCAGTATTAGTAAGATATTACAAAGTTAATATTTACTCAAGTAAATCAAAGTCTAGAAACACTAACTTCACACGTACAAAGACAATGTTAATTATTTTGACAAAATTTTACCAAATTCTGAATATAATTCACGTACAACAATAGGTTATAGAAAAGTCAGTACAGTGTTGACTGATTTGACATTGAAGTAATCGCCTCCTTCCTTCAAAAAGCTTTTCAATGGCTTGACACCTGTTAATATCGATTTTTTCTCATACACAAAAGAATGCATGTCCTAAATATGACTAACTATATACGAGTCGTTACTGATAAAAAAGGGGAAAACATAAATTTTCTTGATATAACTTTAAAACTCGCCTTTTATGTTATAGCTTTACAAATAATAGTTAATCATTAATAATTAAGACGAGTCGCACACACACTCGTATTTCTGCATGCGATCGTACACTTCTCGTTTAGAGCCAGCTCTAAATTTCTTGTCATACGAAGGCATACGATGCAAAATAAATTACCGAACTCAACATTTTTTTTTTTTTTTTTTTTTTTTTTGCAGAAATGAATAGAGGGTGCAAAGTTATTCTAATCTGATTTTTTTCAGATTTTTAGAGCCCGGGAAGTATTGCTAAAAAGTTTTACCGAGCTCGGGTTTGAACCCATGCCCCTTTTAGGTCATGTTCTTTTATTAAGAGAGGCGTCACTTTCTATGTACTTTTAAATTTTTTAAAAAAATAATTCTCGAGCTCTAAAAAAATCAGAGTAGCATAACTTTGCACCCTCTATTCATTATAAAAAAATTTTGAGGTCGATACTCCACTGTTTGCGTTGCTACACCTGATCGCATATTAGGTTTTTAATTTTTAAATTATCATGCGCTGAGAAATCATGCGATCCTGTACGAGACAGTTCTATAAAGATAGTATTTGATACCAGGTCTGTAAACCAAGCATACCAACATTCCCTATTCCCATGCCACCGCTCAATTGTATAAGACTAGCGTTCCAATTAAAATTATCAAGATATCGCCTTATAAATCCCTAGTGTATTGCGGTTGGGTTGTTTAATTTTTTGTGAGGCCTCTACGGGATTGCTGATAGTGTATTGATTTTTGTTGATAATACAAAACCAGAAAACCTATATTAAATAAATTAGTATTTTAGAGTTAAATCGATTTACAATGAATTTTAAATAATTTGCATGATCAATAAAAAAATAAGTAATAATTTATATTGTAAAGCTCATTAAAAAGTATATAACATAATAAATATCATTACAATTTTTATTTTTTTTTTTATAATGCAAGATAGAAACATGAAAATTATTACAAAAATTCACTAATTTTTTTGCAACATGAGCAGCGAATAACATGTATTATGCTATTACTCATATAATAATGTAATTAACATGATAATAAAACTTAATTATTAGAAAATAAAGTGCAATTGATGATACATATTGTTTGTTTGTTTTTTTAATAATTGTGATATATATTATATGTATATGTGATACTGAATGTTTTCCAAGCAAATGAAAATTCAAAATTTGCTATATCAAAACATCTCTCCACATATTATCAGCTCAGTGTATATAATAATATTCAATAATATTATTATTGAAATATAAAATATAATTATGTCCTTGTAACAAGTGAAATATTTTAAAATTGAAAATTGATATGACAAATTGTAATAAAATTTATGTTCAATCGAACAGTCATTATGAATATTTTAGATTATAATTACACGATAATACATCAATTTCAGAAAATAATTATTAGCTTTATTTTTGTTCCAATTTGTTTTTATTATTATTTTATAAATTATTACACTCTGTTTTCGATGCTTATAATTAATTTTCCTAGCGAGGTGTCAGACTAGTTTACGTAATGTTAATTTCCTCGCGCCGGGGGGCTCCAAACTTAACTTCCGCTGTGATTCTCTATAGCGGTGGAAATTATTTTTATAAAGTCTAAAACAGCTAAGCTAAGTTGTATATGTTTATGTACTATATACACCTCGGGATAGCTCTCTCTCTCTCTCTCTCTCTCTCTCTCTCTCTCTCTCTCTCTCTCTCTCTCTCTCTCTCTCTCTCTCTCTCTCTCTCTCTCTCTCTCTCTCTCTCTCTCTCTCTTTCGAGCTGTAGACCACAAGTGAGAAAAATGTAAACTATTTTTGATATCATTTTATGTTAATTACAACAGAAACTGTTATAGAAATAATATTGGGTGCAATTCACGAAGAAGTTAGCCACGTTTCTAACCACGTTTAGCTCCACGCTTAACTATACCTTTTTTACGTACTAAACTGCACCTTAGTTAAACGTGGTTAAGTAAAACGTGGTTAGAAACCTGGCTAACTGCTTCGTGAATTGCATCCATTAAAGCTAGGTATAATATAGTTCATAGGGGAATATTATTTGTTTTATTTTATCGGTGTTTTTCTACATCAGAACTGAAGAAAAATAGTGCCAGTTTACCTCGACACTCGACAGCAGATATTATAAGAGTGAATAATTGGACGAAATCTGAAGAGGGAATTGGGAGAACGGGGGAGAGAGAAGGTAAGAAAGGCCTGGAATGTTAATCATTAGCTTCGCCAATATCTGGGACTTCCGTCAAAAAAGTTTGAAACCCTCTGTATTAAACCATTGATATCCGGAGTTTTGAGCATTTGAACAGTTGCATGTAAAAAATATAAATGTACATTAGAATTTTTATAGCTCAACAAGTTGTGATAAAAAAAATCTATATATATATATATATATATATATTAAAATGGAAAAACTGCATGAAAATTGTTATTGCAGAAATAAATAGACGAATAGATGGTACCAAATTATGCTATTCTGAATTTTTTCCGGCTTATTATGCTTCTTTTTTTTTTATTTTTAGATTTTGTGGAGTCCCGGAACTATTTTTATTGAAATTTATGTTGACTCCCCCCCCCCCCGGATACTTAATAAAAATGATAAAGCTTCTCAAGACGCCTACGCACACTTTCAAAAATATTTGAAAAATCTGAAAAAATTTAGAGTAGCATAATTTGGCACCTTCTTTTCATTTCTACAATAAAAAAAATCATGCAGGTTGTCCATTGTCATATTATTGACAAATAGCTAAAACTTAAATATAATTATCCTCATAAAGTGAGTGATTAATGAATTATTTTAAATATTGATATTTTTCAGGTTAATTATTATAAATTATTTTGCCTTGAAACGTAAAGAATTAAAAAATTATAAATAAAAATCAGAGTTCAAGTTATTTATTATTAAATTTAATATCAAATTACTTAGAGTATATAAAAAGAAAGAAGATAAATGTAATGAAAAATAAAAAGAAACACAAACCATTCTTCTTATTTTCTTTTAATATTTCTCTTTATACACTTTCTCTTATACACTTTTTTTTTCTTTCTTTAATACAGCTGTAAGCACCATTCATTTATCTTGACTAAAATGTTTTGTTTCAGCAGGTATTCAGAGAAGACTCCACGCACATGTTTTGCTGGAAGACTGGAAATCACATTGAAGTAAGAAGGGGTCAGTAGCCAAGAAGGACGTACAGATAAGACATTCTCATCCTTCATGTCTTCGCGAGGTTTGTGCTATCGAGATGCCGCCTTGAAACAGCCCATGAATCTTGCTAGCCTACGTTGAACTCAAGATATATATACATATATATATATATATATATATATATATATATATATATATATATATATATATATATATATATATATATATACATATATATATATATATATACATATATATATATATATATATATATATATATATATATATATATATATATATATATATATATATATATATATATACAAAAGTCACCAATGTTAGGGCTCCAAAGAAAATGTACCGGCATATCTGATCTTACTTTTAAGATAACTTTTGTTTTCTTTCTTGTTAGAAAGTTTTTTTGTTACCTCTTGTTTTGTAAATTACACAAAAGCTTAAAGAAAGAATAAAATAATTACTATATGACATGCTAAATCCTTATTTTTTTTCTTTACTGATATAATATATTGTGTGATACTTTTTGATCTTGATTATTTTAATCTTTTATGGAAAGAAAAACACTTTTATACATGTTTTTTTTAAATTATATATATTTTAATTATGTATTTTTTTGACATTTAAAGTTTTTAGAAGTAAGTATAATATATCAAGATAATAAATTTATATAAAAGCATTTATAAATTGAATGACATATAAAACTTTATTTTTGATTATGTCAGCTTTTCCTTTATATAATATATATATAAATGTGCATATATATATAGCAAGAAGACTTATATAATAAAACTTTTAGCTAACAATGTCAGCAGAAAAACATTGTCACTGTGACAAACACATAAGTAAAAATATGACAATCAGCATTTTCGTTTTAGGGGATAAAAAAACAAACTAGACACAGGTCACTTAAAAAAATATCTTTCAAGATTCTTCTTTTTTTTTTTAAATTAGTTCAATTTCAAGTATTTTTTTTTAAAAGGTTCAATGTAGAATTTAATACAAACTAAATTCACTTTGTTCGGTTAGAGTATTATAGAAAAAAAAAAGATTCGAAGCGCCTGCAAAGGATGTTGTTTCTCCACCCGCCAAGCACTTGCGTTCACCGGGTTGCAGAGTCAGCAGGGTAAACCCCCTCCTGGACGGTGACAGGTGCTGCTTGCTACAGGCGAGAAATGAAAAGCTTGCATCTGCACCCTCCTTCTTCCCTCATTGTCATTCGTTCTCGCTACCACTTCTTGACTTTACAAAACTTCTCCTTACAAACTACGCACCTTAACATTGTTATATTACTAATTAAAATTAAATTATTACTTCTAAAAATAAAAAAAAAGAATCAATTAAATTTTGATTAAAAATATATTTGTTTTTAATTAGAATTTATTACTCACTAATGTATTTGCTAGAAACGTTTGTTATGTAACTCACAAGCTTTGTTTGTAAGTTAAATTAATGCGGCTTACGTTGAAGTAATTGGGATTAATCATCATTGATTCTGGTACGGGGAAATACTGTGACGTCACGTGAGATTGTGTTAAATTTGTTCTTAAGGCTGCTCAAGTTTCCTCAACCTGTCACATTAGAAGCTTTTGGCCCTATGACGTCATAATCTCCTTGCTACCTTACTCTATTTATACCGACTTATATAGTAAGTCCATATACATTTTAATGCATAATCATCAAAATTTATACATTTTAATAAAAATTTACTGTATCATAAAATTTATATCATTGATTTTGTAAAATATTATTAACTAACTTTAAATACCATACAAATGTTAATTAATTCAATAGAAATAAATAAACACAATAAAATATAAAAATGTTTAAGAGTAATTAATTAGTTCTTTCCTAATTATAACTTAAAGATAATTATATATATTCAACAAAATTCGTGAATAAAGTAGTAAGATTATTTTAAAAATTTACGCCAACTGATCTAATGTTTTGAAATTTGCCAAATGATTTGTGGGTAAACTTGCAAAAACAAACTTTTTAAACTTTAGTTTCTATTTATGAGCATATTCAATTTTTAATGAAGTTAAAATTTCCTTTTTATTGCAATAATTCAGTTCTATTTCAACCCTTAAATCCCTTCTGAACTACAAGATGGCTAACTCACAAAAAATTTTCTCTCTGTTCATACATCCGTGAAAATAAATTGAACTGTTTTTGTTTTATTCCAATGAAAAATATAACGAAACACTCTGTGTTTGAAGAGAATACATCATATCATTGATTCATCATGAATCATCATTATTTTTCATGAAAGGTAATATTCACAAAGCGGTAAGTCACAATTTTTATTACATTTTGATTTTACTACACAAATTTTTTCCAGTCTTAAATATTCTAAATTCTAACTTATCACTTTTAAGTCAAGCAGATGAAAAAAAAAAAAAAAATCTACCTGCTAACACAAAAATATTACAGATATAAAATTTATTCTAAAAACAAAGACTTTGAATAATATTAATAAATATTATTCAAGTTCCTTTTTATTCAAGACATAAAAGGTTATTTATTTTCTTATCTCATTAACTTTTTGATCACAAAGACATAAAAGTTGAAGAAAGCCTTTTGGGCTTATTTTTACCCTCTGGAAAGTGTAGATTAAAGAAGAATAGTATAAAGTTTTTGATGCTCTTAATCTTAGCATTTTAAAGTAAAGAAAATATATATATAAAAAAAGTTTTATTTAAGTCATTTGATGACGTTACATCAGTTACCTCTCAAGTTGCGCGCGCCACCCTCAGTAAGGGTGGTCGTACACTTGCTTCGTATCACATCGTATCGCCTTCGTATGATACAAATTTACAATAAAATAAAATAAAAACGTATGATCGCATGCGATGCAATACGAAACGAAGCTGTGTGCGCACGTACACCTGATCGCATAGTTTTTAATTTTTTTACCATACGATGCGAAATCATACGATCCTGTGTGAGACAGACCTTATCTATGGAAACTTTACACTTTTTTATTTCTCCCCCCTGTTCCAAGCGAATGACACAAGGAGAATAACGCGACACGACGCGGCGCCGTGCGATACGCCTGATAGCACCTCTCTTTCTGACATTGCGTCATTACATCAACGAATAAATGTGTCTCAAAACTTTTCTACTTCGTTTACAAAAATATCATAGCAACAGCAGTTATCGAATCATGAAAAATTGTTACTTTTTTTCTTCTTCTTCTTTAAAGTTACAATACTTTATTGTGAACAATGACTCTGAAAGCAAAACCTCAATTTTCATTTAATATATATAAACGATATTTCAAATATATATATATTTTTGATATCATTTATCAAATATATATCTTTTAAAATATATATAGGTATATATAGAGAGAGATATATAGAGTAACTCTCAAAAGCAATTAATTTTGATAACGATTTTAATGTCAAATAGAATATTTAATGTTATTTTGAAAGTTTTGAAACATGTTTATTTAAAGCGAGTTGAAAATTATAATTTTATAGAAATTGTTTTAAAAGAGATAAACATTGATCAAGTTAAAGTAAATGATAGGTACTTGATTGCCAATCAAAGATAAATTTAATGAAATTTTCATATTTTTTAATTTACGTTTCATGATTGCAAATAACCCCCCTCCACCCTCTCAGTAATATATTTTTTTTTAATACAGATCATAATTTGATTAATATTCTCTAATATTTTCTGTCAACATTTTTTTTGATGATGGTGAGTTTATTCATTATACAATGCATCAGTGAATTATTTATCATATAATCATAAGCTGGCATTTAGTAAATCGATACCGGTATTAACGATACGCTAAAATTTCATATAAAACATATAATGGAAAATATTAAAAATTTGAATTATTTCAGAAAAAGCTTTTTTTTTTAATTAACATGTTGGATTTAATTTTACGTAATATATATATTTATATATTAGGTTCTAAACAATACTGTCGCATAATTTATTAAAAACTATTAAATCTGAATTAATATTAAATTATAAAAATGTTTTTTGTATTTTATAATTTTTCTCTCACAGTCAGAAGTGTGAAGTACAATGTTCTGGGACGAGTGGACAAAAGGGGGGCGGGGAGGGGGGGAGACATGAAATGCCTTTGCCGGACGTGTCCTAACTTAATTACGGTAATCAGCATACCATATATGAGGGAATGTGTTCCCATGATAATGTGTAACGTGTTAAATATACATGAATCACTATATACATTCCAATTTCAAAAAATTATATTTTAAAATGTTTATACATTGTATTGTGGATGTATTTTATGTACACTTCTGGAAGCACAAACTTAACTCCCGCCTCACTTGCTAGAGCTGCAGCTCCAATATGCAAATAGATGGAGATTTGCAATTTTAGGACAAGTAAGAATAGCTCCCACTCACTCTGTTTATTCAGTACTAAATTTGTACTGAAAAGTGCAAAAAGTACTGAAAATAAGGTTTAATTAACCCATTTAATGTACTGAAACCTAAAAAGTCCTTAATGTAAAGAGAAAATAATTATACTGCATGAATTCAAATTCAGCATCTAATAATTTAGCTGCCAATATCAAAAAGTTTTGGTTCACCATAGACTGCGTGGTATACAAACAAAGCAGAAGTAAAGTTCATGCTGTCCAGAGATGTTTATATACTATGGTAACTAAAGTAAATTTGTTTGTTATAATACGACCTTGTTTAGTTGACCCCTAACTGCAGCAGCAACACTTCTAAGTCTTTACGTCCCCCGGCAGCCATAGAAATAAAAGTCCCTCCCTTGTGTTTCTGCAATCTGCTTTCCTCCACCCTGCTACATAACACTATTGTACACTATGTTGTCGTTATGGCAAAATCTGGGCAACTTTTCAGCTGAGAGCCGCAGATGTGAAATAAAACATTGTCCTCCACTCAAAACATTTTATATACAATAACAACAACTCACTATAAAGAATATATAAAATATAAAGGAAAAAGAAATAACTTCTAGATTGGAGAAATGAAGGGAACATAATTTTTCTTTTATATCTTTTAAAAAAATTCAATTGAGAAATATTCTCTCTCCATCTCTCTCTCTCTCTCTCTCTCTCTCTCTCTCTCTCTCTCTCTCTCTCTCTCTCTCTCTCTCTTTCCTTTTATGTCTCCCTACTTCCCTACTTTTCTTACTCCTATTTTCCATTTATAATGTTCATTTTCTTTATAAAAAAATTATCTTCTAAAGTTAGATATATGACCTATTATAAAAATTTTATTATATATTTAAACATTTAACTTTCCTATATATACTAATTGAGCAGCAGAATTCTATATTATATCGTAGATGATTATATTCTATGCTGGGTATCTAGAATAGAAATTACTCTTACCAGTTAAGTAACGTCTTGTGGAATTATTATTTAATCATATCAAACTGGAAAAGCAATGGAAAGAGAGAGAAGGGAGAGAGAGAGAATTCTCTCCGGTTCACCACGAGTAATTGCTATCAAGAGGAGAGCAGATAGAAGCAGGTCAGCCAGCCAGTCAAGACGTAGTATAGAACGTTCAGAACGGCGAGTCTCTGGAGACTAAAATCCCATCTTTACGATGCTTGTCCGCCATGCACGCTTTGTTTGTGCCGACTTTGTGTGCATCTTTCACGCCACATTCATCTTTTATAAAATGAGCACGTGATCCATACACAACATCTTATTTTTAAATTCAAATTATTATATATTCAACAACAGTTGCAAAACCAGTATAACAAATATTATAAAGTCGAAAATACAAAATATAGTTAAAAAAAAAATAATGAAACATAATTGTATCATAATGGACAACTGACATGATTTTTTTTTTCAGAAATAAAAAGTGTACCAAATTAATTATGTTATTACTCTGAATCTTTTCAAATTTTTTAGTCCCGGAAATATTTTTGAATAACTATTGAACGTTCTGCAAGTTCTGTTGGCCTCTCTGGATACTTAATAAAAAGGACAGGGCCTAAACGCTTATTGACGCCTCCAGGGGGCGTGACTGCATTTTCAATAATTATTAAAAATAGTTACGGGACTCAGAATTTCAGAGTAGCATAATTTGGTACCCTCTATTCAATAAAAAATTTCATGTTGGTTGTCCATTAAAAAAAAAAAAAAAAAGTATAATAAAAATCCTGCACAAAATGTATAACAGAAAAGTTTAAAACAGAACATTCATTCGTTAAGTTGGTCCGAAATTGACATAACGGAGAGTTGAATATGTCCACATTACGATACTCACTTGTCAGATACAAATTTATATATTATTTAATATATAGTGATTTTGTACTCTCGTACAAAACACAAACTTTAATGCATCTCAATGTCTTTATAATATGTACGTGATCTTATTATTTTATTATAATTCAAATATAATAATATTATAATTATAATATAAGGAATAATGTAGAAACTGTCACATTGTAGCATAAATGAGTTTATGATTGAGCCTTGCTTTAAATAATATATATATATATATATATATATATATATGCTCAAAATAGAGAAGCTTTCTATTTTATATCATAAAATAATATTATAATTAATAAATATATTATAATTATAATATATTAATTAAAGAGGTAATTCTGAGTACCTAAAAAATTTTAGCTCCACACTTCGTTAATATTTCATAAATTAATCCCATCCTCTTAATATCTTATCATTAAAAAGTTCGGATTTACGATGGACGGTCTTGAATAAATAAATAAAAAAATAATAATAATAATAATTAATTTTTTATATCTTGATTAAACGAAATTTGAAATCAATATATAAATATCAGCAGAAAAGAAGCCATAAACTTTAAAATATTATTAAAGCGTATACTGCTGCGTAGTGAATTTGTTCTTGTTTTAGAATACCGCTAAAATCATATTGATTTAAAATAGTTTATTAATTTTTTTACCAACAAAGGTTCATCATTTCACTCATTGAAACACACTTTCAAAATGATAAAAAAAAAATAGTTACTAATTTATATAGGATATAATGACATAATATTGTATTAGAGATTTAGCTTAAATATTAATTTAATGTACTAAAATATTGTACCTTCTTTAAAAACATATCTTTAACTTAAAAAGTAGTAATAATTGGTAAATTTTTGTGAAAAATTTGAAAACAATTATCTGTCAATAGATTCAACTTTATTTTCATTTTTGTTATTGTTGACACCACAAATAATATACGATCTGTGCTAGATTGCTGTGGTAGTTTCATAATAAATTTAGGTCTTGAAGAAATATATTTTTCTTGTAAATTGCATCAACCAATAAGGAATAAGGTTATTGTGTAATTGATCTGTATAATAAGTGACAACAAAAAATGTAATTCACAATCTACTGTTGATACAAAAAATAACAATCTAACCGATGTAATATTTTTGAGTACTCTAGCATTATATGCCAAGTTCTTTTTTGTCCCACCAAGGAGGAGAAGGGGGAGGGGAGTCAAATGACCCCCTAGTTAAATCCTTATGCTTAAATTTTTTCAAGTTTTCACTCTCACTTTTTTTTTTTTTTTTTTTTTTTACAGATATACCTTGCTCTTTTACTAAGGATTACTATTTTTTTCAAATTTTTTAGAGCAGCATTTTAACCTTTTTTTTACAGTTTTAAAATAATTTGGGTTATTATGACGCCCCTTCCCTCCCTGATAATGGTATTATTAAAGAATGTATTTATAATTTCAATTAATTTTAATCGAAACTCTTGTTCGATTGTTTACAGATGCTTTGAGATTTGATGTTTTGAGAAAAAATACACGTCTCCTTTTATAAAAAGCTTTAATAAAAAGAACTAAGAAAAGAGCAATATATTGATTGACTCATCAAATTTATTTAATTATTGGCATATTTTTAATTTAATATTGTTTGAAGATAAAAATTTAATTAAATATTTAAAAACAAATTTCAAATTTGATTAAATTAATATTGACGTACAAGCGTTTATACAGGGAGCTTAGTTTAACTTTATTTTCTTTCTTTACCTTCAATTTAATATAAAAGTAACCCTTTTTTATATATAATGCCTGAAGTTTTTATATATAATAGAAGATAAACAAATAGACAATAAAAACATATTAAATGATTTCTATGTAAGACGTATGTAGTGAAATATCTATAGCTATTCACATATAGAGATGTATAGAGTTTGTAACATTTTCTAGAGATGAGATTGTACAATTGGATTATGGTTGTGGTGGTGGTTCGCTTTCTCAATGCTATGGTGATTTATATATAAGCCAGGTCTCGTAAAGTTGTTGCCATGGCTTTTCTATGTAGCTGCTACATAAGAGAAACAGAAGGATACTGAGCCAGCAAAAGAAAGCAAGCTATACCATGCCGGACTTTGGAGAAGAAAAGAAGAAAAAAAAAAGAGAGAGAAAAAAAAAGCGTAAAGAAAATCTCATAAACTGGAATCAATTTCTTATCCGCTTTTTTTTTTTCTTTCTTCTTTTTTTTTGTGTATATATATTCTGTCCTTTCTTTCACTTTTCTTTTTCCCTCCTTCTTCTTGTGCACGAGTTGAGCTTATAGCTATAGTGAGCTTACACGTTTGTGTGAATATATGTGGTATATAGCTAGTGGGTGGAAGTGCATGGAATATATAGGGTTGTCACAAAAGAAGACTCTGAGTTTACTTATAACCAGAATCAAGAGAAGAAAGAATGCTTAACTTGTGTTTTTGAGCACTTCACTTGCTACAAGTTAACTTAACTTTTGTCAGGAAAAGTATATAAGAAAAAGAAAAAGGGTGTATCCACTCTGACACAAATCTCTCTCTCTCTCTCTCTCTCTCTCTCTCTCTCTCTCTCTCTCTCTCTCTCTCTCTCTCTCTCTCTCTCTCTCTCTCTCTCTCTCTCTCTTCTTATTCTTAGTCTCTTTCTCAATGAAGCCATGATGTTTGCGACCAAAAACTCAACCAAGTAAAACCCTTTTATACCTTCTGTCAAGAAAGAAAACTAACTCTATTCTCATTCTCTTACAAACACAGTAGCTAGTAATATAAACTTTAAACCTTCACACATTTCAAGTTTAATTTTATTATAAAATAATATCATTTTAAGTTTCATATCAAAAAAATTTATACATTTTTTTTTATTATAAATATATTTATAACATATTTAATTTCAAATTCAGGAAATAAGCTTTGTTTATTGAGTTATAAATTTTTATTATTTTAAAAGAAATCAATATTACTTTACTCCTTTTTAAAGCTTACTTTAAATCATTTTAAGCTTTTGGGGGGTTTTATACAAAGTAAAGGATTATTTTAGTAAAGACTCTTGCTTATATATATAAAAAAGGGATGAAATGAAATCTTTTTTTAATTTACTCTCTGATCTTTGCCATAGGATTTCTATAATTGATGGATTAAGTGAGGTTTAAAAAAATCTTTATATAAGGATTTGTAATACTAAAATGGAATTTTTAATAAAAGAAATTCTAAAGAAAGAAAATGAAAATATTATAAAATAATACTTTCAAAATCTATTCTTGAAAGTAAAATGAATAAATTTGTTTCTTAATAAATTATTATATGATTTTTATTATCTAGATACATTAAATATATAATTCCCTAAAACATTTCGAATCCATTTATGTACGTTTAAGAAATTTAATCTACCTAATATTACATTCTGTAATTGAAACTCCCCATATAAGATGATAAATCACCGTTAATGTTTTACCTTAGTTATATTCATATAGGTTCTGAACACGCGAGTTTCTATAGAAGATAAATGGAGTGCACTTTGTAACAAAATATTTTTTTATCAATTTGCGTATTAAAAGTATCTATAGGGAACATATTTCATATTGTATCGTTTAAAATATTGTTTTGATACTTTTATTGTTACTAAATATTGAACAAACACAAATTAATTTGTAGTTATTGATTAAGAAATGAAGTGAAATGATTGAAAAAAGAGTATTTTGATGATAAATTAGTTCTGTAACTTTAATCAAAATAAAAATTAATTTTATAAATTTAAAAAAAAAAATCAGGGAATTTTTAAGATGTTGTCATTTTCGTTTACGGTTATTAATTAAAGTATAGGACAATAGACAATAATGGTTGCATTTTTTTATTTCATAATTAGAAAATATACCTAAAATTATGCTTTTCTGAATTTTTTCGGATTTTTTGGAGTGCGGGAACTAATTTTAAAAAAATATTTAAAATACCTGAATTTTGGGTGGTACACCTGATGGGACAACCGTGACGTCATTTGTCGTGCTGTGATTGGCTGTTGATGATGTCACGGCTGCTGTGATTGGCTGTCGATGACGTCACGGTTGTCCTATCAGGTGTACCACCCAAATTCAGACATTTTAAATATTTTTTTTAAAATTAGTTCCCGCACTCCAAAAAATCTGAAAAAATTCAGAAAAGCTTAATTTAATGTATATTTTCTAATTATGAAATAAAAAAATGCAACCATTATTGTCTGTTAAGAAACAATAGTAGTCAATAAAGCGCAATTGATATTTTTTTAATTTAAAAATTAATTTTTTTTTATTATTATTAAACCAAAATTAGGCACATCTAAATAATAATTAATTACTATATAAGTTTATAATCAGAATCTTCCAAAACTTCAACTATTTCAAAATATTTGATACTCTGTTGATCACAACCACTATTCTTAGAAGCTGTTCAGGTATATTAGTTGTGTCAAATTGGCTCTAATTATTCACAGTTTCCCTATTCCCAACAATTTAATTTATCCCAATAACAAAATATAAGTAATTAATAATCTGTGTAAACAAAAAAGGTGTATGAAATAAAATGCAATTCGCAAGATGATATAAGTCTATTTATATATTAAATCCCTGAGTACTTTTAATTGAAAAAGAAAGTTATATATGACTATAATCATTGCTCTTGAAAATTTATCTGACTTCGATGTATTCGATCAATATTTCGATGTTACAGCCATCTATTGACCACGGAAATTTTCCAGGGTCACAATTTTCAGTTTTTGCCCGGGAAAATTTCAATTACCAACAATTTTGTTCAAATATACTGCTATATATATATATATATATTTGCATGGCAAAGGAAATTTTCCCATGACGAAATGTGTGCGTACACATTTAATATAACCGTTATAGGGAAGTGTAGGAAAGTTAGAAACCTCATAATTTATTTTCCAAGTACTTGAACGTGAAGCTTGTTAATGAATAAATATTTCTATTTTGAGAACGTTTATTTTTCTTCATAACAAAATAATTATCTACTGAATACTTTGGAAGGAAACTGCGGTATAAAGAAAATGTGTAGACCAAGGTAATATGCAAAACAGGTATGTTCTTCGAGTGTTTTAGTCTTCCCACATGATGACGTCATGATAAAAGGACATAAGAATAACATTGGATGCCGCTATTATGACGTCACGAGAACGGTCACGTGACTCCAGATGCACGTACCTCGTTATCCATTTAGTATGGTGTAGACCGGCTATGAAGTAGACAAACCATCAAGTGGATGTTCAAGGAGAGGAGATTTAATTGCTGCCAGTTGAAATTTCCTCCAATTACTACAATAATGATCGTGTTGTTCGGAATAAATTTTATATGTTATTCAGTTTGTTGTGTACTAACTTTGATTTTCTCAACTGGAAATAATATTTTTATAAAATAAATGCTGAAATAGTTTCAAATAAGTCATCATATAAAGCATAAAGTGTCAATGTTATACAAAAAAATATACCTTAAAAAAGAGAAACAAATTTATTAATTATATTATTTATTGACAAAATGTAAGAATAAAAATATCAACTGCCTATATTTCTGTGACGACAATTCTATGATAGAATAAAACTATTAAAATATTAAAATTAAAATGTATTGCCGTCATAAAGTTAGTGCGAACCTAGTGGTAACTGCTGGAACTACGTGCGTCTGGCGAGGATTGCTGTATATTATTAACATTGTAAAATCATGTAAATGCTATGTCAGCAGCCACAGCATAATTTTACAGAAATGACAACACCTTAATTAGTTGTCAAATACTTTCGGACAAATATAAAAAAATATTTCAACTTCGTTAATGATTTCTTTCTTAGAAATTTGATAATTTTTGTGATTCTCCCCATGCTATAGGTATTGGCGTATCCTCGATGCAAAGAGCAAAATTTTCAGACGTCAGCGCCATCTCTTGGTCCTTTATGTCCTCTATACTCGTATTTTATGAAGCACAAAAACTGGACCCTGAATTTGACAATATCGGCTCTATGACAGACAGGCAATGGTATTTACCTCAACTAGACAAATCTAACCTATTAAGACATGTGACAACTCGTCAAGCAGTTCACGCGGCTTTCATCATTTAATTTGAAAATCTCCCAAATTTCCAATTCAACTTGTATTTGCAAACTATGTAATCAGATTTGCAGTCAATACCATTTAAATGTTTGTATTGTTAGAATCAAATCAATCAATGACTTTGCCAAGAGAGATATTGTTTGATTCCTATATAAGATTTAAAACTATAACTATATATTGTATCTTTTCAATTACATTTATATGCATAAATTATCATCAAATACTGAATTATGTTCTATAACTCTTTTTTTTTTTTTTTTTTTTTTTACATACAATTCTATTTGTGTTTCTGATTTATATCTATACATTATCCATATATTTATATGTCTAATTGTATCTGTACCAAAAAGTCTTATGCTCTTTGTTATAAATAAACAAAGTATTGTTGTGTAATGTCTGTCACGTTGAAGGAAAAACATGGGACGGTTGTTGATTTACATGTTAACTTATGGAAAATGACCGTTAATTATGAAGTTGAAACGGTTACCTAGCGCCAACAATGCCATTACGTTCTCTGCTCTGGTGGCAAAATTAGGCACTACGTCGTCTTATGTTTAACAATGAAAAAGGCTTCATGCGACAGACATTATAAAATATAAACAATGGTTTGTTACAACCATTGCGAGTAGAATCTATACACTTATTTGTACTTATAATAAAAAAATTACACAAATACTTATTCCAAAATTAATTATATTATATATCAGTATTCTAATTTGAGAAGACCTACTTCCAGACATACGTCAATTATAATATCACATACAAAATGTACAATATAAACATCATGTAATATAATATGCAATTATATATAATGTAACTACTATGATGCATACTACATGATATGCAATATAAGCACCATAAATGCAGAGCTAATTACTTTGAACATTATATAACTTATTTTTATCTTCCATATATATATGACTAATTAATTTCAAATAATTAGTAATATGATGACGACAGTGAGATTACATAACCATCATTGTTGCATCATAATAATGGAGCTCATCAAAATTTAAAACTCAATATCTATTACAAAATATTACCATTATTATTTACAATGGATGAGATATTAAAAAAATACTACAATATAAAACTCATATAATACCAACTCGTCTTTAAATTACAAAAAAAGTCCTACGACACCGAGCAGCAGAAGAGTTCGGTTCGTTAAGGGTAAGGTAACACACGCCCAAAATGTTAAAAAAAAATCCCACATACGAAATATATGAAAAAGAATAAAATGTTCTCCTCTACATCCTCTATCAGTAGCTAAAATATCAAGTATACAAATTTGAGCCTTTTTTAAGCTTTTAATTTTTAAAGTTGACTAAATTAGCATTTCCATTTCTCCATGTTAAAGTAGTCAACTTTAAAAATTCAGAACTCAAAAACTAGCTCAACTACCTGATATTTTAGCTACTGATAGGGGATGTAGAGGAGAACATTTTGTTCTTTTTCATAAATTTCGTATACATGTGTTTTTTTTTAACATTGGGCGTGTTACCTTCCCCTTAAAGCAAGTAGATTACTTGCAAAATATCACTAATCAATTTGGAATGAATACATCGAATTTTGTGCAAATTGTACATTTTTTAAATTATAATTAATAAAATAGGCATATATTGGCATATATATATATATATATATATATATATATATATATACATATGCGTGTACTCTATTATATAATAATTATTGAAGTCAGTGTTAATGTGTGGTGCTGCATAAAAGTTCAAGGAGCGGCGGAGATTGCCCAGCATACATACATGGTATGTAAAAGTACATCAACATCTCATCAACTTAAATAAAAAAAAAATGCTGACAAAATTGCTATTAAGATTAAGTGTAATTTAAAAGTATAACAATAGTTGCTAATGGTTTGAGCAGACACATTTCATTTGAGTTTGTCACAGCAACGATATATTTGTGGCAATCCTGGGAGGTTAAAGTGATTGGATTGACGTAGCTCCTAGGAGACCCACGTATAGCCCCCCATATACCGTTGTATGTTCGACCGAGCTGCAAGCAAGTCCCTACTGAAACATCAACGCAAAACAAACACCACAACTACACCACAATAACACGACGTGCAATTGTCAGTGCCCGCTGTTGTTGTGACCAGGAAAAAAAGAAAAAGATTCATCATAGTAAAAGGGCTCTTCGTTTGTTCAACAATATTTATTTGTTATAGTAATTTGAGTGATAGAAAATATTGAAAATCAACATAGAGATAGAAGTGTATATATAGAGTTACATCATTGTATGTATTAACAATTTCTAAAAACAAGTTAAAACTCTTATAAAAGTTAATTTAATTAAAACATTTTATACTTTTTCTTAATGAAAAAATAATAATTGATCATGAAGTCAATTTGTATAATACAATTATATTAATTAAAAATGTGAGTCAAAATAAAGTGTCTTATTTTTTTTTTAATTATTTGTACAAGGTATATACCTCTAATTTAAATTAAATCCAGATCTAATTTAAAAGGACATATTATAATCCGGTTTTGAAGCTGACGGTCTCATATCACAATATATATACAAATATGAAATGCATGACATGTGTATATAATTTCCTTACAACAAAAAATATGATCCAAATTCAAAATTCAAATTCAATGAATCATTGGCAAGAAAATGACTTAAGGTTCTTTTAGTTATTAGCACCATCATATAATAAAGAATACTTGGCACTATAATACATTATACATTTTTTTTTAAATGTTCAAGTCTATAATATTATAAGGTGAGATACTTTTAACCACTTTTCCAGGGTTCGGACAAGTGCCCCGTATTCGGGAAGTATTCACTTTTGGGTGTACCGGGTTTCCTGCTACCAGGTTTCCATGGTTTCCTGTAGCTAACATGCCTAATGGCGGGAAGTTTGAATTGGGCCATGGCCGCTCGAATAGCAATACTGGGTGCGATTCACGAAACAGTTAGCCAGGTTTCTAACCACGTTTATAGGTGGTTTAACATGTAAAACATCAGGTATATTTAAACGTGGTTAAGCTAAACGTAGTTAGAAACCTGGCTAACTGCTTCGTGAATCGCACTCACTATTGTTAAGTTTAAATGCTTACGTGAATAGCAGAATATGCTGTAGTATGCTAACATATATTATAAAATAAAATAAAAATAAAATTTATCTCAATTGTACGATACTTCACTTACAATTAGACTAAATTGTTAGCATTACTAGTTATTTTCTATAATTCCTCACTCTTCAATGGTTGTGTTATTATATTATAGAAGTACCCAATAGGGTTTGATTAAAAACTAAAAAAAAAATATTATAGAAGTTTTATACAATGTATTGAGAGATAAATTTTATATAATATTATATATCCAGAACAACTCACGGAAGTAAAATTATACAACATGATTACTTGATTACTCGATCTGCAAATGTAATATTGTAGAGCTATGCTATAAAGAAAAAAAAAAGTATAATTGTTCAACGTAATCACTTTACATCGTATAATATGAATGTAACTGCAATTACGAAGATTGTATTTATGCACTGATTTGCAGAATGTAAGTAACACGAGTAACGAGGTATGTGATTTGTTAACCTTCTGCAATTAGTATTATTATTTATGAAACAGTAATTTGAATTTTATACTTCATGCATAAAAAAATATTACGTAGTTTATAAAACTTAATTCAAATTTAAATGTGAATAATTGCATGGTATCTCTTGGTTAGATATATAATGTAATCTGGCATATACGACAACATTTTATGTCAGAATGCAATTAATTTCTATTCAGGTATATATTTTATTGTTACTTTTACTATGAAGAATTATAAAATAACATTTAAATTAATTTACCTAAAACAAAAATTAAAGATAATCCCTGAACATTACACGTATATAGTATTTGCTACTAACCACCAAGATCTGCTCCGACGGCGGCTCTAGGCAGGCTCAAGCCCAGATCCTAAAATTCAGCGCTCACTTTCGCGACCCTTTTACTTCGCTATATATAAGCGAGCAGCTGAAGCCACCTACCTAATGTTTTTTAACATTGATAAATAATACACATCAAACAAAAACCAATTATTTTATGATAAAATTTTTAAAGAGAAATTATTATTTTTTAAAAAATTTAACTATGTTGTTAAATAAAAAAAAAACGTGAATTTTTTTTGACAGAGATTTCTTTTGTTTCTTTGTTTATTATTATAAAAAGCTAAATATTTGTTTTGTATTACAAAATCCACTTTTTTTTATTTTCCCTCTCTCAATTTTTTTCATATTATAA